>OX463766.1:9314125-9497027 GCA_949825005.1 Gasteruption jaculator
AAGTCCAGGGATCTCCCTGAGAGGAGGGGGACCCCTAAACATTAGTTAAGCGCCGATATATTTCTTTTCTTTACGTCTTTTTTTTTTATTCTATTATCATGTTATTTTTTTTCTTGTGCGTACCATGTCGAAATTGATTATATTATATTCTTTTTTTTTGTTCTGCGTTATTTCTAGGATGTAAGATTGTTATTTGTTTTTCGGAATTTATTGCGTAATAGTGCGAAACCGTGAGCGTTTACCTTAGCTCCATGTAAGAATAGGTGAGGGCACAGCCTCCCTTTTCTCCTACTCTGCAACCCTCTTTCCTCCCACGCGAATTCCCCCTTTTTCCCTTTTTGGACCCTAAAGAATTAGTCCCGTTGCGGTACCCTCGTCCGCGGATCCCTTATCGCCGGACAGCCACGAATCGAGATCTACGCCGATAAGGAAGGCTCCCCAGCGACGAGTCCTAGGATAATGCAGAAATTTCGAGGCGGTTATCGACCCGAAGATCCACGGAAAGAGGTCAGCACCTCTTGACCTAATTGAGTTGCGGACCCCCCAGGAAGGGGAAATTGGAGCATGGAGGTCCCGCAAATTTGCGGTGACCTCCAGAGATCTTTGGACTGCCGTAGAGTGCCGCTAAAATTGAGATTACCGTGCGAAATTGAGAAGCCCGTTTTTCGCCCCCGTGGTTTTCGTCCATCGATTGGATTGGGAAAAGTGCCTGGTGCCGTCTTCCTGGAGTGGAGGTAGAGTGCCCGGACGCCCACGACGACCGACGAGACATCCGGCGAAAAAGGTAGCGAGAAGGGTACCGTACCCTTTCTCGTTTCTCATTCCCCTTTTTTTTTATTTTTTTATTTTTTTCGTTCTCGTTTCTTTTTTTTGTTCCCGCTCTCGTCCTCCCTTGTAAAGTTTTTGGTTTCCGTCCCTTTTCCGATTTAGTTGAGCCCCCATCGCGTCTTTTCTGTCCCCCTTTTTGAGTGTCCCCTCTTACCGTCGCTGTGCCCCGTGCGATCGTGTTGTAACACGGTTTCGCGTTCTTTTTTCTTTTTCTCTTATAACGAATTTTCTTTTTTTTTTGGTGCGTAATCGTTCAAAAATCTCGGTCGCGTCCCCCCCGCTTCTCTCAGCACCGAATCTTAAGTTTCTTTTTTTTGACTGCGCTATTTCTTTCTTTTGATTTCCGCTGCATCTTTTTTTGTTTTGTTCTCTTTCGTTTACCGCGAATTCATATTTTTTTTTTATTGTTCATTCAGTTCATGCTATTATTTTAGAGCTCTTTTTCTTGTATATTGTTCTTTTTTTTTGTTATCACTAAATTGCGCCGTTGCGCCTTTTTTATTATTTATTTCCCGCGTGAGTCTCCTTTTTTTTTTCTGAGAAGGAGGCAGGATCCCCTCTGGGACTCCTGCCCTCCCTGAGTTCGCCGAGCCCCCCCTTTACTCCCTCTTGTGATCATTGAATTGTTTTTTTTTTGTGTATTTCCGTTTTGTTGTTTTCAGGAGTTTCTTTTTTTGTTTCGTTTTCTTGCGTACCGCGTCAGGATCCCCAAAAGGATCCTGACTGGCGCCCAAAAACCCCTTTGGGCTCTTAAGAGACAGAGTGCCAACCCCAAAACGACCCTACCGTTCGCGGGAAGGGACGAAGGGGCAGGATTTGAGGACCCCGGTATCTCCGTTTCCGCCTGAACAGGGGAGACGGAGAGAACGGCGGCCACAATATATATATATATATATATAATCGCGTAACAATGTCGGTTCTACTCATTGTTCGATGCTTGATCCCGATACTCTCGTTCCTCGCTGGGTGCGTCGTCTCTCTCGCTCCCCAACCCACGCTGCGTCGTCGGCTCCTGTCGTCTCTCTCTAGCCTCAGTGATCCGGCGGATGACGTCACTCGTGACGCAGGGCCCTTTCCCCGATCATCAGACTGCGTCGGCTGTACTCGGCGTTGGCTGCATCCCTCGGATGCGACAATGAAGAGAAGGGGGTTCGGAGCCACTGCGCGCTCCGACTGTCCCCGTATGCACTTGGGTTGGCCTCAGAAGCCCCAACTGCCAGTCGGGATGAATGCTCCAATTGCAGTTGGGGTTGAATTCCTCTGGAATTCTATGGCCTCTAACTTCCCAAGGCGAAAACTCTCTCCGCTCCCCAACTTCGCGGGAAAACCCCTGGTCCACTCTTCCGGGCCCGATGACCTTCACCCGCACCGGAAGTCCTTACAGTCTCTGGAAGGGCGGCTCCTCCACTCGACACCCGTGCCTCGCTTTACCGGTAAGTCCCAATGTCCAATTGTTTAATTAGTTCACCCACGACACCACTGATTGTCACAATCGTCCTTATCGAAGGGTATTTCCGTCCCGTACAACTTGGGGTTGAATAATTACGGACGGACTTTCTGGTCCTATGCGACCAGGGTGAACACGTTAGAAACTTCTCGATATTATAACCCGCTCGAGGGGTAAAATTGACACGGGGATTCGCGACGGCGACGGACAGAGATTCCTCTGTAATCTTAATTCGAGTGAGAGCGAGTCCCTGGGGGCCTCGCTTATTTATCGTCGCGGATCCCGCTCGAACGATCTCGAGCCTAGGAGTTTTTGCCCCCTCGATTATTGGGCTCGGCTGACCGAAGGATAGTTTTTCAGAGTCCTTCCATGAGTTCCTATGACTCGTATCTTTTTAGGAAGTGCAGTTGCATCGACTTCCTCGCGGCTACTTTCCTAATTCGCGAGGGGCTTTCATTTGGTACCTCGCTTGACCCCCTCGCGAAATTGGGAAAGCGCATCCTGCACTTCGCCGATTTCGCTCATTGTTCCCACCCGAGTCTCAGGCGATCCGCGTACAATACCAGTTGCCCCGCCTGATCCCCTTCTCGACTCGCAGAACCTCCCAGGTCGAGGGCATTGAACTTCGTTCAATCGAAGCGCGTGGCATTTCTTTCGCCAATTTTCTTAGCCTGGGGCTAAGAAAATTCTGGAATATTTCTAGGCGATGATTTTCCCGGGCGAGACGGCTTCTAGAAAGTCGTCTCGTCACACTGGGTGATGTGTGAAAGAAGGATGGAGGAATGTAGAGGTGGCCCTTATAAAGCAGGGCATCTCCCAGCGAATGGAGCACCGAACCCTATAAACGGGAGTGCTATGAATGTGGACCTCCCTTAACGGAGGCGGTATGTATGGCACCCAGGGAGGGACAACGGCCTCACACGGCGGAAGTAACCAAGCAAGGACCAAATCCTTAAGCCAGGTGGTGTTAGCTACCGTGCCCGTAATGGGTTGGTACAAGGTTACCGTGACCTTGGAGCTTGGCACCGAAGGCAAGAGGTGTCGCAAACGTGTACCTCGGGAATACCGGGCGATCTTCCCGAGTAACTAGCCTTACCCCCACATGCGGGGCTCTGTGGGGGCGGACCAAATGTTTCCCTAGCTACTCGTGGGAACATCAATGGATGAATTGATTATTACCAAAAACGTGGCGGAGGGGAGTCGAGCGAATGTATCGAACCCCGACGTCATGGAGACCAACCAGGAGGTACAGGCCCAGCCTGTATCCCCGAATCAAGGGGACCACGAAGGGACGGGCTTGAACCGAAACCTGAGTGGGGCCCAAAGAAGAAAGCTCTACAGGCAGAGAACTGTGGAACAGGGACTTCCGAGCACCAAATTTGGAGTGGGCAGGAAGCAGAGGAAGAAAGAGCGGGCCAGAACCGTTACTGAAACCCCTGTTGCCAGCACCGCCCCAGAAAAGAGAATGGCCTCCACCAGCCTGGGGTCGACGGAGCAGGGCAAGAACCTGCTCAAGAAACCCAGGGTGGGGGAGGGCATGGCGGGCAGCTACGCTTCGGCGGTGTCTGGCCTACCGAGGGTGTACCTCACTTGTGGTGACTTCTTTGGTGGTCAGATGCCGACCGAGGTGTTCGAGACCGTCCGGAACAAGGTCACCAGGCGTGTGCTCGCCATTCAACAAGGGGAATTTTTCCCGCGCTTCGCGGAAACGTTCTCCAAAAAAGGAATAGCCGTCTTCGTCTGTGAAGACGAAGACACGAGCGCATGGCTGCGGGAGGTGGCCAAGGAGCTGAACCCGGAACGGAAACTTGGGACCGTCAGGGTGGTTAAACCGGAGGAGATACCTCGGCCTACCAAAGTCGGGGTTTTCATGCCTCCGGCAGTACCTACGGTTGCTGACTTGTTCAGACTGGTCAGCAACCAGAACAAAGGGGTGGGCACTGGCAAGTGGAAGGTCCTACACCAGGGAACCGATGGTTACCTGGTGCTAGGGCTGGACGAACAGTCGGTGGCCACCCTGAAAAGCCCGAACTTTCGGGTCTGGGTGGGGGCCTGCCTTTTAAACAACTTTTAAGTTGCTTGGCCGGAGCGGCACCGAGCCTGGGGTGAAGGCGCGAGAGGAGGCTCATCAGACGCAGTAGTCCTTAAATGGCCACTGCGAGGATGGGCTTCTCACAGATTAACCTGCACCACTGCAAAAGTGCCTCCGCCGTCTTAGCGAGGCACATGGCAGGCGTGCAGACACACATATCCCTTATACAAGAACCTTAGATATGAAAAGGGCGTATAAGGGGGCTTAACGCAACAGGAGAACTGTTTGCAGGGAACAAGGACGGTAACGCGAGAGCATATATCGTCGTCAAAGGTGTACAGGCATTCTTGCTACAAGATCTCTGTTCCAGAGACTGTACAACCATCAGGACAACCATCGAGGATAAGGAGGGTAGAAAGATGTCGCTACTGGTTGCATCGGCCTACCTTCCCCACGATGAAGAGATACCAACAGTGTGTGTCAGAAAGGTGATCGAATACAGCAGGCGCAAGAACCTCGGCCTTATTATCGGGTGCGATGCCAATGCCCATCACGAGGTCTGGGGGAGCACCGATATAAATGACAGAGGGGCGGACCTGCTGGAATACCTGGCTGACACACACATGGACATAGCTAACCTAGGAAGGGAACCGACCTTCATCACAGTTAGCAGGAAAGAGGTCTTAGACCTGACCTTGGTCAGTATGAGACTGAAAAACGACATACTAGGATGGAGGGTGGGGAAGGAGCCATCTATGTCGGATCATAGGACTATAACTTTCGGGATCGAAGTTCAGAGACCGAAGTTGGAATTCGTGAGGAAACCCAAGGACACAAATTGGGAGGAGTATGAGGACGAAGTGGGAGAAAGGGTGAAGGGCCTCAAAGGAATATACGGGACGAAGGAAGGGCTGGAATGGACCTTAGAGCAGGTCCAAACAGCCCTTGTCAGGGCATACGAGAATAACTGCCCTCTTAAACCTAGGGCGCAGGCTCATAGTGCCCCCTGGTGGAACAAAGCCCTTGAAACGGCTCGAAGAAAGGTGCGCTCGTCCTTCAATAGAGCCAGGAAAGGTCCCAGCCTCGAAGGATGGGGCGTCTATAGAGAAGCCCTCAGAGACTTTAAGAGGCAGATACAGAAGGCCAAGCAAGAGAGCTGGCAAAACTTCTGCTCTAACCTGGACGGTGCAACAGAGACAGCGAAGCTGGCAAGGCTCCTCACTAAGGACAACGATGCCCGGCTCCAAAGCTTGAGGAGCAGGGCAGGTGTCTTCACAGAGACGGAGGAGGAAACCTTGGAACTTCTCCTGAAGGCAAACTTCCCCGACTTCTGCAAAGAAGAAGGAGAGCAGTTGTGCCAGCCGGAGAAGCCAAGGAAGCGGAATAAACCTGACTCGGAAACGGTCGCACGGATCGTTACACTGGAACGGGTCAAATGGGCGATAGCATCCTTTGAACCGTATAAGACCCCAGGACCTGATGGCATCTTTCCTAAGATGCTGCAGGTTGGATGCGAAAGCATCCTGGGAAAAATTTCGGGCATTTTTAGGGGATGCATCGCCATAGGATACGTACCGGAACGGTGGAGGACTACACGTGTTTCCTTCATACCGAAACCCGGTAGTAGAAGCTATCAGTCGACAAAGGACCGATTAGTCTGACGTCCTTCATGTTAAAGACCTTAGAAAGACTGGTGGACGCATACATCAGGAGCACAGCACTGATAGAACGACCACTTCATCCAGGTCAACTCGCGTACACAGTCTGCAAGGCCACAGAAACAGCTCTACACAAAGTGGTAGGGTACATCGAAAGAGCAATGGAAGCAAAGGAGACTGTAATAGGTGCCTTTGTGGATATAGAGGAGGCTTTCAACAGTACCTCTAAAAATACCATCGAACATGCTCTGACAAGACAGGGGGTACCAGTAACCATTAAAAAGTGGATCATGATGACCCTGGAGGACAGGACCGTCTACAGCCGGTGGAAGGATAAGATGGTCCAAGGAAAGATCAACGACGGATGTCCACAGGGAGGGGTACTTTCACCTCTGCTGTGGAACCTAGTCGTTGACGAGCTGCTATGCATTCTCAGCGAGGAGAATTTCTTCGTGGTGGGATATGCAGATGATATCTCCGTTATGGTCAGGGGGAAACACGAATAGGTTTTACTTGACCTAATGCAAAGAGCACTAGAAAAAGTGAGAGAATGGTGCAAGGCGAAATCACTGGGTGTCAATCCAGACAAGACAGAGATAGTAGCCTTCACGAGGAAATACAAATGTAAAATAAGCAAGGAAGTCACCTTCTGCGGGAAATCAATACCGTACGCTGAAGGGGTTAAATATCTAGGGGTATACCTAGATAGGAAGCTAAACTGGAAAACGCACCTTGAAAGGCAATGCGGGAAGGTTCTCGGCATATTTGTGCAGTGTACGGCAGCAATAGGGACAGGTTGGGGCTTAGAACCCTCCAAGGCGCTATGGATGTATAGGGCCATACTGATACCGAAGCTGACCTACGCTGCGTTGATATGGTGGGAAATTACTGAGAAGAAGTCCTCCCTGAAGACCCTTGAACATGTACAGGCGGTCACTTTAAGGGGCGTTTTTGGACTCAGGAGAAGCACCTCCATAGCGGCTATCAGGATGATGCTGAACCTGGATGGACTGAACCACGAAGTACTGAGCGCGGCATCCAGGTCGGCATTGAGACTGAAAGGCAGCGGAGCATGAGAGGGCAATAGAATAGGGCACTCAAGAATACGTGAGCGCACACTAAGGGGAGCCGTTTGGACAACGCCTCAGGATCGAATAAATAAACGCCTCTACTTTGAGCGGCGATATAAAACTCTAGTCCCTAAGAGAGAAGAGTGGAAACAGAACCAAAATCCTGGGCACGGACTCGTCTGGTTCACGGATGGTTCCAGAACACAACGAGGCACCGGATACGGGATTTATGGCGGTAAAGGCAGGGACAGCAGAGCCCTGAGTCTGAGGAAGTACAATACAGTCTTCCAAGCGGAAATGGCGGCCATAGGTACCTGTGCCAAGAGCATGCTACAGGATGGGGCTGAGTGCAGAACCATTAACATCTGCACTGACAGCCAGGCCTCCATAAAGGCGCTAGTGAACCCTGTCGTCAAATCGCAGCTGGTCGGAGAGGTCAGAGAAATCCTGAACCGACTGGTTGCGAAAAATAGAGTAACACTGACTTGGGTTCCTGGCCACTCAGGGTATGAGGGCAACGAAAAGGCAGATGCTCTAGCGAAAGAAGGAGCAGACTCAGACGATGCACCGGAGTGGGAGGTAGGAATGCCATACCAGGAAGGTTGTAGCATCGTCAAGAGGAGATTGAATGTTGGAAAATGGTGGAAATGGGAGCAGTCCCAGGGATGCAGATCGTCCAAAGAGCTTCTCGGAAAGCGCATTGGCAACTGGGCAAGCAGGATCATCAACTTAGATAGGAAGAGAGCAGGCAAAATCCTGGGGATCTTAACCGGGCACTGCAATCTACGTTGTTACCTGTACAAAACACAGGGGCTTAGTACCCTGTGTAGATGTTGCGGGGAAAAGGAAGAAACACCCAGCCACTTCCTCATACAGTGCCCCAACTTAACGGGATACCGACGGAAGTGGCTGAGTAGTCGAACCTTCAGTAAGGAGGCGTTATATCAGGAAAGTGTGGAAAACATCCTAGCCTTCTTCGGAGGGCTGGGAATCACCGATGCCTCAGGAATATAACCGGGGGGAAAGGGATACAATGGCGAGAGCTCAGTGTCCCTGAGCCTGGCACCCCGGTAAACTATTTAATAATAATAATAATAATGATAATAATATACTCGGGGCGGACCAAAATCAGCTAGGGGAAGGAACCCCGAACAATAAACCAATCATGGAGCCAAAGTCGAAGAAGGAAGGAAAAACTACTGTACACGGGGAAGGAGACCCAGTACCGGCGTTTATGGGGGGTGAGAAAGCGGGCCCCTGGACGTCGTCATCAAGCAACCGCAATATAAAAACAACAACAACAACAACAGCAATGGGCGGAACATCGAAGGCAACAGGCGTGGATGCCGCCCTCGAAGGGATCATCAACCCCTTCGAAAAGAGAGGATCCATATTACGAACGCCGCCGAGAACGAGGGCCAGCTTATTCGTGGCTTTTACGTACGCCGAGAAGAAAACGAGCCAGAAAAGCGAGGAACCAGCTACGGAGTTCTGCGCTACGCGGAAAGTCAGACGCGAGGAGGATAGGCTGCGGGAGCGGCTCCTCTTCATACAGGAGACACTGAGGGGGATGATGGCACAGGCTGAGATCCAGAGCAATATCAGAGCTGTCATCAAAACCGGCATGAAGGAGATCTGTGAAGCCACGGAGATCGCGCTTAGTGAATGAGACAAAGAAACCGAAAGACAGGGACGATTGACAGAAGTGCAGGCGGCTTTGCCCAAAAAGGCAAAACGCAAGCGCGATCAGACGATCCCGGAGACTGACATTGCCGCGGGGGCAAGCAGACAGCACGCTACCGACGAGACGTGGAAGACTGTGAAACGGAAGAAGGATAGGACTCCACCGAAAACGAACGCGACGTTGAAAGACAAGGCAACGAAGAACGAAGCTCCTGCAAAGGGGCAGTAGCGCGCGCTGCCCAGGCCCAAGAGCAGCGCGTTCCTTATTAAGCCGACGACGGGGACGACGTACGCTGACGTCATACGGACGATCCGTAAGACAGTGGACCCTACCAAAGACACACAGATAAAGACGATAACCAAGACGAAGACAGGAGCGGTACTCCTCCGGCTTGGAAAGGGGCAGGAGGGACGACTGGATCTCCAGAAGTCCCTTCAAGATGCCCTTGGAAAAGCGGGAGAAGTCCGCGACATGACCTCCAAGGTCACCTTGGAGATCATGGACCTCGACTGCGTGACCACGACAGACGAGGTAACGAACGCACTGGCGACTAAGACGACACTACGGACGCCTCCAAAGGTTCATATGTTCGGCCCAAACTACCGAGGGCAGGTCATGGCCGTCTGTGAACTGGAGGAGACCGACGCAAATGTCCTGCTCAGGCGGGAAAAATACGGGTCGGCCTAGTGTACTGCCGCATTAGCCGAGACTAATGGTGCCGAGGTGCCATAAGTGCTTCGGCTACGGACACTTACGACGGGACTGTACAGGACCGGACCGACGAGACTGCTGCTCGAAATGCGGCGGACGTGGGCACACTGGGAGGCAGTGCGAGGCCCAGGCGTGCTGCTTCCTGTGCGCGGATTTTCAGGGACACGACAGGAAGCACGTTCCGGGAACGGCAAAGTGCGCCGTTTTCAGGGCGGCGCTGACTGACGCCAAACGAACGAACAGATGACGGTAGTTCTGCAGGGAAATCTGAACCGGAGAAGTGCTGCACATGCGCTGCTCCCTCAGATCGCTGCAAAACTAGACGCAGACATACTGATACTGAGCGAACAGTACAGAGACTTGGACGGACGGACATGGCTCGCAAACGGGGCCGGTACCTCCGCGCTCTGGGCTAGGGGGCGGAGTGCCTGGAACATAAAAAATCCAGGGGAAGGAGAAGACTACGTTTGGATGACGGTTGGCACTGTCACCTATGTCAGTGTCTACCTGCCTCCAAACTGTGGTATCTGCGGATTCCAGGAAAAGCTAGACTCCCTGGAGGACGCCCTGAGGGGGATCACAGGTGACGTCGTCGTCGCAGGCGATTTCAACTCACGGGCACTCGAGTGGGGAATGACCACGACGAACAAACGGGGACGGATGTTGGTAGAGATGGCCGCGAGGCTGGATCTGACAGTGGCAAACGACGGAGACACGCCGACATATAGACGCCCGGGATTCGGGGACTCGATTCCCGATGTCACCCTAATCTCGAGCAGACTACTGACTAAAATAAGACAATGGAGGGTGATCGACGACTTCACAGCCAGCGATCACCAGTACATTGTCTTCAACGTTACGGACGACAGGACGACGAACTGAGGAAGAAGTCGGGGACCCCTGCGCTGGGATGTAAACCGACTAGACAGAGACAGACTCCTGGAGAGTCTGCAGACGATGGAAGCACCGACAGAGACTCCGACTCGACGAAACGGATTATAGACGGACTATTTCCTACCCACCCTATACGGGTGGAGGAGGAAGACGAGGACGAACTGACGGACGTCCCATTGTTCACGGGGGAGGAGCTCCTCAGAGCAACTTCCTCGTTGAAGAACGGGAAAGCACCTGGACCTGACGGGATTCCCAGTGAGGTTGTCCGACTCATTGCTCTGCATAGACCGGGCATCCTCCTGGGAATTTAAAATGACTGCCTGACCGAGGGCGTATTTTGCAGATCATGGAAAGTGGCGAGGCTACTTCTTATAAGTAAGGGCAAGGGAGATCCCGACTCGCCGTCTTCCTACAGACCTCTTAGCCTGCTGAACACAGCGGGGAAAGTCTTTGAGCTGCTGATACGGCCCAGACTACTTGACGCTATACGAGACGCTGGCGACCTATCCGACCGACAAAACGGTTTTCGGAAAGGACGATCGACGATAGGCGCCATACAAGACGTAATAGACATTTTTGACAAAGCACAGAAGGCGTGCCACTCGGTTAGACCCATAGTCGTGTTGGCCACGCTTGACGTACGCAACGCGTTCAACTCATCGAGGTGGGTGGATATCCTGGAGGCGTTCAAAACGACCTTCCGGGTACCCCGCTACCTTCTCCGAGTTGTACAAGACTACCTTAGAGACCGACGGATTACGTACGAGACGAACGAGGGAGTGAAGGAGAGGGTCGTATCCGTGGGAGTAGCCCAAGGATCGTTCCTCGGCCCCAACTTCTGGAACGTACTGTACGACAGCTTGTTGAGACTGGAAATGCCCCTGGACATTTCCCTTATCGCCTACGCCGACGACGTAGCGGTCGTCATCACAGAGCGGGACTCGCACCTAGCTCAATATAAATTAAACCAGGCGATGAGACGACTGACCAGGTGGATGAACGAACACGGACTCGAACTGGCACTGAACAAGACGGAACTATTACTGTTGACAAGGAAATGGATACCCACGATTGTGCCGATGACCGTAGGGACGGAATTGATCGAGACCAGGGGGCAGGTTAAGTACCTGGTGGTCACCCTGGATACGAAGCTGACCTTCTGGCCTCACATACAGAGGGCCATCCGGAAGGCGACGGAGAAGACTAAAGCTCTTAGCCGACTCATGGCCAACACGCACGGACCACGACCAAGTACACGTAGACTGTTGATGACAGTGACCCACTCGATACTCCTCTACGGAGTAGAGATCTGGGCCTCCACGTTAAAGGTAAACAAGTACCGCTATGCCATTTCCGCCGTCCAAAGAAGGGGGGCGCTACGGATAGCGTGCGCATATCGCACGGTATCGGCCGGTACGGTGCTTGTAATCGCGGGCGTTATTCCCATAGACCTCCTTAACATGGAGCGCAAGAGGATGTCACGTCGCGCGACATACCTCGCTCTGATATTAGATTCTAAGGAAAATATCATATAAAAGCGATTTATTTTATATTGTATTAAAAAACTGGTTGTTTCACATCTTTTAACTATTGTAATTATACCTTTTAACGTTAAGGGAAGAGGAGTCACGGAAAATCTAAAATCAAATTCCATTGAAACAGTAATTACGCGCTTCCGTTTTTATTAGGACTATTCTAAAGGGAACGTCGAAACATACGCGATACATATTAGAAGGTTCACCGAATTCGACGATTAATATGATAATTTTAACAAAAAGAAAAGGTGAACCAACGTAGCAGTTGGCAAGTAGGATGATTAACCAGTCATAAATATGTCACCTAAAGATACAACACTAAACAACGAGGTATGTAGGATCGCAAGGCCCTAAAACACTTCAGGGAAAACCGCGATTCAAGCGGAACGAATTGTAAGGTGTCCTCGGACATCTAAAGCGAAAGGATGCGACTACTTAGGCAAAAGGGCTTATATATCAAACGATTTTATTACGATTGTCACAACACTAGGAAAAGAAAATGTGACCAAGCGTAACAGACGGAAAGCGGGAGGCGGCAATGGTTTTTACTTGGTGCAAGAGTAAAACAATTATTTCCCTCCACTTCAGAGGCTTTTCCAAAGTACATATATACCCCGTGAAAATTCGGGAGGACCTGTAGTTTTTCGGCTATCCTCGAAGAGTGTAAGTGGCAAGTACCTAGTAGTGTCCTGATTCACCTTGCACGAAGAGAACCATCGCCTGTCGCCAACCGGACTACTCATCTTCATCTTCTTGAGAATTCATCTTCACCATCAACCTTTGAGGGAATATTTGAGGGATTTTACCAAACAGTTTTCCTGAGGAATCCCCACGAGGAAACGAACCGAGCGTCGGACTAACAAACCAGTTCCTTCGTTGTTAATAAAAGTATATTAAAGTTGATCGTTTGCGTTTGTTTTTTTTATTGAATTATCAAATCATATTCGAGGATAGGGCATTACCACTTTTAACAGGCATTTCTATTGTTTCATTTTTCATCTTTTATTGTGATTTCCCCCCATACTAATTCGGCCTAGCCCGGAGTTTTGTCGCGTAGACAAGTATACTCGAAAGGGCTACGTTATCAGGGTAAGGGCTTTACTGGTCTTCCGAGGTGGCAACGAACCAGGATGCTCGACGAATGGCAGAGACGTTGGACGACGGACGTGCCTGGAGCATGGACAAGACGACTGATCCCGACGATACGCCCGTGGTAGGAGAGGAGCTTTGGGGAGGTGGGTTTCCACCTGACCCAGTTCCTCTCCGGACACGGATACTTCCGGCAGTACCTGCACAAAATGGGTAAGGTTAAAACCCCCCATTGCAGGTACTGCGGATGGGACAGTGACGCGGAACACACCTTTTTCAGGTGTGACCGTTGGGCCGACAGAAGGCCGCTTCTGGAGATGAACGTTGGACCGGTTAGCCCGGACAACGTCATCGACAGAATGCTGCAGGACAGAGACAAATGGACAGACGTGACTACGTACGTGACGGACGTACTTAAAACGAAAAAGGACGACGGATGCCTGCAAGTTGTATGAGTGAGTGAGTAAGTGCGATGAGTATGAAAGGGGCCAATGAACGAGGTGTGGAGAGGAACGCTCACGCAGTCTAGACACCGCCACCCGGACCGTGGACATGCGGAGAGCAGGGCCGGCCGGGAGAGGACCGGGGGGGGGGGTTAGTGGGTAACCTGTGGCGAGGAGTCCCACACACCGGGGGATGCGTCCCCCGACGGCACATAAAGTGTTTGCCCCTCCTTTAAAACAAAATAATAATAATAATAATAATAATAATAAGGGGGGCTTGCGCGCGCACCGTGCCTGTCAGTAGCGCTGATACGAGCTCCGATGGTTTTCTACCCAGTTGGCTGGCTCCTTGCAAAAAAGGCAACCGGCACGTTTGTGCGGCAGGCGGAAGCTCTAATACACCGTTTGACATATTAATCAAGGTACGCCTCTGACACCAAAATTAAGTCTGATTCAGTTTTCTGTCGTAAGGTATAAAGTGAGGTTAACTTGCCTACCCGCAAAGGGAAGAGGGTCCTCCGGCCCGGCAAATGACAGACAGCGCCACCTCTGTACCCAAAGCATTACCTGACAGTAATGCCTCGACGGGTAATAGTGACAGATCTGCTACTGAAAAGTCAGGAACGAAATCGACACCGCTGCCGCCGCCTGGTGATACCGTTCAACAGCCTAGGAGAGGCAGACCATCGATCTCAACACTATTGGCGAAAACTCGCAGCAACTCTTGGGGCTCGATCAAAGATTACACGTCGGCAAAGAAGAGACCTAGACCAAACGAGTCTGGATCCTCGCCGGAGAACATTGTTTAAAAAAGGCGAACTCGAACGTTAACATCGCCTCCCGCGAGCACACTTACGAATCCGCAAGCGTGACAGATGCAGCTCCTATCACTATGGATGCTTTTATGGAGGAATTAAGATCGATGAAACAAGATTCGGACAAGCAATTCAACGCCCTGAGTCAGCAGGTCTCGGACTCGGTCGCCCTGCAGGACAAAAACTACAAGCTCATCAAAGAAGAGCTAAACAAAAATAAAGAAGAATACCTTAGGACGCACCGAGAATTAGAAAAACGCATAGAGGACTTGGAAAAAAATGTCAAAAATAACTCAATTGCGATGGACAAAAATTTAGCCGAAAAAATGCTAGGATTAGAAAACAAACTCGAGCAGCTAGAAAAAAAAGGACCAGACCCGGCGTCGGCTGCCAAACTGGAGGAACTCGCCAATAAACTCGACAAGCTAGAAAAGGAAGCCAAACAAAATAATCTAGTGATACGAGGACTTCCTGTAGATTCGAATAATCCTAAGCGAAGCGTCGCCCAGTTTCTAGAGACAGAGTTTAGCCTACACGACAGCATCGTCGAAATCAGACGCCTTAACGGTCAAGTCGGATGGGACAGCCTCTTTATTGTCAAATTAGACTCCTGGAGAAAAAAACAGCGCGTTTTTAAAGAACAGAAGAATCTTATGAAAACCAACGACTTCAAGAACGTGTACATTGACCATGACCTGACCTACAAGGAAAGAGGAATTGCCAAAAAAAATACGAGATCTTGCCAAAAAAGCCAGAGGAAAAGGGAAAAAAGTGAGAGTTGGCTTCCAGAAGCTGGAAATCGACGGAGTCTGGAACTTCTGGGATCCCATCGAGGAATGTGTAAAAACACGCGTCACAAACAGAACCAGAAACTCACAGATCGCAGAAGAGATGGACTTCGTTCACTCAAGGGCCTCCTCATCTGCAACACCAAAAAACTAGGCACGTCCAACCGGTTTCGTATAGGCTTTTGGAACGTACACGGATTCAGAAACCTTGGAGACAGCAACATTCCGGAAACCTATAATGTATCATGTATATATGAAACCTGGCTTACTTCTGAACCCGCGTTTCTGCCATCATTCCTCAAAGAATGTACCACCACGTAGGCAAATGCGAGTCAAGAACACGGTGTCAGAAACATATTCGCTGGCCTACACTCGCCACAAGACTTCTGGACAGCAATGAGAAGATGCAAACCCGCAATCTGGAACGAGTTCTACTCAATGGTGTATCCGGAATTGAGCCAGCTTGAGTTATACGGCGTGGGACACCCGACCCTGGACGCTTTCATCACGACTGCTGATGTCAAAAAATGCATCGCTAGTCGAAAACGAGGGAAGGCCCCTGGGCCAGACCGTATCAGCAACGAGTTTCTCATAGAACTCCCGGAAACAGCTATTCTATACCTGCAAAATCTTTACAACGGGATACTGGATACTGAAATCGTCCCGAAGATGTTCGGGAAAATGACGCTGTCAATGCTTTTTAAAAAAGGTGATGCTGGAGATCCAATGAACTACCGCGGCATAGCCTTAGATAACAATATAACTAAGCTGTTCACACACATCATAAAAGACCGTCTGAAGAAATGGGCTGAGGACGTTTCACTGCTTCCGGAATCACAGATGGGCTTCAGGAAGGGGCGAGGGTGCACGGACGCGATATTTACTCTAATTGCAGATCCCCCATGCGGCATTGTGGGCAAAATTACTGTCCCTGGGAGTAAGTGCAAAAATTATTCGTATCGTCAAAGGACTTAATAATCAAGCCGTAATCCAAGTTTAAAACAACAACACCCTCTCCGATGAGTTTGACGTCACCGAGGGAGTCCTGCAGGGAGAGACGCTGAGCCCTCTGCTGTTTCTCCTGTACATCTCGGATTTCGAAAGCTTCTTCAGGGATAAAGGGCTCCGGGGGCTCAATATCGACGGTCGCATAGACCTGCTCATGCTGCTCTATGCCGACGATACCGTCATACTTGCGCACTCACACGTAGATCTCATGAGGAACCTTCGTGCCCTGGAAGAGTTCTGCGATTGTAACGGCTTAACTGTGAACGCAACAAAAACGAAAATTGTTATATTCAAAAGCAAAGGCAGACCAAAGGACAACAACTCAAACCACACCAAATACAAAGGAGAAAAGATTGAGATGGTCAACTCGTACGACTACCTTGGAATACCCGTATCTACTTCATCAATGGACATAAATGCCGCGAGATCAGCTGTCAACAAAGCCAAGGTAGCCGCAGGAACATCCATCGCAATTCTGGCCAGGGCGAAGAGTGACTCATGGGGATCGTACGTCAAGCTCTACAATAGTCTAGTTACTTCCACTCTGCTATATGCTTTTCCCGCCTGGGGCCTTCGATACCGTGACTATCTCGAACAAGCGCAGGCACATTTCTTCAAACGACTCCTGTATCTCCCGAGAGGAACGCCAAACTGGGCCCTTCGACTCGAACTGGGTCTTGTAAAAGTCTCACACGCGTCGTTGCGTTTAACCTGGAAGTGGTACACCAAAATCCTCAAGATGGAAAATACATACATGCTCAGGCTCAAACAATTAGCGGCGATATATCCAACTGAAGTTAAGCTTAACTGGGCAGCGCAATTTAAGGAATTTCTGGATGAAGCTGGGGCTCTAGATCTTTGGGAAAATCCTGATCCGATCGCCTGGACACGAAGATACGCGCAGGTATTCCCGAACTATGAATCAATTCTGCGGCAAAAAGACTGGGACAGATGGAGAATCTCGGACGCCTGCCAACTCAGGATCCCAAGGATTCTCGGCGGAGGACCCGCAGAGTTTTTGGGACTTCGCCTACCTATTGCTACGAGACGATCTCTCATCCAGATACGTCTAGCCACCAAGTATATGTGCAATCTTACGTACAGAAGAAAAATCGCTAAGTTAGACTCTGGTTCAGTCTGCCATGCTTGCAGTCTGAACGAACACGAATCAATTTTTCACTTTTTGGTCCGCTGTCCGCTGTACACTCCTTACCGTAGACACTTTTTCCGTGGAGTCAACTCGCTGGAGATAATGGACGAAATCAGCCTCTCTTTATTCTTGGGAGACATGAATCTGCAGACCTGCCAAACTCTCTCACATTTCGTCATAAAAAGCCTGACGCTAAGAGCCTTCTCGTTGGAGGAATAATTCAACCTGGAGCTCGTGAATACATACGAAACCGGAATTCTCTATACATATTTTTCTACTGTAAACCCTCTTGCTGTAAGAGTCTCTTCGTGTACTCTTTCTATGGGCAATAAAGATACAATACAATAATAATAGTAATACTAATAATAATAATTAGTATAATAATAATAATAATAAAAATAATCAACAACCCGTGTCGGGTTGCTGATCCCGCATCGGGCGCCTCCCCAGGTGGCGGATAGTGGGAATGCCCGCCAGATATGGAGGGTACCGGGGAAATAAAATACTCGGGGCGGACCAAAATCAGTTAGGGGAAGGAACCCCGAATAATAAACCAAACATGGAGAAGGCAGCAAAAGGAGAGAAACTTACTGTATACGGGGAAGGAGACCCAGTACCGGCGTTTATCGGGGGTGAGAAAGCGGGCCCCCGGACGTCGTCATCAAGCAACCGCAACGCAACAACAACAACAACAACGGCCGGGACAGCGAAGGCAACAAACGCGGATTCCCCCTTCGAAGGGATCACGAACCCTTTCGAAAAAAGGGGATCCGTATTATGATCGCCACCGAAAACGAGGTCCAGCTCTTTCTCGGCTTTCACCTTCGCCGGACCGAAAACAAAGACCAGGCACGACAACAAAGGACCAGAGCACAGCACGGCCCCGGAGAGAGAACAGGAGGAGGATAGACTGCGGGAGCGGCTCCTCTTCATACAGGAGACACCGAGGGGGATGATGGCACAAGCTGAAATTCAAAAGAATATCAGCGCTGTCATCAAAACCGGGATGAAAGAGATCAGTGAAGCCACGGAGATCGCGCTGTGTGAACGAGAGAGAGAAAGACAGGGACGACCGACAGAAGCGCCGGCGACTTTGCCTGAAAAGGCAAAACGCAAACGTGACCAGAGGACCCCGGAGACGGACATTGCCGCGGGAGCAAGTGGACAACACGCTACCGACGGGACGTGGACGACAGTGAAACGGAAAAAGTACAGGACTCCACCGAAAACGGACGTCACGAAAAAGGACAAGGCAACGAAGGACAAAGCTCCTGCAAAGGGACAGGAGCGCGCGCTGCCCAGGCCCAGGAGCAGCGCGGTCCTTATTAAGCCGACGACGGGGACGACGTACGCTGACGTCATACGGACGATTCGTAAGACAGTCGACCCTACGAAAGACATGCAAATAAAGACGATCACCAAGACGAAGACAGGAGCGGTACTCCACCGGCTTGGAAAGGGGCAGGAGGGACTACTGGATCCCCAGAAGTCCCTTCAAGATGCCCTTGGAAAAGCGGGAGAAGTCCGCGACATGACATCCAAGGTTACCTTGGAGATCATGGACCTCGACTGCGTGACCACGACTGACGAGGTAACGGACGCACTGGCGACCAAGACAACGTTACGGACGCCCCCGAAGGTTCACATGTTCGGCCCAAACAACCGAGGGCAGGTTATGATCGTATGTGAGCTGGACGAGACCGACGCTAACGACCTGCTCCAGGCGGGCAAAATACGGGTCGGCCTGGTGTACTGTCGCATTAGGCCGCGACTGATGGTGCCGAGGTGCCACAAGTGCCTCGGCTACGGACACTTACGACGGGACTGCACAGGACCAGACTGACGGGACTGCTGCTGGAAATGCGGCGGACGGGGGCACACTGGGAAGCAGTGCGAGGCCCAAGCGTGCTGCTTCCTGTGTGCCGACATACAGGGACAGAACCGAAAGCACATCCCGGGAACGGCCAAATGCGCCGTTTTCAGGGCGGCGCTGAGTGACGCCAAACGGACGAACAGATGACGGTAGTTTTGCAGGGAAATCTGAATCGGAGTAGCGCTGCACACGCACTACTCCCTCAGATCGCTGCAGAATTAGACGCAGACATACTGATACTGAGCGAACAGTACAGAGACATGGACGGACCTGCATGGCTCGCAAACAGGGCTGGTACCTCCGCGCTCTGGGTTAGGGGGCGGAGTGCCTGGACAATCAGCAAACGAGGGGTAGGAGAAGAGTACGTTTGGATGATGGTCTGCGCTGTCACTTATGTCAGCGTCTACCTGACTCCAAACTGTAGTATCCGCGAACTTGAAGAAAAGCTGGACTCCGTGGAGGACGCCTTGCGGGGGATCGCTGGTGACGTTGTCATTGCCGGTGATTTCAACGCACGGGCGCTCGAGTGGGGGATGACCACGACGAACAAACGGGGACGGCTGCTGCTGGAGATGGCCGCGAGGCTGGACCTGGCAGTGGCAAACGACGAAAACACGCCGACCTATAGACGACCGGGATTTAGGGGACGCGACCTCACTTTCTGCGGAGTTAAAGGCAGCCAAAAAACGGCTGAAGTTCGCGATCAACACGAGCAAGAGACGGAAATGAACGCAGCTCATTGACGATGTGGATGGCGACCCCTGGGGTGACGGTTACAAGATTGTAACCCGAAAACTGGGGGCACGTGGCCCACCGTTGTTGAGAGACCCCGACTCGACGAAACGAATTGTAGACGGACTATTTCCCACCCACCCTATACGGGTGGAAGAGGAAGACGAGGACGAACTGACGGACGTCCCGTTGTTCACGGGGGAGGAGCTCCTCAGAGCAACCTCCTCGTTGAAGAACGGGAAAGCACCTGGACCTGACGGTATTCCCAGCGAGATGGTCCGGCTCGTTGCTATGCATAGACCGGGCATCCTCCTGGGAATGTACAACGACTGCCTGACCGAGGGCATATTCTGCAGATCATGGAGGGTGGCGAGGTTAGTCCTTATTAGTAAGGGCAAGGGAGACCCCGATTCGCCGTCTTCCTACAGACCACTTAGCCTGCTGAACACAGCGGGAAAAGTCTTCGAGCTGCTGATAAGGCCCAGACTACTTGACGCCGTACAAGACGCTGGCGACCTATCTGACCGACAACACGGTTTTCGGAAAGGACGATCGACGATAGGCGCCATACAGGACGTAATAGACATCTTCGACAGAGCACAGGAGGCGTGCCACGCGGCAAGACCCATAGTCGTGTTGGCCACGCTGGACGTACGCAACGCGTTCAACTCGGTGAGGTGGGTGGATATCCTGGAGGCGTTCGAAACGACCTTCCGGGTATCCCCCTACCTTCGCCGAGTTGTACAAGACTACCTTAGAGACCGACGGATTACGTACGAGACGAACGAGGGTATGAGGGAGAGGATGGTATCCGCGGGCGTAGCCCAAGGATCGATCTTCGGCCCCGACTTCTGGAACGTACTGTATGACAGCTTGCTGAGACTGGAAATGCCCCTGGACACCTCCCTCATCGCCTATGCCGACGACGTGGCGGTCGTGATCACAGAGCGTGATTCACACCTAGCTCAACTGAAGTTGAACCAAGCGATGAGGCGAGTGACCAGGTGGATGACTGAACACGGACTCGAACTAGCACTAAACAAGACAGAACTGTTACTGCTAACAAGGAAGCGGATCCCCACGATTGTGCCGATGACTGTAGGGACGGAATTGATGGAGTCGAGGGGGGAAGTCAAGTACCTGGGGGTCACCCTCGATACGAAGCTGACCTTCTGGCCTCATATACAGTGGGCCATTGGGAAGGCGACGGAGAAGACCGAAGCTCTTAGCCGACTCATGGCCAACACGCACGGACCACGACCAAGTATACGGAGACTGCTCATGACAGTGACCACTCAACACTCCTCTACGGAGCAGAGATCTGGGCCTCCGCACTAAAAGTGCAAAAGTACCGCAAAGCCGTTACCGCGGTACAGAGAAGGGGGGCGCTCCGGATAGCGTGTGCGTACCGCACGGTGGCGGCTGAAGCGGTACTCGTAATTGCGGGGGTAATTCCCATAGACCTCCTCGCACTCGAGCGCAGGAGGATATGGGAACGGAGGACCGAACTGGGGCGAGCCGACGCCACGGTGGACGAACGAACCAGGACGCTCGACGAATGGCAGAGACGCTGGACGACGGACGTGCCTGGAGCTTGGACGAGACGACTGATCCTGACAATACGTCCGTGGAAGGAGAGGAGCTTTGGTGAGGTGGATTTCCACCTAACACAGTTCCTCTCCGGACACGGATACTTTCGGCAGTACCTGCATAAAATGGGCAAGGTTAAAACCCCCCATTGCAGGTACTGCGGATGGGACAGAGACGACGCGGAACACACCTTTTTCAGGTGTGACCGCTGGGCCGACAAAAGGCGGCTTCTGGAGATGAACGGTGGCCCGGTAACTCCGGACAACGTCATCGCCAGAATGCTGCAGGACAGAGACAAATGGACAGACGTGACTACGTACGTGACGGACGTACTCAAGACGAAAAAGGACGACGGATACCTGGAGGATGCGTGAGTGAGTGAGAAAGTGAGGAAAGTATGAAAGAGACGAATGAATGAGATGTGGAGAGGACCGCTCCCGCGGTCTAAATATAGCCGTCCGGACATGCGAGGAGCAGGACCGGCCGGGAGAGGAGCCGGGGGGGGGGGGGGGGGGGGGGGTTAGTGGGTAACCTGTGCTAAGGAGTCCCACACACCGGGGGAGGCATCCCCCGGCGGCACATAAAGTGTTTTCCTCTCCTTTAAAAAAAATAAATAAATAAATAATAATAATAATAATAATAATAATAATAATAATAATAATAATAATAATAATAATAATAATAATAATGGCCTGGTGAACTGCCGCATCAGGCTGAGACTGATGGTGCCGAGGTGCCACAAGTGCCTCGGCTACGGACACCTACGACGCGACCGCATAGGACCGGACCGACGGAACTGCTGCTGGAGATGCGACGTACGGGGACACACTGGGAGGCAGTGCGAGGCCCAAGCGTGCTGCTTCCTGTGTGCCGACCTACCGGGACAGGACAGAAAGCACGTCCCGGGAACGGCGAAATGCGCCGTTTTCAGGGCGGCGCTGACTGACGCCAAACGGACTAACAGATGACAGTAGTCCTGCAGGGAAATCTGAATCGGAGCAGTGCGGCACACGCGCTGCTCCCTCAGATCGCTGCAGAACTTGACGCAGACATACTGATACTGAGTGAACAGTACAGGGACATGGATGGAAAGACATGGCTCGCAAACGGGGCTGGTACCTCTGCGCTTTGGGTTACGGGGCGGAGTGCCTGGATCACAACAAACCGAGGGGTGGGTGAAGACTACGTTTGGATGACGGTCGGCGCTGTCACTTATATCAGCGTCTACCTGACTCCAAACTGTAGTATCCGCGGGTTTGAAGAAAAGTTGGACTCCCTAGAGGACGCCCTGAGGGGGATCGCAGGTGATGTCGTCGTCGCCGGCGATTTCAGTGGACGGCTGCTGTTAGAGATGGCCGCGAGGCTGGATCTGACAGTGGCAAACGAAGGAAACACCCCGACATATAGACGCCCGGGATTTGGGGACTCGATTCCCGATGTCACCCTGATCTCGAGCGGACTATTGACGAAAGCAAGGCAATGCAGGGTGGTCGAGGACTTCACAGCCAGCGACCATCAGTACATTGTCTTCAACGTAACGGACGACAGGACAAAGAACAGATGAAGAAGCCGGGGCCCACTACGCTGGGACGTAAACCGACTAGACAGAGACAGACTTCTGGAGAGTTTCCGGATGATGAAAGGCCCGTCTCTGAGGGCTTCCCAGGAGTCATTGAAAAGAAACAGGGTGGAAGCCCTAGTGGAGGCGACAATGAGTGGTCTTCAACGACTCTGCGACGCCTCCATGCCACGAAAACGGTACGGGACGAACCGACGGACATGCTACTGGTGGACGGAGGAGATCGCGGACCTTCGCCGGGCCTGCCTGGCGCTCCGCAGGAGGGTGCAGCGTGCGCGTGCCCGCCGGGGCGCAACCTCACTCGCTGCGGAGTTAAAGGTGGCCAAAAAACGGCTGAAGTTCGCGATCAACACGAGTAAAAGACAGAAATGGACGCAGCTTATCAGTGACGTGGACGGCGACCACTGGGGTGACGGTTACAAGATTGTAACCCGAAAACTGGGGGCACGTCGCCCGCCTTTGATAAGAAACCCCGACTCGACGAAACGTATTATAGACAGACTTTTCCCCACCCACCCTATACGGGCGGATGAGGAAGACGAAGACGGACTGACAAACGTCCCGTTGTTCACGAGGGAGGAGCTTTTCAGAGCAACTTCCTCGCTGAAGAACGGAAAAGCACCTGGACCCGACGGGATTCCCAGCGAGGTTATCCGGCACGTTGCTTTGCATAGACCGGGCATCCTCCTGGGAATGTACAACGACTGTCTGACCGAGGGCGTTTTCAGCAGATCATGGAAGGTGGCGAGGCTAGTCCTTATTAGTAAGGGTAAGGGAGATCCTGACTCACCCTCTTCCTACAGACCTCTCAGCCTTCTGAATACGGCGGGGAAGGTCTTTGAGATGCTGATAAGGCCCAGACTACTCGAAGCAATACGCGACGCTGGCGGCCTATCCGATCGACAACACGGTTTTCCAAAAGGACGATCGACGATAGGCGCCATACAGGACGTAATTGACATTTTCGACAAGGCACAGGGGGCGTGCCACGCGGCTAGACCCATAGTCGTGTTGGCCACGCTGGACGTACGCAACGCGTTCAACTCGGCGAGGTGGACGGACATCCTGGAGGCGTTTAAAACCGTCCTCCTGGTGCCTGACTACCTTCTCCGAGTTGTCCAAGACTACCTCAAAGACAGACGGATTACGTATGAGACGGATGAAGGCGCGAAGGAGAGGATCGTGTCCGCGGGAGTAGCCCAAGGATCGATCCTCGGCCCCAACTTCTGGAACGTACTGTACGACAACTTGTTGAGACTGGAAATGCCCCTGGACACTTCCCTTATTGCCTACGCTGACGACGTAGCAGTCGTGATTACAGAGCGGGATTCGCACCTGGCTCAACTTAAATTGAACCAGGTGATGAGGCGAGTGACCAGGTGGATGACGGAACACGGACTCGACCTGGCACTAAACAAGACGGAACTGTTACTGCTAACAAGGAAGCGGATCCCCACGTTGGTGCCGATGACCGTAGGGACCGAACCGATGGAAACCAGAGGGGAGGTTAAGTACCTGGGGGTCACCTTGGATACGAAGCTGACCTTCTGGCCTCACATACAGAGGGCCACTGGGAAGGCGACGGAGAAGACCAAATCTCTTAGCCGACTCATGGCCAATACGCGCGGACCACGATCGAGCATACGTAAACTGCTAATGACAGTGATCCACTCGACGCTCCTCTACGGAGCAGAGATCTGGGCCTCTACGTTAAGGGTAAGCAAGTACCGCAATGCCATTTCCGCCGTCCAACGAAGGGGGGCGTTACGGATAGCGTGCGCATATCGCACGATATCGGCCGGTGCGGTGCTTGTGATCGCGGGGATTATTCCCATAGACCTTCTTGCGCTAGAGCGCAAGAGGATGTGGGAACGGAGAACCGAACCGAGACGAGCCGATGTTACGAACGACGAACGAGCCAGGACGCTCGACGAATGGCAGAGACGCTGGACGACGGACGTGCCCTCACGGACGTGAGGGATTTTGCAGAGGTGGATTTCTACCTAACACAGTTCCTCTCCGGTCACGGATATTTCCGGCAGTTCGTGTACAAGATGGGTAAGGATAAATCTCCCCAGTGCAGGTACTGCGGATGGGACAGAGACGACGCAGAACACATCTTCTTTGACTGCGATCACTGGGCTGACAGAAGGCGGCTTCTGGAGATTGACGGTGACCCGGTCACCCCGGACAACGTCATCGCCAGAATGCTACATAACAAAAACAAATGGACAGAAATGACCACGTACGTGACGGACGTACTTAAGACGAAAAAAGACGATGGATGCCTGGATGACGCATGAGTGAGTGAGTGAATGCATGAGGTATGGAGAGGACCCGCTCACGCACCCTAGATACCGCCACCCGGACCGAGAACATGCCAGTAGCAGGACCGGACGGAAGAGGAATCCAGAGGGTGGTTTTTAGTGGGTAGCCTACACGAGGAGTCCCACACACCGGGGGTTAATCCCTGACGGCGCGTAACGCGTTTTTCCCCTCTATAAATAATAATAATAATAATAGGTATGAGGCACTTAAGAGCGATGTACTGGGAGTGGCATTCTCGGCCGAAACGGGTTAATCCTTCTAGTGCCTAGTCTCCAAACATTTGCCTATGCGAAAATAATCGAACGAATTTCACGATTTTGGAAAAAGCTCATAAAAACCAAACTACAAATGGTATTTACATAATTCAAAAAGCAACGCATTACGGTAGAATGGGAGAATAAAGTAACGGCAATAGTTTTTCAATATTTATTGAAAATGAGATGAATAACATAATTATAAAACATGTTGAAAATCGAGTTTTTTTTTACAAAACGTATCAGCACTTCAGAAAAATAATCGATTCATCATAACTTTATATACATATATACTTTTATACATGTTTGTTTGTTTATTATTAGAAAATGACCTAGGAGGACCTGTAAGTCAAGAATTGAGTTACAGATTGCAAAATTTGAACATAGTAATAAATAAGATAATACAATACATTGTAATGAGCTTAATAGATGATATAACAAGTAATAGTGTAATAATGAGAATTATATATGAGTTATTACAGTGGATTAAAGTGAAGCAAGACTTCAATGAACTGAGGATGATGGAGTTGTGAGAGAAGGAAGGGACCAAAGATTGGGATACGATAGGTCATCTTGTTCGCCGTGATATAGATGATTGTAAAGTATGTTTAGAGCATGAAAAAATAATAGACACTTATTTTTTTTGTTGCTAAAAAACGTTTTTAAGGGGTTGAAACCACCCTCAAAGTTGACCCTAAAACACCTTTTTCCGATATATTTCGGCTCCTAATTAATATTATTGCAATCGGACAAAATGGAAAATGTTTCTTGCAAAATACGATAGTTACTGGATGTTTTTCTGACTATTGGGGTTGCTAGGGTTGGGCCTATTTTTTATTTTGGAAAAACGTTATTTTTCATTGATATACCCACTGTAAAAAATCAATTTTGGCCTTAAATAATTTGAAAAAACTGTTTTTGTGAATATGATAAAATAATTAAGTTGACATATTTCAGGATTTTGTGAAAAACCACACCTACATTCATTCACTACCACTTAAAGGCGAATATCCACTTATAACAATGAAAAGCATATTTCTCCTATACTCTCCATGCAAGCTGAATATTATTCTGTATCAATTACGAGAGTGCAATGGCATTTTCGAGCAAAAAAATATGTATAATTAGTACGTGCGAAGGGGCCCCTCCAACGCCCGCTTCAGTGAAATGCTCCCAATAGAAATTCATCTCTCCTTTTTGCCAACTACCTTGTTATTAAAAAATATAGTTTCGTACTTCATGTACATTTTCAAACGTTATTTACTGATTTCTTGTAATCTTTCAGTAAATACAAGTAAAATGCTGTGATATACAGATTTATAACCGGGAAAAACAAGCATACTTGTTTCTATTTCTTCTATGAACTTGAAAATCGCGAAATGTACATTCGATACTCTTCCGTTTACATTTGAATAATCCAGCGAGTGATCACATACAGCGTGCGTATTACTGTATATATTTTGTTAAACTATTTTATTCTGTGGGAAACGTTCTAGTTTTTTTTGTTGAATGATATTATATAAATGCCTTCGCATGACCATGACAATTGTACAGTACTTAATTTGCGATGGGTTTCGTCCAGTGCAATACTGGTAGCAAATGCAGCAGCAAAAACTCCACAACTCGCACCATCCCTTTGCTGTGTCACTGGCTGAACTAAAATGTCGTTAACCTCGATATTGGGATATCTCTTCGATATGTATAATTTTTCGTCATTGCTCAATTTCTCATACTCAGCACGAGTAGCACTATCGTATATAAGAAGATTTACCCCATCGTAGTGCATACAGCACCAGTGTCGCAAATGGTTACCGCCAACAATTTGTATACTGCACGCGTCGTTTCCTAACGGCGACAGCGACTGCAAAGCAACGAATTTCCATACACTGTGTACTTCAAATTTCGGGTTTTCGGTTTTTAATATTTGAAGAAATACTTCAATGCATTCGTCCGTTAGGTATTCACTCGGTTGTAAAATAGTGAAACAAACGTTTTCCATGTTTATTGCTCTGATTGCTGATTTAATTACTTCGTTTTCAACAATTGGAGCATCAGCGCGATACAAATGCTTCAATTCGCTCCCAATATCATTCTTTTCATCTGTTTTTTGTTTTTAGAAACTTTTTTCGTCTCCACAAATGTTCTCTTACGCTTCGTTTCCGTCTCTTTCAATTTCAGTCGTTCTTGAGCAGCCACAATGTAAGATGGTTCTCTAATCGGCATATTTCTATTGTAGCGACTGTCTAGAATTTCAGGTAACATACATTCTTCGTAGAAACGTTTCAAATACGGTGCCATTTTTTGGTCAAAGAAATTGTCATTTCTCTCAACCTCTACGTATTTTATCCCGAGGGGAGTCCAAATACAGAAATAACATTTTTTCCTCTCCGTTACATGAAGTTCACCTTGAACTTGGTAATAATACTGAGGCGTCTCTTTCATTTTCAGTGCATTACTCTTTTGGAAAACACATTTTACATATTTATTTTCCCGAATCGCGTCTTCAGGTGATAATTTCGACGCTGAAGCTGGACATTTTACTTCCACTATACATTCATCTCCTATAATTCCATCAGGAGATGCACCTAAATATGGTTCTGACGCATCAATGAATAACCCACAAGGTTCAATCGCCGTACCAAGCTCCTTCTCAAGCATTTCTAAAGCTTTCGCTTTATTTTCAAGTCCATATGACAATGCTACTTTGTCTATAGGTGCATAGAACAAAATGTCTTTCACAGTTGCTGCACAAGAAGTAGATTCTCTCATGCGGCATACCTTACCAAATTTCGACGCTGTTAACAAATATCGGTGTCTTTGGTGCCACTCGTCACAAAAACTTTGTTTAACAGTAGCACGTTCAATTTCCTTCCGATTTTTAGTATCATTTTGCAATTTTTTGAAATGCTCTTCCTTTAACAGCTCATAAACATTTTCGGGAACATCTGGTTTTTGAGATGCAGGGTCATAGCTTTTATCTGTCCCTTTTCCACTTCTACGCCTTGCCCCTCTTTTCTTTGAACGACGTAATTTCTTTTGGGAAATCACAAGCTTTCGACGTTTTTCAACCGCCGAAGCGATCCCACTCATTTTCTTATTCATTTTTGAGGTAATTCTGGACAGTACCTCTCGCGTGTTGCATTGAACAGCGGCACAAGCACACCGTCCTGTATAAGATCCACGCTTACCAAAATTAATTCGTTTTCCACCAATAAATTTTGAAACAATACAATTATAATTCTCGACAGCGTTATTATTGAGATTTACTAGCAAACTCCTGGAGTGACGGGATAGGTAGCTTGCTGCATGATAAATAGGTTCATACAATTTTGCATCTTGAATTGATTTTAAATAATTTTTTTCACCTTCTTTTGGCGTCCCATCACATGGCATTTTAAGGTCTTTGCAACCATTGTGATCGCCAAACACATGCTTCGGAATATTTACTATGTCCCGCTGTAAATCTTTAGAATTGACTTCCATATCTGTATTTTCGGCATTTCGACGTTTCACTGCCGAATGATTTCCTTTCGCATTTTTAAAATATTCGTATTCACGAAATTGCGCATTAAACCGATACGACCTGGTTCGGTTAGTATTGGGGCTTTCTTAGAAATGTCTACCAATTTGTTGCAAAAGTTTCGTAACAAATGATTTGTACATTCTACTTTTTCGACTCGTACACCGTACTGTTTATACACATCATAGCGGAGAATAGTGTTATACACACTGCTATCTCCATCCCCAACCAGCGTCTTGTAAATTAAGCCGTGGACACCAACGCTTTCTTGAAACCCTTCAACTAAAATATCAGTCTCCATGCCGGTGGAGTTTTGGTCACGACCCCAATTCTTGTAACATATATGTTCTCGGCCTTTTGCCACGGTACAAGCAGCACAGGCTTTGTTTCGAACACCAACAAAGAGAACCTTCTGTGTTTCGCAGCCAACTATAGCCGCTACACCAGATAAGGAGTCATATTTGCCGGTTCTATAAGATCTTTTCATCCAGCTGCCATCGGCTGTAACGCTTATATATGGTATGCCATTTACCACATGGCCTTTTCCTATGGCGATTCTCTTTTCCTCCATTCCTGCTTCTTGCATCGCTTCTTTTGGAGGTTTCCTCAAAAATTGGAATTAGCTTTTCCTCAGTTTTCTCGAAAGCTCGTCCCGTTATACACGGTATGGCCATTGCAGCAAGCTGTTGTTGCAAACCTGAATACCCCGGCCCGGCTAATATAGTACCAACCGCAGCGCTATCGCGAAGCCCCATTAACGGGTTATTGCGTTTTCCTGCTCAGTCCATATACTGTCCACGTATGGACATTTCGAACATTTTAAAATTATTTGCGATCTCAGCCCTTTTTCAAAGCAATTCGATATTTTGCAATCGCGAAATTTGCACACTGACCCGTTTCAGTGGCACTCGATTTTTTCTTGCAGCTGTTCCCAAAGGAAGGAAAAGTCTACAATTCTACGGCCCTCTATTTTTAAATCTTTCATTTTATCCGTATAAATGCTTTCATTTCTTTCGGACTCGATGGTCACGACGCATTGATTTTACGCTGCACAGAAGTGCGGATTATCCGCACCCACATTGTGCTCATCCAGGTTATGCGCTGCACAAAGGTGCGGATTTTCCGCACCCACATTGTGCTCATCCAGGTCGTGCGCTGCACAGAAGTGTGGATTTTCCGCACCCACAATGGGCACATCCAGGTCGTGCGCTGCACAGAAGTGCGGATTATCCGCACCCACATTGTGCTCATCCAGGTCGTGCGCTGCACAAAGGTGCGGATTTTCCGCACCCACATTGTGCTCATCCAGGTCGCGCGCTGCACAGAAGTGCGGATTTTCCGCACCCACATTGTGCTCATCCAGGTCGTGCGCTGCACAGAAGTGCGGATTTTCCGCACCCACATTGTGCTCATCCAGGTCGTGCACTGCACAGAGGTGCGTATTTTCCGCACCCACATTGTGCTCATGCAGGTCGTGCGCTGCACAGAAGTGCGGATTTTCCGCATCCACATTGTGCTCATCCAGGTCGTGCGCTGCACAGAGGTGCGGGTTTTCCGCACCCACATTGTGCTCATCCATTGTATATTCTTCAAACTCCTCTGAGTTCCAGTCATTGTTAGGGGAAGCGATTTCTCTTCGTTCCGCTAAAGATTTTCGTCTGTAAGAAATGTAAAAGAAATATTACATAAAAACAGGTTTTCCAATGTTAAGTTATAATTTTATGTGTATTTCAGACAGAACTTTTAGGGGTTTTCCCAAGCTATCGGATGGTGACAAGATCAAGGTAATTGTTTCAAATGGAAACCTCTTTTTGACATCGGCAATCGATAGAGCGGCAAATTTCACGTTTTAGAATGTGCTTAGGTTATACATCCAATTCGACCTTGAAAGTTACTTCAAGGTCATTTAAATTGGAAGAAGATCTGGGTACCTCAAAGATTAGAAGTTTTAGAAATTTTGTTACATCACTGAAAAATATGTATTTCTATAAAGTAGATTAATAGCGTCTTTAAACATGACCTTGATGATGGCCAATACGATTGTTTGATTTTCAGACTTTTTCTTCGTAAATAGTTTTTTTGGAAATCAACAAAAGGTTAAATACGATGTCAAATTATTAATTTCAATATTAATATCAAAGTAATCCTGTGCCAACTTATTTTGTTATTGATTGGTAGGCACCGTATTAATTTGTTATTAATATTGAAATTAAGAAGTTTACATCGTATTTAACCTTTTGTTGATTTCCAAAAAAACTATTTACGAAGAACAAATCTCAAAATTAGATAATCGCGGAGGCCATCATCATGGTCTCGTTTGAAGACGCCATTAATCTGCTTTGTAAAGAAACATGTTTTTTATTTATATAATAAAATTTTGAAAACTTCTATTCTCAGAGGTAGTCAGATCTTCTTCCACTTCAAACAATCGATTTGGACCTAAGACCTAAGCACATTCTAAAACGTAGAATTTCCAACTCTATGGATTGTCGATGTCAAAAAGATAATTTTCATTTAAAACAATTACTCTGATCTTCTAATTGCCTTCAAGGTCATACTGAAGGTCAAACTGAATGTCACCATATTACATCTTGGGAGAAATCCTAAAACTTTTGTCTGAAACACTTTTCTCTTACATTGCATAGTTATTGAACCATCTCGGGACTTTTGTGACACCCTGTATATTACTACCAACAAAGCCCATCGATATACAGGGTGGCCATAAAGTAAGTATCACTTTCAAAATTCGATATCTTAGACATGGTAACAAAAAACCCTATAGTCATGTATATCATTTTATTCAGGGTAAAATGGGATTTGTTCCTAAATTTTTCCAGATTTTTTGGTGCAATTTGAAAAATCACTTAAGGGAGTACTATCGGTAGGTAGCTAGTCAAGCGAGTGTTAAGCCGCATTTGACTTGAGCAGTATTTCGATGTGGCAATGTCGCATTGCTAGTAATTGGGGTATAGGTATACATATATATACATAGTAACGTCAATTCCGTTTGTTTTGTACATTTGAGGCTAATGTTTGTAGATAAATTAACCTCAAAATGTTAATATCGAAGCTAAAAGAAAAAATAAATCCAAAATTTTGTTGGAAGAATAAGAAAGTCATGGAAAAAGGTACTAAAAAATTGTTTGATTATTAAAAACAATATATAAATTAACTTATACATTAAAAAAACAGAATTATCAGTATTTTTTGCGCAAATGTATTATTAACGATCGTTATTTGTAGGTTTAATTAAAAGAAAATTTAATTTTTAGTTTTCTAATTAGTCTCTTTTTTAATGAATAAATAATTTATAAATTTTTATTTGTTTATTCTATTTCCCAAAATATTGCCGCTGACTCTTCTTATATTATAAGAAGCACGTGAAATTTCAAATAGTACGCGCTAGTTAACCTCCATTGCGACGTTGCCACGTTCGTTTGAGTAAACGGTTCACTAGCCATGAAATCGTCATAAAATTTCATTTTCATTTCTTTATTTCTACGTTCATAGGTTCCAAATACTTGTTTATAAGCACTCAATATGTTTATTAATGATTCAGCTAATATCCTGCAAAATTTCAGAGAATTCTGAACCATCAGTCTTATATAATTAAGCGTTAAAAAAAATGTACGGATTTATGCAAATTGAAATATTGATATCTTTTTTCCCACGCTCCAAAGCTTCACCAAACTTTAACCGAATCTTATTCTAAGTAATATCTACCAACACACCAAATTTCAGCATTTTCTGAACCGTTAATGACTTTCCGATAGTACTACCTTAAATTTGACCGTTTTTCATGGTTCTACTCGATTTATCGCAAGGATGAACATTTTTGGCCAAGGTGACATTCAAATCAGATTATAATAACATAATCTGAAAAAAAACGCAATGCCTCACGATGAGCTTGATACAATAATTATCAATTTCAATTGGTTTTTGATCAGAAAAACATTAAATTATGCGCTGACGTTATGAATAAATTTTTAGCTTAGCAATGAAGAAGGGCTTCGCTTGGTTCGATTCTTCAAATCAAACCTGACTAATACAGAAATGATAGTCTAGATTTTTTGAGTGCAAAACTTAAGCTCTATCAGCGCGACATGGTGGAAGTCTATCGATGGAGGTTTTTTTTCGATATCGTTCTTTGTTTCTATTTTTTCTTTAAAATTTTTGGTTTTCCCCCATTTTTTATTACTCTTTTTTGCTGAAATTTGCTTTCAATTTCGTCTTTATTGTGCAACATTTGTTCAATACACCTCCCTTCATTTTCAATAATGTGTTCCAATCGTGGGACAATATTGGACACAGCAGCGAACAACATTTTTGAGAGGTTTATCTGGACTTGAAGTGTTATGCTGTTTTTAAGTGCATCGATTGTCCGGGAATGGCTTAAAAAGACATTTGAATTTAAGTAGCCGTACAACCAAAAGTCCGCGGATAACAAGTCTGGTGATCGTGCCGGCCATTTTACCGGAAAGTGGATCACCGAGTTTCCAGTTGCAGTTGCAATAGAAGTCCCACGATTGGAACGCATTATTGGAAATGAAAGGAGGCGCATTGAACAAATTTTGCACAATTAGGACGAAATTAGAAGCAAAGGGTCTAGCCGGATAAGATAGTCAAATCGGCCTTTGAGTCAATCGGGAAACGAATTGCACCATAATGTTCGGGGGAAACAATTAGTAAGAACCCTAGATTTTCAGTCCCCAAAACGCACTAGGGTCCCTATAAACTCCGGTCTAGTGATTTTAGGTTTTTCGACGATATCTCGGTCAGCTTTCAAGCTAGAAAAAAAGTTTGTTTTTCATTTTATAGGGTTTTTTAAGCCCTACAAATTTTTGCTATCAAAAAAATTTTTGGCGCCAAATCCAAATTTTTAGAGCCGTTCGAAAATTTTAAAATTCAATATATCGAAAACAACGACCGACTCATCGCTGGAAAAAATATATGTTATGTATTTTCACCTCTAAAATTTCTCTGAATTTTTTCAGATTTTTTAAAGTGGTGGAACGTACTGAAAAAAAAAACTACTAAGAACTCCAGTTTTTTGCTCTTAGCGCTTTGAGGTTATGTTTTATAATAAAAACGATGGAACCATTAAATTTTGCGGAAAAAAAATACATCGAAAACATGCATCACACGTGTCAAAATAATGTTCGGTTGACCTTGAATATGCATGGAATATATAGGGACGCCATCGGCCGTCTAAGGATTTTCATTGTTCGGCTAATTTGTTCAGGCGTAGCCTAGTTATCGCAATATCTTCAAACATGCGATACATGATTTCGACGTATTTTTTCCCGTAGAATCCGATTCTGCCATTATTTTTACCATTGGACATAACCTCAAAGCTCTAGAAGCGAAAAGTCACTGAAAAATTCAGTTTTTTACTCCTGGAGCTTCGAGGTTATGTTCTACGATAAAACCAATGGTACCGTCGAATTCTATGGAAAAAAATAGATCGAGAACATGCATCACACGTCTCAAAATGCTGTTCGGTTGACCTTGAATATACAAGGAATATGTCCCTATATAGGGACGCCGTCGGCCGTCTAGGGATTTTCATTGTTCGGCTATTATACAAATTCTTGAAGACCATTATTCAATGGAAGTACATAACATATATTTTTTCCAGCGATGAGTCGGTCGTTGTTTTCGATATATTGAATTTTAAAATTTTCGAACGGCTCTAAAAATTTGAATTTCGCGCCAAAATTTTTTTTTATAGCAAAAATTTGTAGGGCTTAAAAAACCCTACAAAATGAAAAACAAACTTTTTTTCTAGCTTGAACGCTGACCGAGATATCGTCGAAAAACCTAAAATCACTAGACCGGAGTTTATAGGGACCCTAGTGCGTTTTGGGGACTGAAAATCTGGGGTTCTTACTCATTTTTTCCCCCGAACATTATGGTGCAGTTCGTTTCCCGATTGACTCAAAGGCCGATTTGACTATCTTATCCGGCTAGACCCTTTCGGCAAAAAGAGTAATAAAAACCGTTGGAAAAAACTCTAAAATTCAAAAGAGAAAAAATAGAAAAAAAGGACAAAAACGAAAAAAAACCTCCATCGACAGGCTTCAACCTTCTCGCGGTGATGGAGCTTAAGTTTTGCTCTCAAAAATCTACATTACCATTTCCGCATTAATCGAAGCGAAGCCCTTCTTCATTGCTAAGCTAAAAATTTATTTCTGATCAAAAATCAATTGAAATTGACAATTATTGTATCAAACTCATCGTGAGGCATTGCGTTTTCTTCAGATTATGTTATTATAATCTAATTTGAATGTCACCTTGGCTGAATATATTCATACTTGCGATAAATCGAGTTGAATCAGGAAATATCGTTAAATTTAAGTGACTTTTCAAAGTGCACCAAAAAATCTGAAAAAATTTAGGAAGAAATCCCATTTTACCATAAATAAAATGATATACATGATTATAAGGTTTTCTCTTGCGGTGACTGAGATATCGAATTTTGAAAGTGATACTTTCTTTATGGCCACCCTGTATATCGTTAATGACAACAAACAGATAGCTACAGAACTCACCTGTTTACATATTTTTTTCTTCGTGACAGACGACGCGCTGACAATTTATACTTTCCAGATTTCCTTTGCATCGATGTTCTCCGCTTCACTTCTTCACTTTCTTCTTTTTTTCCATTTTTTTTATACAATATTCACTAAATATGAACAATGTTTAAAAAAGTTCGTGCGATTCAACTGTTGTTTTATCGCACTCTGACACGTGGTGGGATATAAACAAAAGATAGGACAAATAACGTAAATCGCAGAAAAAGCGCTCTTTTCAAATACATTTTCTAATTTTCTTTCTGTAAGTTGATTTATAACAGCAATAACCTGTGTTCCACCTCAATAAGTTTGAATGACCATAAAAAGTTGTGACGTGGAATTCGTCACGTCACTAAAGGGGGGTCTCGCGACCCCGATCTCCGACGTTCTCGGTCCTAGAAAAACTTATTCATGCAAAGAATACTAGGGGGTTTTGGGCGCCAGGTACTGAGTACCACGATTCCGGGGATCTAAAATGCTCCGGCTGAGCCAGTATATGGAAGAGGGGAGGGTTCGACACGGTCAAGCAAAAAAGAAAAACGCAAAATAAAATAAAAAAGAAGCAGCTATATTCAGTTCGAACAGAAACAAAAGAAAAATAACAAATAAAAGAACATTGCCGACCAGGGCACGCTGAGCCCGCTCAAAATCGATTTTGGGCTCCCCGTTGGCATACGGGAAGCGCCGAGCCCACTCGGTCGTCTTTATATGGAAGATGGTGGCCCTTAACGTACACCGGTCGTCTTCGGAAACTCGGTCGTCCGGGCTTCGATATCTCCCGGTTCCTCCTTCTGGTCTATCCGGGTAACCTCCGAACCTCTTGGGCACACGGGAGTTTCACGTAACGTCCCTTTTCTGCTAACGTCTCCGAGAAATCGGCAAAATTTATCAAGGAGAGCGATCGAGCGTGCAGCTATTCTCCGATCCGACGTGGAAGTTGCCTTTTCCGGTTTCTTCTTCGATTTGGCGAGAACCTCTCGAGTCGTTGAGAGTCTCGCCCGATACGACAGGGATCGTATCTCTCCCATGGGAACCGGATGCGGCTGTCGGGGACTCCGCCGAATATTCGGCCTCCTGTCCCGCGTGAATCTTGTGGCAGCGAGTATTTCCCTCGGGGTTTCGGTACTCTCAATCGTGGAGTTGAGCTACGAAGTTTTCTCCCCGGAAGTGTCGTGCTCCATGGCTCTCTTCATTCGTCGTCGCTTTTGAGGGGTCAGCGTGCCGTACGTAACATTTCGGGTTTCGGCCGACCGATGTCGCCATCGGTCCGATTATACAATATCGATCTTATCATTCTAAATCATACGCCGTTTCGAATCTGGCGTCGGTTCTAATACATGTTACCGACTGAGTCGGGACGCAATAGATTATCTTACAAGCTATTACCTTACAGACTAGAGGGACTTCCAGGTCGGATCGATAATTGTCAATCTACCGCGGTTTCTAACCTCAATTATCGATCCGAGTTTCCGCGTGTCACGGGTTACGGGACTTTTTGGGGCAGAGAATCGTTCTCTGTCACAAAGTAAAGAAATTATGAGAATTTTTTTAAATTTCTTTTTCAATCCAATTTCGAGATATCAATTTTTTTCAATATTGCGTTCAAATAACTGTAATTTTGCAAAAAATAGACGGATTCGAAGGTTTTGTATTTCATTATATAGGATTTTTTGCGCACTTTTCGAACGAAATTCTTAACAAATAGTATCCTGTGTTTTTCGGAAAAATTTTTAAATTTTCATGTTTCAATATTATTTTAAACAATGATAGCCATATTACATTTTTTAGAAAAATTTGTATGTTAAATTACTGCATGTTCAATGACTTTTGTGAAAATTTAATAATCAGATTTCAATTCTTTATACTTTGTTCAGATTTCTGAAAAATGAAAAAAGAAATAAGTTTATAATTGAAAAATGTTGTAAGTTTTTATAAAAATTTCTTTATTAATTTTTCTAAAATCTGCAAAAAATATAAAGAATCCGAATCCTATTATAAAACTTTCACAAAAGTCATCAATCAAGCAGTAGTTTAACTTACAAATTTTTTCAAAAAATTAAATATGGCTATCATTGTTTAAAACAATATTGAAACATGGAAATTGAAGAATCATTCCGAAAAACGCAAATGGAATTTTGTTAACACTTTCTTTATAAAAATGCGAAAAAATGCAATATAACGAAATAAAAAACTTTCAAATCCGTCTATTTTTTGCAAAGTTACAGTTATTTAAACGCAGTGTTGAAAAAAATTGAAATCTTGAAATCGGCTTGAAAAAGATATTTGAAAAAAAATCTCCAAATTTTTATAACATAGTAGAATAGTTATTATAAATTGTGAGACAAATCGAAATTCTAAAACTGGTTCATTTGCCGTGGAATGCACCATATACTTATTGTACAATACGACTTTATTAATATTTGTTGTTAAAATATCTACTATTCTCATCATTATCAATTTCAACATATTTTGTTGAAAATGCCATAACCAATCTTGTAATAAACAATCTGTTGGTTACATATGTTTTTCCAATGTCTGAACTTTTCTGGTTCGTTCTCGTTTGTTAGGCGATTTCGAGTGTTATCATTTTAATCAGCGTCTTCGTCGCCATTACCGGTAAGTGAATATCATTTATTGTTTTTACAATAAATGAAATTGTTTGAATATTTTGGGTGCGAAGCAAAAGTTTGCGATAACGTCTAAAATATGAAATGCATCTAATGTTACAAGCAATTACAACATATGTATGTATTCGTTGCTTGGAATATTAGATGTCTTTAATATTTCGGAAGTTATTGCACGGTTTTGCTTCCCGTAGAGAAAAACATGGAAAGAATTTTTGAAATGTGAGAGAAATCGGAGAAATCCTTTTTTTTTCTTCTTTTCTGCGATTCCTCTCATATTTCAGAAATTCTTTCTATGTTTTTCTCTTTAAGGAGGATGAATGGCTTCATCAATAATCCGACAACCATTCAATTTCAGTCTGCATATAAGAAACTGCTTTTGAATAACATAAACGTTACTGTTCCTGTTTCTGCAAATTGCTCACCGCAAGATAATACGCTTCTTATTTCGGACGTAAATAATGACGATTACACAACATCTAAAGCGGCAAACATTTCATCAGATTTTGTGAATGCTGACGTAATCAAAGAATAAATTGCACTGAAAAAAAAAGTAGTTACAACTCGAGCAAAATTTCTACTTGTGAAATAAATAAAAACTTAAACTATAATACAATTTTACAAGAACACGATTACTCATAAACAAATAAATGGGTTGAGACTGAGAACTCAGACGATATAATCAAACACACTTCTGGAGCTGTTGTACATTCAATAAAAAATACAATTCATTGCGAGAAATGTTTAACAATGTTGTTTGATTCAGTTACTGAAAGATCTAAATTAACGGGATTAAAAAACCGTGGAGATTTAAAATTTGCTTCAGACGATGTTAATTCAATATGTCGCAGTACTGAAAAAATTATAAGATTAAATAAGACTCAATTATTTTCTAAAAATATCAATTTTATTCTTGTCACTGAAACATTAAAAATATTATCTCCTTCAATTTTTAATGATTATGATCACATGTTAGATCAAGAACCCCTTCATGATCCCCGACAGCAGATTATATGTATATCTAATTATTCAAAATTATATCGACAAAAGGTTGAAACACGAAAGCGATAAAGAATGCGATATGAAATACCGAGTGCGTATGTTGTACAATAAACTGACTATTTTTAAGGGTGAATGATTTGTTATAATAAAAATTAAAAAATCAAAACATATAGACTTATACTTTAAAAACTAAAAACTATAACGCAAGCAAGCATAAATCAAGTAACGCAGTCTTGTGTTCGTATGATTTACAGGAAAAAAAATGACTCAATTTAAGTTTTAATAATAATTTAAAAATATGTGATGCATAAAATCGATAAAAAGAATGGAAAAAAATGATTGCTAAAGAATAGGCTCGATCCGAAGACCTCTTGGACTTGGGACCAGCACGCTGCCGACTGCGCTACAGCCGAAGCTGAGAGATATGAGAAAGATGTTGCATATGTTCATCGGCTTAACAAACTTCCACCTCCCCCTCCAGCTACCTCTTTTGGGCTTAGTTTCATGTGTTAACTATGCCACGTTCGTCTGCTTGCTATAGAACATAGGGGGACTGCCACAGCCAATCACGAGACAGCGCCAGAGAAAGATAGATAGGGCTCTTTAGTCTTCTCTCTCTTTCTCTCCGTGGAACGCTCTTTGAGCTGTCTCCCCTACTCTATCTATAATATCTCTATGCTTATAAGCCTCTTGGCTCCTGTCGGTAGTTTGGTCCAGGGAAATAAGGGATTTAACATCGTACGACAACTTAAACCTGGTTTGAAGTATATTGTAACGTTCCGGGATCCATCCCATCCCTCTAACGTTTCCTTTTCTAAAAAAAACCCTCCTTCAGAAGCCCCCAGTTTTGCACCAGGCCCTCTTGAAGGAGAATCCCTAACCTAAACAAACTTATAATTTTTAATTAATCTTGTAACGTGGAAATTACCACGTTACAAGCTCTCTGGCCAACATGGACAGAGAGCACTCACGCATACACACAAACTACATACAGACCACACCACACTGTGCCACACACACACACTACTCACGCACACCGAGAGGCGCGTGAGAAGTAGGCCGAAGGAAGAAACCGCGAAGAAATCGCGAGGACCTCACTTCTTCCCTAACTAGAGAAGCGTAGCCAAAAGATTATCGCTGATTACGAAGCCGTGACGTAGTGGTGTGGTGCGTGGCAAAACCAAAGACTGCAATAAACAGTGAGAAGGATTAAAAATACAAGGAAGCGGAAGGACTAAGGATAAGGACAGGAGGGAAGGACGAAGGACGAGGAAAGAGTGTTCCACAAAGGACGGGAAAGGAAGAGGAAGGACGAAGGACGAGGAAAGAGAGATCCACAAAGGACGGGAAAGGAGGAGGAAGGACGAGAGATAAGGACGAGGACCGAGAACCCTAAGAAGACGCGGGGACATCGCGGAGGGAAGAAGACGGACGGACTGGACACATTCATACACTCACACACACAAACACATTTTCATCCCCATCCAATAGTTTAATAAACGTATAGTCTTCAGCAAAGGTACTGTAAAGGATTCATTTCCCCCCCTTTTTTGTCCCAGCAACGAACCACGCGCGGACTTTGGTCCCCTCATTAAAGGGTTTCCAAAGGAGCCGTCGCAATCTAAAAATCAAAAACTTCACCCTTTTCAATCACCAACTTTTTCTTTTTTTATTAAAACTTGCTCACTAAACTCGAGCTACTCTTCATTTCATTAAACTTATTAATTAATTAAAAATCAATTCACTTTGGAAACAAAACAACTGATAGCAGAAGTTATCAGTTGTTACTAATCATAACAATCAGCCATTTTTCTAACACAATGCTCGATGAGGGATAAAGAGACTTGATTGGCAGTCCCTAATACAGCAGCGCCTAAATTATCTGAGGGCAATTACTAACACTAACATTAGATCCTTCCTCGTCGATTAGAATAAGCGATAGGGAAGGACGATTACCTTATTTTCGCGCCAGACATTCGAACTGAGGTGAAGATAAGACGGCAGCGCTGTCGCTTAACAGAAAAGCGTACTATTCTAAGCGCAAAAGCCGTTAAACACCTAGTGAGAATTTCCGTTACGGAATTTTCTCGTAGACGATGCAAGAAATTTGAAAATTTAAATCGTTCTAGCCAATGGATCCTTGCGATCCACACGGAGCAACCAATAGCGGTTGTTGAATCCATAACTAGTCGACGCGCAGAGCGGATTCTTATAGCAAGATCCTGCTTTCTGTCAACGTCTTCTAGGAATAGCTCCTCCCGATGAAGAACCATCGTGGGGGTAAGCACCAGCCTGGATTCAGCGAGCTCCGGGTGGATATAAAAGGACCCCAGTTGTCTCATAGAATCAGATCGATCCTTTGCTGGATCCGAGTAAGATCGTGAAAAGAATCCTCTCGCAAAGAGAACCAAAAGGCCCCCTGCATTGCGCCAGGCCCCTTTTGGAACTCCAAAAGTTCGCAAGTCTCTGGCAGAGTGCCCAGGACTTGTGTAAATTCCATAAGAACTTCAGAAAAGTGGACTGAAGGCCCCTGGCATTGCGCTAAGCCCCCTCAGGAAACTTAGAGCATTCTGAGGATAGAAAATCTAACTCAGAATATTTTTTTATTAAATAAACACCAAAGGGCATAGCGACAAAGCTCCCTTTGGTATTCCAAATCCAATAAATACCTCTAGAGTCGACTGAAGGCCCCTGGCGTCGCGTTAAGCCCCTTCAGGAAGCTCGTTTTCTAGAGAAACCCTTCCTGAGTCTACTGAAGGTCCCTGGCAATGCGCTAAGCTCCTTCAGGAAGCTCGTTTCCTAGAGAAATCATTTCCGAGTCTACTGACGGCCCCTGGCATCGCGCTAAGCCCCTTCAGGAAGCTCATCTTCCAGAAAAACTCCATCCGAGTCTACTGAAGGCCCCTGGCATCGCGTTAAGCCCCTTCATGATGCTCGTTTCCTAGAGAAACCCTTCCTGAGTCTACTAAGGGCCCCTGGCATTGCGCTAAGCCCCTTCAGGAAGCTCATCTTCTAGAGACCTTCCTCTGGAGTTACCCGAAGGCCCCTGGCATCGCGCTAAGCCCCTTCGGGACACTCGTTCCCATATATTCCATCCCAAGAAGAAATAGGGAAACCAAGCTTCGCGAAAGCCCTTGGCATTGCGCTAAGCCCTTTCGCGAGGTGAAGGCAGTTTATAAAAGATCCGATCCTTTGAACGCCTACCTTTAACCTAAAACCTGATTAAAAACCTATCTTAAATTCTCTGCAGAAGCCCCTGGCATTGCGCTAAGCCCTTCTGTGGAGATCTCCTCTCCTGATCCTAGGAACGTCATCTAGGTCAAATTAAAGAGAATGACTTAAAGTACAACCGTCCAGAACACGAATCCCTGATTCAAGACGCATTTCGGCGTGTCCACCTTTGTTTAAGACAAACAGGAGGTACCCGAAACGTCTCAATATATATTTACAGCTTTTACAATATTTACAGGTTTTTCACAGCATTAATTACAGTGATTATTCAAATCCTCATACTAAGCCCGCCCTTCGTCTAAAGTGCCCTTTCCTAGTGGCGGGGAATTCAAATTTCCCGCCTATTTTCTCCTGTCGATTCTATTGCCCTCTATCGGGGAATTTTCAGTATGGGAAGCCTCTGTTCCCTCATGATACTCCAGGGTCGCATGTCGGATACCCTGGCACAACCGGTTTGATCCAGTGGAGTTTTGTCCTACCTGGAACCTTCCTCTGCTACCGGGTTGCCGGTTTTACCCAGCTCCGGGTATCGGTTTGACCCAACGGAGGGTTCCTACTTCGAAGGTCGTCGATGTGACCCAACGCGTCGGTTCTACCCAATGAAGTACCTACAAGCTGCTTCCTGGCCCTTAGTCCTACCTTCTATGCGTATGTCCCGATATGACACGGATCATAACGCACTCGGCAGAGAAGTGATTTCCTCAGCGCTCTGCGACTATACTTATACGCCGCTCTCGCGATGCACGCGCCGCCAGCGGGATTCTCGCGGACGACTCTCGCTTACTGCGCTCTCTGGCGGGACTTGCGCGGACTACTAAGTACTTGGTTCTTCCCGCCAGAATTTATAATTGCGCTTCGTTATAATGTCAATAAGACAAAACACGTCAAGTGAGCACCCCCAAAAACCACTAGGTCGTCGATTTTTACGAAACATGAATCAAATGAATGCTTATACCATTTGTAACGTGGCGTTTCGCACGCTACGTTACAAGTGATATTTCGGAACATACCCGTCCAGAGGAGACGTCAAGTTGGTTGGATCGGTGTGTATTTTGGCCACGGAATCGTGTAAAGGGCTAGATCCCTTAGGCTAAACTTAGAATGAGTTTAGATATAAGATAGCGATAAGCGGCGTATAGGGGAAGCCATAGGATACGATTGGTTCGTCTTGCCGATCGGAGAATAACCAGCCAATAGGGCACTCACCATTGGAATCACTCGCCATCGGTCAACGAACATCTGTTGGGACATCTGTCGGAATCTCGGGAAGCAAGGACGATCGGTAACCAGGAAGGTACCAATTCCTAATCAGTGGCAGCACCTCCTTATCTCTAAGCAAAGGAGTGCAGGACAGCGCAAGCGCAGCCACGCCCCGAGGATGAAGACGATGAAGAAGAAGAAGATCGGCACTTCTCCTGTGGACGGTGCCTCGATCGGACGGTTTTCGGACAGACAAGAGAGAGAAAGGGACCCAGCGTGGCAAATAAAGAGGTTCGGGAATTTTCCCCGTGAGATTTTTGGTTTTCGTTTGGTGAGTGCCCGCGGGCTTCTTTTGGATATCGAGCGAGCCTTTCTCTTTGCCTTATGTATAGTAGGAAAGAGAAAAGGCTACGCTTCGTTTTATAGAGATTGGTTCGGTCGCTTGGGTGAAAACCACGTTTTCCCCACAACCGTTATAGCCACCATCTTATTTTCAGTGCCTGGGTGGCTTACGAACGTAGATCGGCTCCGAACGTTTTGGATTTGGCTTCCCCCTTTCTTTTTGGATTTCATATTTAGACAAATATTTAAACGGTTATTTTCTTTTGTTTATGTTTCTTTTGGATTGGTCCTTTTTGATTGTTTTGTTGGTTTCGCCACTTAGTTTTTGGTTGGGTCCAGTTGGGACCACGTGGCGAAACAGGACCCGAATTGTTAAAGGGGTTTTCCCCGACATTATTATTGTTATTAGTCATATTTCTTTTTCTTTATATTAAAGTCTATATTATTACGAATTTTGGCTTTATTCATTTGGGGGATTTTCCTGTGGGTTGACCTTTTCTTTTCAGGTTAGGTCGGCAGTCGGCGGAGTCGTGGCGGAACCTTCACGTCTCGGAGATAAGAGATAGTCGGTTTTGGGTCATTATAGTTTTTGGGTTGCTTCGGAGAGTCCTTTGGGACTTTTAGAAGGTTAAAAAGTCCCTGGCGCCCTTCTGGCTTTGGATCTCTCGAGAAAGGGTGTCAGTTTGTGCCGGGAAGCCGATCCCGAGGTTCCCCGGTTAAACATTACTAAACATACCCTCAAAGGATTTTGCAAAATTTCAATTTTTATTATTGATACGTAAGTTTAAATATGTTAATCACTTTTAATTAAAAAATTAATTACTCGGACAATTTTTAACGAAACATTATGAAAATTTGATGAGAGTTTCATTAAAGTTCATATTTTTAAACAAAATAAACAGTATTCATAAATTTATTTATTTACCTATTTATTTATAACAAGTTAATAAACAATTGAATTTTTAATAATGTTCTCATGCTTTGATTTTTTTTATTTTGGGCGCCAAATATTCCTTCGACCTTCAGTTTTAAGAAACCGCAAAAAAAAATTGACTCTCTGATATATCCTGTAACTCAGCATCAATTTTCTTCGATTCAAGTTTAATCTACGCTCGAACGTTTGAGCGTAACTTCTTCTTTGAGGGATTTTTAATCATTTGGGTCATTGTGACTATTCAGTTGCAATTGCCCAAATGACTAAAAATGCCCCAAAGAAGAAGTTACGCTCAAGCGTTCGAGCGTAGAGTAAACTTGAATCGAAGAAAATTGATGCTGAGTTACAGAATATATCAGGGAGTCAAATTTTTTTGCGGTTTCTTAAAACTGAAGGTCGGAGGAATATTTGGTGTCCAAAATCAAAAAAATCAAAGCATGAGAACATTATTGAAAATTCAATTGTTTATTAACTTGTTATAAATAATTAGGTAAATAAATAAATTTATAAATACTGTTTATTTTATTTAAAAATATGAACTCTAATGAACCTCTCATCAAATTTTCGTAACGTTTCGTTAAAAATTGTCCGAGTAATTAATTTTTTAATTAAAACTGATTAAAATATTTAAACTTACGTATTGTGACGTGGATCTCACAATCCCTTCGTTGGGGTGTCGACACACCCCACACGTCACAATCGCCCTGAAATCCTGAAAAGAAACCGTCGGAAAAAGGGTTCGATCGTGGGCGCCAGGTGCTATGCACCGCGATCTCACTCAGGAAACGAAAATGGTAGAGGGGAGGGTTCGTATAAACGACGACACGTTTGATAGAAAAAATAAAATGAAAATAAATATATTTGCCGATAACAAAATAGTCGAAATAAAACAAAAGAAAATCCTACAAAATGAATACAAAGAAATAACAGAAAAACAAAGAAACGGGGCGAGGTGTCGCGAACGGCGCGACGAGCTCACTCAAGATGGCCACCTGTCGAATCAGGTGGCTCGACCTCCTGAGCTCGCTCGTTTCCTTTTCGGCGATAACGAATACGGGACTCACGCTTTCTCCGTTCTGGGTCCCGGGTGGCGTCCTCTGCTCCGTCGACGACGTCGTAAAAATGGGATATTTGTCCCTCAACCGGGTCGTCTTCCTCCTTCGCGTTCTCTCTTTCTTTCTCTCTCTTTCTCTTTCTTTCTCTCTCTTTCTCTTTCTTTATCCGCGTGGGCACGTGCTTATGGGTTTACGTCCAGCGTAGAAGTGAAGAAGTCGGCTTCACTTCCGGCGTCTTCTTCTCGATCTCGGGGCTACGAGCCTCCTCATTGGCTGCGAGTGACGACTCGTACCCCTCGAGTCATCCAGCGAGCCTCCTGGTGGATGGAAATCTACGTTGGCTTCGACTTTGAGGTAGAGACGATTCCCATTGCTTCCGGAAAAACGTCTCTCGATTTTTCCCCGCTGGGACGGCGTCGAAAACCCTTCCTGGAGTGTTCCGGAGTCGATTTCCCTTCTTCCACCAACGGCTACTTCGACTGACGTGGTCCTGGTGACGTCAGTGCCGGTTCGTCTTCGCGATGAATCTCCACGTGGTCGAAAGTCTGGTCCCCGTCGTCTTTGACAGATGGCGCCTCGTGTTCGGTTATCGCGACTCGCCTCGGCCCGTTCCGAACCTACTCTTATCGACTCTACGATCTCTAATGCGAATCTATGGTAATATATATTTCGGCCGCCTTAATTCTAACAATCATATCATGTCGCTCTTACACCGCGGAATAACTTAACCTAAGTGTTTGTTGACTTCCACGGTGGACGTATATGCGATCGATCCATGCCGATCGATCGTATCGATTGAATTTCGCGACGCGAATAGTCGTGGGGAAAGTGCGTGGGAGGTTCGAGATCTTTGTATCAGGGAATCGATATTCCCTGTTACAGTATCAATAATAAAAATTGAAATTTTGCAAAATCATTTGAGGGTATGTTTAGTAATGGTATAAGCATTCATTTGATTCATGTTTCGTAAAAATCGACGACCTAGTGGTTTTTGGGGGTGCTCACTTGACGTGTTTTGTCTCTTGACGTGTTTTGTCTCAATACGAAGTATTTATATTGGACCAAAAGTTCACAAAAGTACACTGGGACGCACGAAAGTTGTTCGTCCTCTAGCGCCGCGAAGCGGAGCATCGCGAACTTGACGCGCTCGACGAGAATAAGCAGATGAATTACTTGGTCGAATGATAGGTTCATGGTCGACGATATGGAAATTTCAATTACAGAACCGGCGCATGTGTTTTTATCGGGTGGGTCGGAATCATAGAGATATTATAGATAGAGTAGGTGAGACATAGGGGCCTCTGTAAGTGGAAATGTCCTACTGAGAGAAAGAGAAAGGAGATCGGAGGGCCCTTTCTATCTCTGTTTAAAGACGCATGCGCAGTAGCAAACTAAACACTGATTGGCTAATTGAAATATTACTAATCCTTAAGGAGTTACATCTAGTGAGAAAATCTAGTCAAAAACCCCTAGCAGGGTTCAAATCCCAACTCCAATTTTTTTCTTTTTTTTTCTTTTGTGCAGTATTTCTAATATACAGAATCAATTTTTAATTTATCATTATCTTAAATAAAAATGATAGAAGATTAAAACTGACATATTTTTAGGTATAATATAATAACTCAAATTAATATAATATATCACAATGTTCTTATAACTTTTTTTATTATTAAAATCCAATTAATATGTAATATACTTATAACAGTTATGGAATACATATGATTAATACTTATGATATTGATATAATACTATATATTGTGACGTGGATCTCGCTATCCTAAGACAGGGGACCGTAACCCCTGTCACGTCACTTCTTATCACCTGAAAATCTTCTAAAAAGGAAAGGAATCCAGGTCGCGGGCGCCAGGTGCAATGCACCGCGTCGACCAGCTCAGGTCGCGAGAATGGTAGAGGGGAGGGTTCGTTAGAAAACGACACGAAGAAAAATAAATGAAAATAAATATATTCAATAATAATAAGAAAAAAAAGACATCCAAAGGAATAATAATAATAATAATAAAAAATACTATAAAAATGCAAAAAAAAGAACTAGAAGGGGGCGAAGTCCTGTCGGCCCCTTCGAGACAGCTGGGGTCGAGCACGTAATGGGAGCTCGCTCGAAGAGGGCCACCCGCAAGACTTGGGTGGCTCAATCTCTGAGCTCGCTCGAATTCGTTTAATAAAAAAGATAGCCGTAGGGGGACTCACGATGACTCCCAGGTCGCCGGAACTCCTGCGTTTTCCCTCCTCGAGTTCTCGGTCTCGGCTCGGACACGGCTCTCTCGTTCTCTCTCTCTCTCGGTGCCGTTCTCGGCTCTCGTTTTCGCCCGTTTCGGATTGCGAAGCGTCTCGGTTGGCGTCCAGCACAGAAGTGAAGACTCCGGTGTCATCTCCGGCGTCTTCCGTCGAGTGGGAAGGCTTCGTGCCTCCTGATTGGCTGCGAGGGGTCACGTGCACCCCTCGAATCGATCGACGATCTCTGGATCGAAGGGAACTCCATGTTCCTTTCGAATTCGTATCGAGGGCGATTCCCGTAACCTGCAGGAAATCGTCCCTCGATTTGTGGTTCTCAGCCGGGGCCTGGATGACTACCTGGAATGATCCCCGGCCGGTATCGATGCTCGATTCAGCGTCGTAGATGACCGTCGTGGTCCCTCTTCGCTGATGACGTCATTCCTCAGTCGCTTCGGTTACGGAGCTCCCACGTGCTCGAAACGGTAATTTGTATCGGTAGCGACGGATGTCGCGACGTGTCTCATAATCGCCGAACTTCGCCCCTACGAACGATCGCTCTTATCGATCTCGCGATTCTTATCCTAAACCTATTCCTTAATAGATGTCGCAATATACATGATTGGTTAATAATATACATGATTCGATTTCGCTCTTACACCGCGGATCAACTTAACCTAAGAGTTTGTTGACTTCCGTGTTGGACGATAATTCGATCGATCCATGCTGATTGATCGATACGTAAATGTATTTATTAATCACGCGTCGCGAACGAGGAAAGAAAACGGTTTTTCGGAGTCCGGGACTTTTGTGACAGAGAATCCGTGTTCTCTATCACAATATTTATAATACTCTCTTATAATATACTTATAATATATTACAAAGATAAAATCTAAAGTCATAAATTACTTGCCCTTGAAGATTGTTAATTTATTATAATGCATTCTAAATCGATATTTTATATTATTTAATTTAATGCTTTCATATTTCAGTCGTTTATCTATGGGGCATTCCACGCCAAATCGGACAGTTCGTAAAATTTTGATTTTTGATATCCTCAATTTTCTGATATTTTTTAGTACCTACCGAAAAACCCTTCCTGGTAAATTTTGAGATTTTTTTGATTACCCGTTTAAAAGATATCAAATTTTCAAAAAAATCGCTTTTTTTTAGTTTTTTGCTGATAACTTCTTCAATAATGGTCCAAATTTAAACTTTTTTTTTTCAAAATTGTTGCTTTTTCATGTACTCTTTAGAAAAAATATTAAAAAAATTGTTGAACCATTTTTGAATGAGATTTTTTAGTTTAAAATTTTAAATCTCATTTTCCAAAGTGATTGCATATTTTGATTTTCGTCAAAATTTTTTATAGTAAACTACTACTCATTCCACAACTTTTCAGGCTGGTCCGATCGTGGGACCTCCAAAGCTATTATTTTTTTTCGATTTTTGAAAAATTTTTTCTTGCTATTAATCATTATGAATATCAATTTCTGTTACTGTATATTGTTTTTCTAATTATTTTTTAATAATTTCTACAGTTTATAATGGTAAAAAGGTGACTAATAATTAATAGTCGTTAAATCAATTTATAATCAATAAAACAAAAATATTTATTTATTTTCGTAATTTTTTGAAAATTTTACATATGCGGGCATCATTTGAACCAGAATAATGTTTAACTCGTACATTTCCGCTATCCATTGGAACAACTGAATGAATTTTGTGGGTTCCTGCAATTATCTTATTGTTAGCTGTTTTGTATCTCAAATCTAATTTTTTCCGTTGCATTTAAATAATTCTGTTCAGGTGAAACATTACGGCAATATTTGGCAAATTTATAACAAATACTTTATAACAAAAAGTAACATTGAAAATTCAACCCCAATCAGATTTTTCAAAAAATTACCGAAAATAAATAAATATTTTTGTTTTATTGATTATAAATTGATTTAACGACTATTAATTATTAGTCACCTTTTTACCATTATAAACTGTAGAAATTATTAAAAAATAATTAGAAAAATATTATACAGTAACGGAAATTGATATTCATAATGATTAATAGAAAGAAAAAATTTTTCAAAAATCGAAAAAAAATAATAGCTTTGGAGGTCCCACGATCGGACCGGCCTGAAAAGTTGTGGAATGAGTAGCAGTTTGCTATAAAAAATTTTGACGCAATTCAAAATATGCAATCACTTCGGAAAATGAGATTTAAAATTTTTAACTCAAAAATCTCATTCAACAATGCTTCAACAATTTTTTAAATATTTTTTCTAAAGAGTTCGTGAAAAAACAAAAATTTTGAAAAAAAAAAGTTTAAATTTGGACCATTATTGAAGAAGTTATCAGCAAAAAAACTAAAAAAAAGCGATTTTTTTGAAAATTTGATATCTTTTAAACGGGTAATCAAAAAAATCTCAAAATTTACCAGGAAGGGTTTTTCGGTAGGTACTAAAAAATATCAGAAAATTGAGGAAATCAAAAATCAAAATTTTACGAACCGTCCGATTTGGCGTGGAATGCTCCCTATGTAATTTTGGATGACTAAATAAATTAACTGTTGGCTATGGTCGTGAAAGGGCTCTTGTTCTAACATATGATTGCTATTATTAAAAATGGATGGTGGCAATATTTTGAGGGTATCGGTTATAAGTTTTATATTGATTTTAGGAGCTAACAGAGAAGCTTTATGTCTTCGCAAAATTTTTTCTGTGCAACGACATATTAAATTAACGTCATCGGAAGCAAAATTTAACCCCCCCCCCCCGATTTTTTATTATTGATAATTTTGATTCATCGGAAACTACGCCTTCCAATAGCATGCTTAAACATTCGTTGCAATGAATTTTTTGTTTTAGGGAATGTACAACAGATCCGGCGGTGTGTTTAACAATCTGATCTAAATATTCAGATTCAACCCATATATCGTTTTTGCTATAATCATGCTCGCATAAATTATAATTTCTGTGTAAAACGTCAGCTATTGGAAAGGAATTTATTAGTTTGTCAGAAGAATTTGCTTTTTCTCGTTTCGTTAAATTATTATTAGTATCGCTATTAGTTTCCAGAACAATTTCTGACGCATTGTTATTATTGTCATCGCAAATAAGTAATGTATCATCTTGCGGTGTACAATTTGAAGAAATAGGCACTGATACATTCATATTATTTAAGAGCAATTTCTTATATGCCGATTGAAATTGTACAGTTGTGGGATTGTTCGTGAAACCATTCATACGTTGAATAAGCGCAAAGAACATTTCAACATGGTCTTGTGACAGTTTGTATGATAGAAAATAATCGACAATGTTTTCCTCAAAAAAACGTTGTACATAAATCACATAAATTTAATAAACAAATGATAAAACCAACAAATCCAGTTCGAACAGATGTTGCTTTAATTACAGATTGTTGCATAAATTCCTGATTTTTAATTTTAACATTGTAAAAGGTACCTTTTTTTGTTGTTTCATTTTGATCACGTTTCTTTACTTCTTCATTAACTTCTAATTGTTCTATATAATTGATAAATTCACTAGTTTTTTGTCTCAACTTAGGTGAAGTTTCCTTGGTTATTGCGCTCCTCCCAGGTGTTTTACAAAATTTATTTTTTGTATTTAGCAAATCAAAAATATCATTGAAAACTTTACAGAATTGTGATGTAGTAGAGGCACCCATAAACTCTGGTTCACATAAATCACTTTCTAAAAAATTTAACGCTAGCGCCGTACTACAACTTAAAACTTGCGCTGCGAGAAAAACCTTCATTTTTTCATTAAAGAAATTAACATGTCGATTACGAATTTTACACGCGCAATGCATGCCTTCCGCGTACTGTTTTACATTTAACTTTTCAATATATTTCCAATCCACGTATTCTGTTTTATTATAAATCAAAGGACCTTTCAGAGCAAAGTAGTTTCGTATTAGCTTTAACATATGACATGGATCAAAAAAACAATAAACTGGTTTTGAACTAGCAGGATGATTAAAATATGGTTTAAATGTTTCTTTGTTATTATAATCAAAGTTAGCTCCTAAAATTTTACATGTTCTTTGATTAGACTCATCGCCGTCAAACGTGACACTAACAACATTAATAGAATTTTCATGTAATATTACTAATAAATCATTTAAAAGAATAGATTTATCGTTACCAGATAATGAGTTTGTAAAATAATAAGCAACTGGCGTTTTAAATCTTCCATTGATGTTAACTAACATCAAAATTAAAGCCCTACACGCTTTCTATTTTTTACCGCTTTCACTAACGTTTTGCAACTGATCTCCCAAGTCTACTAAACCTTTCCATTCGTGTGATTTTTGACAGTAAAAAGCCCATTTTTTAATATGAATTTCATCGAATGTGATATTAAAAACAAGTTTCCTGCCTTTTTTCTCTTCGTTCTTCGTGATGTTGTTACATGGTTAACAATTTCTTCGCATATTCCGGGCTTATAATTTTGGGAACAGTTCCAACTATTCAATGTTTCTATGCATGGTAAACATTTAAGAAAACTGCGTCTCACCATTTGATACGCAGAAGGAGAGTGGAAATGTAACGTTCTTGCAAAGGTTTTTAAATGAGTAGGAAATGGAAACGTAGTTTTCTTATTCTTCATTCGCTGAAGTAATTGTTTTACATGCTCGGGTAAATCCTATTGAAATGCAGGAAGACAAAAATAGTTAATCATAATTGAAATTAAAATAAAAAATTACAATTTTTTCTGAGAATTTCAATAAACTATTTCACGAAAAGATATAAAATTTTTTTATACATAGACGCCTCTTGATTTGATTTTTGGAACCTAACAAAAACTTTTTACCAAAATGCTTTTTGAAAATGTTTTTTCGATCAAATAAATTTTTTTAAAAAGTTGTAAGTTTACAATATATTGAAACGGGCTGCCTGCAGTGGGCAACTGTCTCTTTCTAGGATTTTTCCACGATAAGAATATCGTGGAGAAACTCCAGTTCTGGGCTCAAAACACAAAAAAAAGAAAGACTCTAAATTTGGGCGCCAGTCGGTTTTCCAGAAAACCGACAAAACCACTCAACTCAAATGAAATAAAAGAAACTTACTCAAAGCCCTAGCTCTCGGTAGAGGGGCGCGTCCGCCCAACTTTTCCCTGGAAATCCACACAAAAAAAAAAGACAACACAACACAAGAAGAAGGCGCGAGAGAGAAAAAAAAGAAAAGAAATCTCAAAAAAAGAAATCGTCTTTAATAATTAAGAGCGATAGATAACGGAAATAAACGCAAAAAAAAAAGAAAACTTTTTCACTCTCTCTCTCTCTCTCTCTCTCACTCACGACAAAAAAAAACTACACACAAAAAAAAACACCGCTAGGGGAGGAAACCTCCACTCACCAACGCAAAATTCTCAAGAAAATCCAAAAAAATGATCTCAAAAAAAAATGTCGGAAAATCGGTAATGATATAATCGTAGCCGGTACAGGATAGTAAGTGACGATCCGCTCCTTCGCCACGGTCCTCGATCCCCCAAATCTCCAGGTGACGTCACATCAGCGACGTGACCGATAACGCCATCGTTCTAGACTTAGATCACTCGATCTTTCGCTAGGTAAATCGCCAGGATCGGTAATCGCTAGGATGGTCAAGTAGAGTGATAATTAGAGCGCTCTACTTTGACTCTATTATCCTTTGTAGAAGGCGCTATGGCCTAACGTTAGAATCCTTCCATATGCGAAAAGCAGGCGGAAAAGCGCGGTGATACACGCGTGCTGGTTTCTCCAAATGTTTTGTGGTAGGCGCTATCCTTTATCGCAAAGATCCTCTAATACGGGACTTTTCCAAGCGGGAATCTCATCCACTCAAAAGTCACCGTTCCCTCGATGATTTCGCAATTCTCTTTGAGATTTCGCAAATTACGTCAAGGTGGGGTGGGTGAGTGATAAGGTTTTCCCTTCGCCGTATTTTAGCGCAAAGTTAGTCGCAACATTCACACGCTCATTCACTCCAACAACAATCGCAATGATCTCAATACATTCGCTAACCAAATCTTAATTCTCAATAACGCAATGAACGCAATGATCTTAACGAATTGGCTTACTAAATATTCGCAACAATATCAAATTCAAAAACGCAATAACGCTGGACGCAATAATCTCAATCTTAACTCTAATACAAGAAAAAAATAATAATAATATTGGGAGTTACACTCATCTCCCAAGACTTACCATCCTGTATTTTCTCGCGACTCAATTTGACTCAAAATTTGTAACGGGTAAAAGTTACCACGTTACAATATATACTACAAAATATTTCATGAAACAAGCAAGCAAATTTGTTGGCAGAATTGTGCGAAATATGTTAAACACCTTTCAGAAATAATCACCGCCATACAATCGTTTTGAATGAATTTAACAATATTGGGTCAAGCTTTCAATTAACATTTTACGAAAGTTTATAGATATCTTTTACAAAACATTTTAGCAAAATTTTTCTATAAGTTCCACGAACTAATTTATCAATTTGTTTAAGTGTATCAAATGCAATGTATAAAACATTATATATATATATATATATATATATATATATATATATATATATATATATATATATATATATATATATATATATTTTGTGGAAGTATACTTATCAGGCCTTTTTCGGAAGCCTAGCAATACTTATCGGGATTCTTCAGACTTATCAGGCCGTCCCGTTAATGTTCTTATGTGTAGTACGCGTTAGTGGGACGGCCTTATAAGAGCTCTATATATGTAACATGCTTTAATGGTACTTTTAGTTTCTGTGATCTTCCACACGTTTTTAGGCCGTGACAAAAATTATTACTGGTTAAAGAAACGTAACGTCGAAGAACATAGAATAGTACTTTCGTTAATTTTAAAAATATTAATTGTTAGAATAAGAATATTAAAACTAAATTGAGTTATCTATTCTTCAACTTGTCTACCGTGTAATAAATCTTTGTTTCATCTGACACGAAAGTAAAGTCAATGGTATAATATTACCATACTTCTTCTGTCCTATAATTTATAGTAGCAAGTGCATATCTCAACGGGATATCAGCTGCTACTATTTTTATGGCGTACATGGAGCATAAAATTAATTATAACATAAGAATGTTTTCAAGAAAAATAAATACACCATGCAGGTATGGAGAATTGAAACTGTGTGCATAGATCCATTGCCTAACGCCTCGACCACTCGACCACGTCACTCACTTGAAAACGGTTATAGAATTAACGGTAGATGTAGTGTATCATGTATTCAGAAAATGTTTTATAACTCAAAAAATAAAAGTTTACTACCCTCATAAATATTAACAAAAATTGATTCTTTTCGGAGATCTACCGATCCCCCAGATCCAAAAGTTTCATCTCGATTTTTTCAAAAGTGGAACGCTATCGATATAAAAGCCGAAACACGTGTTAATTTTTTATCGATCTAAAAGCATTATGGGAAAGTGGATTAAAATTGACTGTAATTCCCTTTACCATTTTGGCATATACTTGTACATGCGAGAACTACTTTCATCAATCTACACCTACTTGTGAGGCCGTAGTAATACAATAATTATTTTAATTGTCATTGTTGGATATTATCCTGGTACAAACACGCAATGACGCGCTCTCGTTATATCGGTAACAACAAGCTGCCGATATAACGAAACCATGATCGAAGTTTCCGTGAATATAAATTAAAATTCGGTTAATTTTACAATGTACGTGTATTTGCGGGGACTGTATACAATGACGTAAACGTATTTACAAAGCTCGATAAATGCGTAGAATGGAGTCTGTTGCGGTGATGTACGTGTACTTGCGCGGCCCGCAATATCACAGCTGTAGTGACGTCACTTTTTTCCGTTACATTTCAGGTTATTGCGAAGAAAACAATGACGTAATTCATGAAACTACGTTATCGAAACTGTTTGTTTTGTCAAGGCAGTGAAGCTTATTAGGTATCTTCAGGGCAATTGATGGTTACTTCTCTGTGTACAATTTCCTTTCTAAAAAGAATTTGGAAACAGATGCTGCTAAGAAATGATGATCTGAGATTCCTTATGGGATTAGTTAACTTTCTGGAGTGGAGTATTAAGGAATGTCATCAGTTTAAAACTGTAAAAATATTGACTGGAATTCCCCTTAATATTTGGTGTGTATCTGTACATGCGGGGACTTCCTTCATGAACCTACTTGCGAGGCCGTACTAATCGAATGATAAATTTCTTACCATTTTTAATATTATCCCGGAACAAACACGCAATTATACGCTTTTGTTAAATTAAATTTCGGTTAATTTTACAATGTACGTGTATTTACGGAACTATATACAATGACGTAAGCGTATTTACAAGGCCCGATAAATGCGTAGAATGGGGTCTGTTGCAGAGATGTACGTGTACTTGCGTGGCCCGCCATATCACAGCTGTAGTAACGTCACTATTTTCCCTTACATTTGAGGTACTTGCTTAGAAGGCAGTGATGTAATTCACGGAACAACGTCATCGAAACTGAGTTTGTTTTGTCCGCGCAGTAAAGCTTATTAGGTATCTTCAGGGCAATTGATGGTTACTTTTCTGTGTACAATTTCCTTTCCAAAAAGAATTTGGAAACAGATGCTGCTTAGAAATGATGGTCTGAGATTTCTTATGGGATTAGTTAACTTTCTGGAGTGGAGTACTAATGAATGTCATCAGATTAAAACTGTAAAAATATTGACTGGAGTTTCCTTTAATATTTGGTATGTACCTGTACATGCGGGGACTTCTTTCATGAACGTACACCTACTTGCGAGGCCATACTAATCGAATGATATATTTTTTACCATTTTTAATACTATCCCGGTGCAAATACGCAATAATGCGCTTTCGATATCGGTAGCAACAAGCTGCTGATATAACGAGAGCATGATTGAAGTTTCGGTGAATATAAATTAAATTTCGGTTAATTTTACAATGTACGTGTATTTACGGGGACTATATACAATGACGTAAGCGTATTTACAAGGTCCGATAGATGCGTAGAATGGAGTCTGTTGCAGTGATGTACATGTACTTGCGCGGCCAGCAATATCATAGCTGTAGTGACGTCACTTTTTTCCGTTACATTTCAGGTTATTGCGAAGAAAAGAATGACGTAATTCATGAAACTACGTTATCGAAACTGTTTGTTTTGTTAAGGCAGTGAAGCTTATTAGGTATCTTCAGGGCAATTGATTGTTACTTTTGTGTGTATAATTTCGATTCTGAAAAGAAATTACCAACAGATGTTGCCTAGAAATGATGGTATGAGATTCCTCGTGGGATTAGTTAACTTTCTGTAGTTGAGTATTAATGAATGTCATCAGTATAAAACTGTAAAAATATTGACTGGAATTCCCCTTAATATTTGGTGTGTACCTGTACATGCGGGGACTTCTTTCATGAACCTACTTACGAGGCCGTACTAATCCAATGATGAATTTCTTACCATTTTTAATATTATGCCGGTACAAACACGCAATGATACGCTTTTGTTAAATTAAATTTCGGTTAATATTACAGTGTACGTGTATTTACGGAACTATATACAATGACGTAAGCGTATTTAAAAGGCCCGATAAATGCGTAGAATGGAGTCTGTTGCAGTGATGTACGTGTACTTGCGTGGGCATATCACAGCTGTAGTAACGTCACTATTTTCCCTTACATTTGAGGTACTTGCTTAGAAGGCAGTGATGTAATTCACGGAACGTCATCGAAACTGAGTTTGTTTTGTCCGCGCAGTAAAGCTTATTAGGTATCTTCAGGGCAATTGATGGTTACTTTTCTGTGTACAATTTCCTTTCCAAAAAGAATTTGGAAACAGATGCTGCTTAGAAATGATGGTCTGAGATTCCTTATGGGATTAGTTAACTTTCTGGAGTGGAGTACTAATGAATGTCATCAGATTAAAACTAAAAATATTGACTGGAGCTTCCTTTAATATTTGGTATGTACCTGTACATGCGGGGACTTCTTTCATGAACGTACACCTACTTGCGGGGCCATACTAATCGAATGATATATTTTTTACCATTTTTAATACTATCCCGGTGCAAATACGCAATAATGCGCTTTCGATATATCGGTAGCAACAAGCTGCTGATATAACGAGAGCATGATCGAAGTTTCGGTGAATATAAATTAAATTTCGGTTAATTTTACAATGTACGTGTATTTGCGGGGACTATATACAATGACGTAAGCGTATTTACAAGGTCCGATAGATGCGTAGAATGGAGTCTGTTGCAGCGATGTACGTGTACTTGCGTGGCTCGCAATATCACAGCTGTAGTGACGTCACTTTTTTCCGTTATATTTCAGGTAGTTGCGAAGAAGACAATGACGTAATTCATGAAACTACGTTATCGAAACTGTTTGTTTTGTCAAGGCGGTGAAGCTTATTAGGTATCTTCAGGGCAATTGACTGTTACTTTTCTGTGTATAATTTCCATTCTGAAAAGAAATTATAAACAAATATCGCCTAGAAGTGATGGTATGTTATTCCTCGTGGGATTAGTTAACTTTCTGTAGCTGAAAATGAGTATTAATGAATGTCTTCAGATTAAACCTGTAAAAATATTGACTGGAATTTTTCTTTAATATTTGGTATGTACCGATACATGCGGAGACTTCTCTCATGAACCTACACCTACTTGCGAGGCCATACTAATCGAATGATTATTTTTTTACCATTGTTAATATTATCCTGGTACAACTAGGCAATGAAGCGCTTTCGTTCTATCGCTAACAACAAGCTGCCGATATAACGAAACCATGATCGTATTCCGTAAATATAAATTAGATTTCGGTTAATTTTACAATGCACATGTATTTACGGGGACTAAATACAATTCGTAAGCGTATTTACGAGGTTCGATAAATGCGTAGAATGGTGTCTGTTGCAGTTATGTACATACGTTTACTTACAATAAAATTATAAAAAAGGAATGTTTTTAAGAAAAAAAAATACGGCATGCAGGTATGGATAATTGGAGCCGTCGGCATGGATCCATTGCCTGACGCCCCGACCACTCGACCACGTTACTCACATAAAAATTATTATAAAATTATGAGTATATGTAACGCACCATGTATTAAAATAATATTTAATAACTTAAACAATACAAGTTTACGACTCTCATATACATATATTAATAACAATTTGTTTTTTTGCGGAGATCTATCGCTCCCCCAGATCTAAAACGGATCAAATGTCACTAACTTTAACCTCGATTTTTTTAAAGCGAGGCATTATCGATATAAAAGCCGAAACACGTGGTAATTTGTTTTCCATGTAGAAGCTTTATGTGACAGCGAATCAAAATTGACTGTAATTCCCTTTACCATTTTAGCATGTACTTGTACATACGAGAACTCAATCCACACCTACTTGCGAGGTTGTAGGAATACTATTATTATTTCAATTCCCATTGTTGATATTATTCTGGTACAAATATGCAATAACGCACTCTCGTTATATCGGTAACAACAAACTGCCGATGAAACGAAAGCATGATGAAGTTTTCAATGTGAAGTTTTCGTGAGTATAAATTAATTAGAAATTAAATTATCGATTAACGTGTATTTACGAGTACTGTACATACACTGTATGTACAGTATGTAGGTACAAACCTACATACGTATCTACGAGAACTGTACTGTACAAACGTATCTACGAGACTCGATTACCGGAAAGTATATTGTGAAGTCCGTAGCGGCAATGTATATGTACTTGCAAGGCCCGCAAAATCACAACTGTTCTCAGGTGACTTTGTTTCTATGAAAATCATGATAGATACGAAAAATACAACGGTCATTCATAAAATTAAGTCGTAACAAAAGAATTCATGTTCTAACCGCAATCAAACTTATTAAGAGTTTCTAATGGAACTGATAGTAACTACTTCTAGAATTTTAATTCCGAAAAGAATTTTGCAACAGATATTGTCAAGAAATTATGGTCTAAGATTCATCTTAAAAGTAGTAAACTTTTTGTAGTTGAGTAATTAATGAATTGCATCAGATTAAATCTGTAATAAAACTTGATTATAGTTCCATTTGACAGTTGGTATGTACCGCTGTGCTGGGGTTACTATTTGCGAGGTCGTAATAATACAATGATTGTTTCAATTACCATTGTTGATATTATCCTGGTACAAATATGTAATGACGTGCTCGCGTTATATCGGTAACAACAAGCTGCCGATATAACGAAGACATGTTCGAAGTTCCCGTAAGTATCAATTATTTGAAGTTAAATTTATGGTGTACGTGTATCTACGGGGACTATACAATGACGTGAGCGTATTTACAAGGCCCGATAAATGCGTAGAATGGAGTCTATTGCAGTGATGTACGTGTACTTGCGTGGCCCGCAATATCACAGCTGTAGTGACGTCACTATTTTCCGTTACATTTGAGGTACTTGCTTAGAAGACAGTGACATAATTCACGGAACTACGTCAACGAAACTGAGTTTGTTTTGTCAACACAGTGAAGCTTCTTAGGTATCTTCAGGGCAATTGATTGTTACTTTTCTGTGTAAAATTTCCCTTCTGAAAAGAATTTAGAAACAGATGTTGCCTAGAAATGATGGTATGAGAATTTCTTATGGGATTAGTTAACTTTCTGTAGCTGTGTATTATTGAATGTATTCAGATTAAAACTGTAAATATATAGACTGGAATTTTTCTTTAAGAGGGTAAATACAATTAGAAGGTCAAAAAAATCGATATTTCTTTTTTCCACTAAAAAGTTAGGAAATTTCCCGTAGAATACGCTCCAAAAAGTTTCAGATCGAAAATCGAACTCCTTATATATTTTTTCTTCATTTTTCGAGAACGCCTTTTTCAGCGCGTAGCAAGTATACGAGAGCGGCCGACCCTAGTGACAGTTTTATCTATTGTATCGTACTTTGAAATACTCCAGGCCGGATTTGTATGCCTGAGGGTATTATATGTATGTATGTGTATTGTGACGTGGTGATTTCACCAGTCACATTTGTAGGCTATAATTACAGTAAAACTAACGTTCGTTAAAGAATTTTCAGAAGGCTGGCCCAGGGACCTCTCCAGGACGCAAGGGAAGTATCAAAGAAGAAAAACTTATATAAATTATACCGACTCACGAACCCTAAAGATATTCCGACACCTACTATACCGATCCCGTAACCACGAGAAAGCGCTCTACCAAAAGTCTACTCTCTCCCGATTCCAATCTACTGCAAGGGGAAGAAGCCCGGCGAGGAATCGCCAATCGGAGGACTCCGACCTACATCGATTAAGGATCCACGAAAGGGGCATGCAGGCACCACCTGTCGGGATGGAACGGGACTCAGAAGATGACAAACGTAACAGCCTATTACGACCCCGATCCACTACGCAGGCGTGAGAGAGTACGCCGGACGAGAGCCTCACGACGGACCGGAAGATGAAAGAGGGTCAGAGTTCCTTGGGCTGCCGAATCATCCGTGCGAGATTTTCAGTGCCACGGGCCATCTGGAGAAACAAAAGGATCGAGACGGGCCGCTGAAAGAAAGACCGGGAAGAGACGGGAGAGAGAGAGATAATTAGACACGGAGGTGAGCCTAGCTTGTGTCTTTTTCTTTCCCTCGGGATTATCCCCTACGGGTCCCACCTTTGTAAGCCCCTTTTCTTTTTTTCTCTCTGTTGATTTGTCAGGACTTGTTACAGTCCCTTTAGGGACTATTTTAGAGTCCGAGCTTTTGGATCGTGAGTCGGTCCCGACGTTGGTCGGGTCGCGAATCCTGTAATCCCGCGCGTTTTGTTACGACAATAGATTAAGATTTGTTGCCGATTGTTTAGTTAACGTAAGATTGTTATTTTAAGTTTGGATATTAGCCTAGATCGAATTTATATCATTTTTCTTTCCTTCTTGTTTGTGTGAAGCTCACGGTCGCAGCTTACGAACGAATTGTACGACCTCCTTGAGGTAGGGCAGATTTGAATCCCGCGAATAGAATATTGTTATTTTTCTTTTAGATTGGTGTCTTCCCGATTTATTTATAGCCCTCCCGCGTTGCCGATTGCTGACCTCCCCCGAGGTTCCCGTGCTCTCCATTGAGCCACCCGAAACCTTTTTCCTGGGTTGTAGGCTACCTACAACTGGAGCCCATAGTTTTTTTTTCTCTCAGTTTGTTCGAACAAAAACCAGGAGGAAGGTTCGGGAAGCCCACATTGTGCCCGGAAGGTCCCGCGTCCGAGAGAGAGACGCCTGGACCTTTCGTCACAGTATATATACACACACACATATATTTTCAAAATATAAAAAATTTGTGAAACTTACCGATGCACTGATCAAAAAGTTAACTACATACTATGGCCTTGCCATCCGGCGTAATATTGATAACGTAGATGGCATGAAAAAAGATATTTTAGCAACATATTATCATATGTGCTCGACCGACGAAAACCCCAATCACGCGTATTGCCAAGACGGAGCGGATAGCTGGTGTAAGTGGAAAAAGACAGAGGCTACTGCAGTAGATGCGAGTAAAATTAAACATCCCGCACCTTTGCATCCAGATGTACAAAAGCATTTACTGCCAATTTACAAGGATTTATCGAGAGACGACTTGCTACACCGTTGCCTAGGCGGTCATACACAAAATGCGAACGAAAGTTTTAACAGCACGGTATGGCGCCTAGCACCGAAAAATTCTCATTCCGGCGTAAAAATCGTTGAGATTTCGGCTCATATTGCTGCTGGAGTGTTTAATGAAGGTCTCACAACATTTTTAAAAATAATGAATGCCATGGAAATCATCGTTGGTCGGCAGAGCCTTGAATACGCGCAGTTAAAGGACTCGGAAAGAATTAAGAGGCAAGACGTTCGGACCGATCAAATCAGCAAAGAAGCCCGTAAGGCTCGCAGAGAGCTACAGAATATCAACAACAGCATGTACGAAGAGGTTGAAGACCTATTATATGCCCCTGGAATCGCTGATTGAATCGTAAGTACCGTTTTTCGGGTTTCAAAACTTTAAACGCGTTGTTCTTAAAACAACATTTTTAAAATTGGCAACCACGATTACTCGAAAACTACTTGTCCAATTTAGCTGAAATTTTTAGGGTTCCTTCTTTATACCTTAGGCTTGTCTCTATGCCTAATTGTCTTGGAATTTTATGTTGCGAAATTGAATTATTAATGCAAAAAGGGCTAAAAAATAGTGAAAATTATCGTCTTTTTACAAAAACTTCTACCAAACGCAGAATTATTTTTCTTTTTTTAATTTTTGAGGCTTACCGACAAATTACATGTATATTTAACCCTCAGCGGGTACTCTGGGTCTGACAGACCCGAGCGCAAAATCGTATATGTGAATATCTCGGAGGGGCGCAGGGGAGGGGGATTCGTTATAGCGGGGAAAAATCCTTCTTTGTGTGCCAAATCGAGGGAGCACTCGTGCCATTCCAGTGCGACGTCACCTACGGAGCTAGGAGCATTGAAAAATTCAATTCGGGTCTCCTGGACCCAGAGTACCCGTAGTGTCAGAAAGTAAGTTTTATGAAAAAATTATAATTATTTAGAATTTATATTTAAATTACTTAATAATGTAAAAATATATGTTTTAATGTATAGTGCGCGTAAAAAAAATTTTTTAATAGCTTAGTTTTTTTTTAAGGCAGAAATGGAGACGCGGTCTCGCACGCGGTCCGCCGCTGAGTTGGCAGCAATCGAGAACCGTAACAAGGAGGGAAGTTTACGAAAATGATGCTTCTTCTGGGGAAGAAGAAGATCGAACATACATCTAAAATTTGTTCTGCTTGTTCAACTACCGATATGTAAAAAATAATTACAATGTTATAATGATAATAGTTTTCAGATAATAAATACTTTTCAAATAATATATCTCGATTTTTATCTTTCTTTACCATTGCAACTCTATATTTATATATATATATATATATATTTTAATATTATATACATATGTTGTGACAGAGAACGATTCTCTGCCCCAAAAAGTCCCGTAACCCGTGACACGCGGAAACTCGGATCGATAATTGAGGTTAGAAACCGCGGTAGATTGAAAATTATCGATCCGACCTGGAAGTCCCTCTAGTCTGTAAGGTAATAGCTTGTAAGATAATCTATTGCGTCCCGACTCAGTCGGTAACATGTATTAGAACCGACACCAGATTCGAAACGGCGTATGATTTAGAATGTTAAGATCGATATTGTATAATCGGACCGATGGCGACATCGGTCGGCCGAAACCCGAAATGTTACGAAATGGCACGCTGACCCCTCAAAAGCGACGACGAATGAAGAGAGCTATGGAGCACGACACTTCCGGGGAGAAAACTTCGTAGTTCAACTCCGCGATTGAGAGTCCCGAAATCCCGAGGGAAATACTCGCTGCCACAAGATTCACGCGGGACAGGAGGCCGAATATTCGGCGGAGTCCCCGACAGCCGCTTCCGGTTCCCATGGGAGAGTTACGACCCCTCTCGTATCTGGCGAGGCTCTCAACGACTCGAGAGGTTCTCGCCAAATCGGGGAAGAAACCGGAAACGGCAACTTCCACGTCGGATCAGAGACTAGCTGCACGCCCGATCGCACTCCGCGATAAATTTTGCAGATTTCTCGGGGACGTCAGCAGAAAAGGGACGTTACGTGAAACTCCCGTGTGCCCAAGAGGTTCGGAGGTTACCCGGATAGACCAGGAGGAGGAACCGGGAGAGATCGAAGCCCGGACGACCGAGTTTCCGAAGACGACCGGTGTACGGTAAGGGCCACCATCTTCCATATAAAGACGACCGAGTGGACTCGGCGCTTCCCGTATGCCAACGGGGAGCCCAAAATCGATTTTGAGCGGGCTCAGTGTGCCCTGGTCGGCAATGTTCTTTTATTTATTATTTTTCTTTTGTCTCTGTTCGAACTGAATATAGCTGCTTCTTTTTTTTATTTATTTTGCGTTTTTCTTTTTGCTTGACCGTGTCGAACCCTCCCCTCTTCCACATACTGGCTCAGCCGGAGCATTTTAGATCCCCGGAATCGTGGTACTCAGTACCTGGCGCCCAAAACCCCCTAGTATTCTTTGCATGAATAAGTTTTTCTAAGACCGAGAACGTCGGAGATCGGGGTCGCGAGACCCCCCTTTAGTGACGTGACGAATTCCACGTCACAATGTATATATATATATATATGTATGCATGTATATATATCTTATTTTATGATAAGGTAGGCTAAAAAATTTTTTAAACAATTTTTTTGCAAATTTTCTAGCGATAATGGCCGTGTATATATGAAAAATACGTTGTAAAAAATATTAACTTTCAATCGCAAAAATAAATCGCTTATCCTAATTTAATCGAAAAGTGACCTATACAGCCTTAAAGTACAACACTTAAGCTTTAAAAAACCGTTTTTAAAATTAATTTATCTTTATTTTTCATTTTTTTACAACAATTTGAAAAAAAAATTTTTTTCGAAAGGTCTCCTTGTATTTTGTTAAATATTAACAAAACCTTTAGATTTGGGGTAAAATGGATCACGCATTCGTTTTTTTGAGATTCTGGCGATGGATTTAAAAAAAAAACGTCTCTCTACGATGATTTGGCTCAGAGTTATAAGCGATTGAAAATCGCTCGGGTCTCACAGACCCAGAGTACCCGGGTCGGGACAAACACTATAGAGTACCCGCTGAGGGTTAAGCCAAATTTTGTTTTGGGCTGTTACAGATCAATAACACGACGTCCAGAGTGGTTGCCGTTTTTTTTGTGGGTCAACTTCACGCCAGCGTACAGCCGCCTTTTATTTTCAAAAATTAAAAAAAAATTTTTTTACATTCCTCATTTATACATTAACAAGTATACAAAGTTTTATAATAATTCCATTTAACCTTCTTTGGGAAAAAAAACCCCTTCCCAGGTAGAAAATTGTCTTAGTCGGACAAGTTTGAAACTTCAAAATAGCTTTATTTTAGTTTAACATCCAAGTCTTGTTTTGCAAGCTTTATTCTAGGTTGTTATTAGAATGAATTCTATGACAAGTCTTTAGAGTGTAAATAACCTTCAAAAATACCTTGCTGTTAGCTTGTTTTCCACGCGTATTATAAGATTCGTTCTAAGCATGGATTCTAAGCTTAAAACTACCTTACCTGCTAACATTACTCCAAGCGTACATTGAGAACTGAAGTTTGAGGTTAATTAGGAGTTCGTGTTATTGGTTATAAGTGATAATTGAGTTTAACTTTATTCATTTATTCATTTCAGAAATATTTTGTATAAATAAAAAAAATATTGCGTACTTTTTCCGGATCCTACTGATATATCGATATTAACTACGGTATTACTAATTAAGACAGTGTTTGTAAAAAATAAAAACGACATCAAGATTTAGGTTAGAAATATTTAGTTGACATTGATGTTAACATTAATTGTTAATTATTGATCGATATCGCTGAATCTTGTAGAAATAAAGAAAGTGGTGAGACGTATGAATATTTATTAATTGAATTTATAACCCGGGGAAAAAAATTACAAAAATTTATCGACGCCGTGCCATCATCGTGGGTGACTTGCAATGATAAAAATAAAAAGTTTACCTGCCTATTTCCTCCAGAGCCATATATAAATTTTAATAAATTAATTAAAGAAACCTGATACAACGGGCAATAATAACAAGTACAATACTCAGATTGTGGATTCTAAAAAACCAAAGAGTTTGAAACCTAAAGCTAATAAATAAATTAAAATATGAGCATAAAATTAAAAATAATATGACATTTACTGTTTTATATATTTAAAATATATATAACACTATACAAGCAATGCTCAATATGTGATGTTTGTGTTGAGAAAAAAAAATAATAAAACATTTTTCTCTGTGAACGTTTTTTTAAACTTAAATTACCAAATCTACTCTAGCTAAGAATAAGCTTTATTTTCAACCTTGTAGTAAGCTAAATTGTCACTGCTTATGCAAGCTAAAACTGTAAGCATTATGTTAGCGATCCAGATCGTTACAAACTAACCTTGTACTAACCATAGTTTGCCAGCTAGTTTTAGGCTAAAACTGATAAAATTAGCTTAATACAAGCTAATTCCATTGATTACTTTCTACCTGGGTTAATATTTGGTATGTACCGGTACATGCGGGGACTTCTCTTATGTACCCACACCTACTTGCGAGGCCGTACTAATCGAATGATTATTTTTTTACTATTATTAATATTATCCTGGTACAAATATGCAATGAAGCACTTTCATTACATAGGTAACAAGTACCTGCTGATATAACGAAACCTTGATCGAAGTTTTCGTGAATATAAATTAAATTTCGGTTTATTTTATAATGTACGTGTATTTACGGGGACTAGATACAATGACGTAAGCGTATTTACGAAGCAGGATAAATGCGTAAAATCGAGTCTGTTGCAGCGATGTACGTGTACTTGCGTGGCCCGCAATATCACAGCTATAGTAACGTCACTTCTTTCCGCTGCATTTCAAGTAGTTTAGAAGAAGACAATGACGTAATTCACGGAACTACGTCATCGAAACTAAGTTTATTTTGTCAACGCAGTGAAGCTTATTACAAAATTTTAGCGAAATTGATTGATACTTCTCTGTGTACAATTTTCCTTGTGAAAAGAATTTAGAAACAGATATTGCCGAGAAATGGTGATCTAAGGATCCTTATGACAGTAGTTAACCTACTTTAGCTGAGTATTTGATGAATAACATCAAATTAAAACTGAAAAAAAATTGACTGGAATTTTCTTTAGTATTTGGTATGTACAAGGACATGCAAGGACTTCTCTCGTCAACCTACACCTACTTGCGAGGCCGTACTAATCCAATGATTATTTTTATCGCCATTGTTGCTATTATCCTAGTACGAAAAATGCGATGACATATTCGTTTGACTGATGTTTGGTGAATATAGATTAAATTTCGGTTTATTTTCCAATGTACGTGTATTTGCGGTGACTATATACAATGACGTAAGCGTATTTACAAGGTCCGATAGATGCGTAGAATGGAGTCTGTTGCAGTGATGTACGTGTACTTGCGCGGCCCGCAATATCACAGCTGTAGTGACGTCACTTTTTTGCGTTACATTTCAGGTTGTTGAGAAGAAGACAATGACGTAATTCATGAAACTACGTTATCGTTACAGTGTACGTTAAACTCTACGATAAACTGTAAAAATATAGACTGGAATTTTTCTTTAATATTTGGTATGTACCGGTACATGCGGGGACTTCTCTTATGAACGTACACCTACTTGCGAGGCCGTACTAATCGAATGATTATTTTTTTACCTTTGTTAATATTATCCCGGTACAAATGCGCAATGACTCGCTTTCGTTATATCGGTAACAACAAGCTGCCGATATAACGAAACCATAAACGAAGTTCCCATGAATTTCAATTAATTTTAAGTTGAATTTATGATGTACGTGTATTTACGGGGACTAGATGCAATGACGTAAGCGAAGTTACGAGGTTCGATAAATGCGTAGAATGGAGTCTGTTGCAGTGATGTAGGTGTACTTGCGTGGCCCGCAATATTGCAGCTGTAGTGACGTCACTTTTCCCGTTACATTTCAGGTAGTTGCGAAGAAGACACTGACGTAATTCATGAAACTACGTTATCGATACTGTTTGTTTTATCAAAGCAATGGAGCTTTTTAGGTATCTTCAGGGTAATTGATTGTTACTTTTCTGTGTACAATTTCCCTTCTGAAAAGAATTTAGGAACAGACGCTGCTTAGAAGTGATGGTCTGTGACTTCTTATGGGATTAGTTAACTTTCTGGAGTGGAGTACTAATGAATGTCATCAGATTAAAACTGTAAAAATATTGACTGGAGTTTCCTTTAATATTTGGTATGTACCTGTACATGCGGGGACTTCTTTCATGAACGTACACCTACTTGCGAGGCCATACTAATCGAATGATATATTTTTTACCATTTTTAACATTATCCTGGTACAAATACACAATGATGCGCTTTCGATATATCGGCAACAACAAGCTGCTGATATAACGAGAGCATGATGGAAGTTTCGGTGAATATAAATTAAAATTCGGTTAATTTTACAATGTACGTGTATTTGCGGGGACTGTATACAATGACGTAAACGTATTTACAAAGCTCGATAAATACGTAGAATGGAGTCGGTTGCAGTGATGTACGTGTACTTGCGTGGCCCGCAATATCACAGCTGTAGTGACGTCACTATTTTCCGTTACATTTGAGGTACTTGCTTAGAAGACAGTGACGAAATTCAGGGAACTACGTCATCGAAACTGAGTTTATTTTGTCAACGCAGTGAAGCTTATTAGGTATCTTCAGGGCAATTAATGGTTACTTCTGTGTGTACAATTTTCTTTCTAAAAAGAATTTGGAAACTGATGGTGCTAAGAAATGATGGTCTGAGATTCCTTAGGCGATTAGTTAACTTTCTGTAGTTGAGTATTAATGAATGTCATCAGTTTAAACTGTAAAAATATTGACTGAAGTTTCCTTTAATATTTGGTATGTACCTGTACATGCGGGGACTTCTTTCATGAACGTACACCTACTTGCGAGGCCATACTAATCGAATGATATATTTTTTACCATTTTTAACATTATCCTGGTACAAATACACAATGATGCGCTTTCGATATATTGGCAACAACAAGCTGCTGATATAACGAGAGCATGATGGAAGTTTCGGTGAATATAAATTAAAATTCGGTTAATTTTACAATGTACGTGTATTTGCGGGGACTGTATACAATGACGTAAACGTATTTACAAAGCTCGATAAATGCGTAGAATGGAGTCGGTTGCAGTGATGTACGTGTACTTGCGTGGCCCGCAATATCACAGCTGTAGTGACGTCACTATTTTCCGTTACATTTGAGGTACTTGCTTAGAAGACAGTGACGAAATTCAGGGAACTACGTCATCGAAACTGAGTTTATTTTGTCAACGCAGTGAAGCTTATTAGGTATCTTCAGGGCAATTAATGGTTACTTCTGTGTGTACAATTTTCTTTCTAAAAAGAATTTGGAAACTGATGCTGCTAAGAAATGATGGTCTGAGATTCCTTAGGCGATTAGTTAACTTTCTGTAGTTGAGTATTAATGAATGTCATCAGTTTAAACTGTAAAAATATTGACTGAAGTTTCCTTTAATATTTGGTATGTACCTGTACATGCGGGGACTTCTTTCATGAACGTACACCTACTTGCGAGGCCATACTAATCGAATGATATATTTTTTACCATTTTTAACATTATCCTGGTACAAATACACAATGATGCGCTTTCGATATATCGGCAACAACAAGCTGCTGATATAACGAGAGCATGATGGAAGTTTCGGTGAATATAAATTAAAATTCGGTTAATTTTACAATGTACGTGTATTTGCGGGGACTGTATACAATGACGTAAACGTATTTACAAAGCTCGATAAATGCGTAGAATGGAGTCGGTTGCAGTGATGTACGTGTACTTGCGTGGCCCGCAATATCACAGCTGTAGTGACGTCACTATTTTCCGTTACATTTGAGGTACTTGCTTAGAAGACAGTGACGAAATTCAGGGAACTACGTCATCGAAACTGAGTTTATTTTGTCAACGCAGTGAAGCTTATTAGGTATCTTCAGGGCAATTAATGGTTACTTCTGTGTGTACAATTTTCTTTCTAAAAAGAATTTGGAAACTGATGCTGCTAAGAAATGATGGTCTGAGATTCCTTAGGCGATTAGTTAACTTTCTGTAGTTGAGTATTAATGAATGTCATCAGTTTAAACTGTAAAAATATTGACTGAAGTTTCCTTTAATATTTGGTATGTACCTGTACATGCGGGGACTTCTTTCATGAACGTACACCTACTTGCGAGGCCATACTAATCGAATGATATATTTTTTACCATTTTTAACATTATCCTGGTACAAATACACAATGATGCGCTTTCGATATATCGGCAACAACAAGCTGCTGATATAACGAGAGCATGATGGAAGTTTCGGTGAATATAAATTAAAATTCGGTTAATTTTACAATGTACGTGTATTTGCGGGGTCTGTATACAATGACGTAAACGTATTTACAAGGCCCGATAGATGCGTAGAATGGAGTCTGTTGCAATGATGTACGTGTACTTGCGTGGCCCGCAATATCGCAGCTGTAGTGACGTCACTTTGTTGTACATATTAACATAGTAATAATAACAATGTCAATATAATTACACATGTTGGACAAACACTGTTTGTGAGACTATTACTGGAATTTGGTTATTACATATGTTATATAGTTAAGTGTAATAGTTATTATATATGAACCTCATGAAACTTATATTATTTTGCTATGTTTAATAAGGCTAAGCTATGTGTAAAACTAATATCAATGGCATTAAGAAGACGTCAATTGTGTCGGAATGTTTATAATGATAGCGGCCCAATATGCAACATTACATATAAGGATCTGTACATTTCATATAATTCACAATTATGGGTATACATGCAGTAAACTTCGTTAATACGTGACTTATAATCATAATGTAGAACTATGTATGCAAACGTATGCCGGATGTACACCTCCAAACACGATATACACTTCGGCCTAATAAGTATACTTTCACAAACATATATATATATATATATATATATATATATATATATATATATATTCACAATCACACTTCACAATCTATTTTAAAAATTAAGATAAAAATTAGATATGTCTTAATAATTTTAAGCAAATTATATATAAATAATATTCCCAAACCGTAGAATGTAAGTAAATAAAAAACACGCATAATTATATTAGCCTATTTGCATTCAAAAGCGGAAAATTTCGCGAGCCTGCCATTATTTTATTACCAGTTGCATGATGCAAATGGGTTAATCAAATAGTTCCAAAAAAATCGAGGCGGGCTCCAAAAGTTCCCTTACATCACTGGGCACAATATGTTACAATTGATAAAAAAAACAGTTTTTCCAATGAAATGGAAAAAAATGAAAAATGAATGTTTTGGAAAAACTGTTTTTTTTATCAATTGTAACATATTGTGCCCAGTGATGTAAGGGAACTTTTGGAGCCCACCTCGATTTTTTTGGCCTTGGTTGATGAAGAAAAAAAATGTATTGCAAGATAAAATGATGCGAGATAACTGAAAATCTCATCTTCTTCAAATCTTGACTTAGACCACTTTCATAATTATGGGCACAATTAGTAATGTAAAGTTTTAGAAAAGTATGATATTTCGTGTTGGTGTAAATGATTGTTTCTTTATTCAATGAAAACAACATAAAAATATAATGTTATTTACCCATAAAGCACAAATTAGGATCACATATCGGACCTGATATATACCGATACGTTCATGATGTTATGTCCGGAAAATATCCAGACATCACGGTATTGAAACGGTAGATTTCTCCCTTAACTAGAGGGAAATATGGTACGCATATGGGATGAATAGATATTAAGAACTCTTGAAAAGTCGTAAAATTCAAACTCAAACAAAGATATCGGACCCAAACTTTCGCTTTTCTTGAAGAAAAAAACAAACCCTTATAGTAATACAAGGGCATACTTAAATTTGAAACCCTTTTTTTTTGCTTGCTTATTTGAAAATGTCCAGACGTACAAATTTTACGACTTTTCCCGGAAAATATACAAATCAAAATCCCTTCCAAAGGGACTCAAAACTCCCACCAAACTAAATTTTGTAAACACCCACAAGAATTTTGTAACGAATAGAAAATTAAGGAAACCCTCCACTCTACGAAAATTAACCAATAAGGGCTAAGAAGAAAATCTTCGAAACTTCGACCAAAAGCTTTAAAAAAGGGCTTGAGCCCCCGGAGGAGCACATTCTATTTCCTGATATTCTTCCGGATAGTCAGTATATACAGCCTAGTGCTTATCAAGTTCCACTTCAAGTTTCATTTCAAAGTTCGTTTTCAAGTTCAATTTCAAAGTAGCCGTCTAGTGAAAGTGATTACCCTGCAACTACAACAAGAAGGCAAGGAAATTCCTAAGTCTCGTCACCACTCGAGGGTCAATTTCACCAGGACTAGGACGAATCCCCGAGATCACTACCGCATAGGGATCACGACGCAACAACAACAGCGGGATCACCACTTCCAAGCTACCTTCAGTTAATTTGACAGCACAGATAATTAAAAGTGAGAACCCTTCCATCATTTTATTTCTAAATCTTAATTTTGTTTTTATATAATTTCAATTCCCAGATCCATTCTATATCTTAATCAAGGTACTCTACTTGTCTGGAGTCCTTGATTTTCCTTCCAATTTCTAAATCTTCTAGCAGGTACTCTCCTTGTTGGGAGTCCTCTAGAAATATTTTCTATATCTTAATCAAAGTACTCTACTTGTCTGGAGTCCTTGATTTTCCTTCCAATTCCTAAATCTTCTAGCAGGTACAATAGCCCGCACGAAAGTTGTCCCTCCTCCAGCGCCGCGAAGCGGAGCATCGCGAACTAGACGCGCTCGGCGAAAATAAGCAGGCGAATTACTTGGTCGAATGCTAGGTTCATGGTCGACGATACGAAAATTTCAAGCACAGGTCCGGCGCATGTGTTTTTATCGGGTGGGTCGGAACCCGATTTCACCAGGGTTTCCAACCCGACCTCACCGATTTCAATAATTTTTTGATATGATGTAATACTCGAACAAATAAGGGACACGTATTTTTTTTTATGTGCTGACATCCACTTTAAGGGGGTGAACCCCCCCCCCCCCCAAAGTGTTATCCGAAAATCGTTTTTTATCATATCTCGGCTTCTAATATATATTTTTCAATAAAACAAAGTGGAAAATATTTATCATAAGAAGTCGAAGATATTAGCTGTGTTTATGACCCAAGGGGTTGCAACCCTTTATTTTATATTTAAAGAAAACTCGATTTTTTATGCTTTTTTTCTTCATATAAACCAGGTATGAACTGAAAAAAATAAAGAAAAGCATTTCCGTTTACTTTATCGAATATTTCAGTTGTCGTGTTTCAGAATTTCTTACGCAGCCGCCCCCGAATATTGTAAACTACCCGTTAAAGTAATACAGCGGATATAAATGATGAAAAAAAATTTCTTCCCTAAAACTACTTATATTTAATATGTTAGTAAAATATAATATTCTTTTAATATTATATTAGAGTTACTTTTTATAACTATTACTATAGTTGCTCATTATTATCATTATTATTATTATTATTACTATGACTTTTTAACGACAAAACTATAAATATTTACATTTTATTTTAAATATTAAAATTCACAAAATAATAATAATAATGATAATAACGAGCAGCTATAACAACTACAATGTATTATAATTTCTTAAAAATTTATGAACTTTTTTCAATTCATTAATTCATTATTTTGTTTATTAAATATTCCAATCTCAACAAAGTCGTTGATTGATAAATTCTGAAGTCATCAAATTCTAAAAAATTTATAACATTTGTACAAATCAACCAAGATACCGATTTGTAATTTTTTTAGAAATTCGAGAAATTCCTTTAAAGGGTATAGCCGAATAAGCACGATAAACGTGCCCCTAAACCAAATTGAACTTATGTTACGTCAATCGAAAGAGCTTTCTACGAAATCCATTTCCACGAAGTTTTAACCACCTACCCTTATTACTAGGGTAGTTATTAAGCGAAACATGATTTACAGTTTAAACTTAATTTCTTTTTTTCTATTCCAGCAAAAATTATGAAAAAAATCTGCAATACTGTAATTAGTATGGTATATATAATGAAATTTTTTCAGAATTTTTAGCTGAAAAATTTATTTTAAAAAATTACAAAAGTTTTAATATTCAATGTTTTAATGGAAATTATCAAGTGACAAACTTGATATTTTTACGGTAGAAGCTTTTTTTAATGTCTACTAATTCCTAATTTTTCCAGATTTTTGGAAGTGGTGCAACAAAATGAAAAAAATTAAAAATTACTTTTTTCTCATTTTACTGTGTATAGAAGTAACTATTAGTCAAGGTTGTTAATCTTGGCAATTCTCTTTGATATAAGTGAGAAACTAATTAGTAATGATGGATCGAACTATTTACTGCACAACAATATCTTCAAATGTAAAAACAAGATGAATCCGTTCAAAGTAACGTATATTTCTGGTATTATGATTATACTGTAAGAAATATACATATTTTAAACTATTACGAATAGTTTTTATTTTTTACATGCCATGTGTTTGATAAAATGAACATTTCAATTCTACCAACTGTTACAAATACTTTATTATATTTAAATTATTGGGTTGACAACCAAGTAATTGCGGGTTTTGTCATTTATTTGCTTTGAAAAATCCGCAATTACTTAGTTGCCAACCCAATATATGTGTTAGATAAAATAAGTAATTCAAACCCACCAACTATTATGAGCAGTTTTTTATTTATCAAATGTGCGTCATAGTCGACTCCAGTTCGATATTTCTTAATAAAAAAATTTGTAGACACTACTCAAATATATATCAAAATATTTTTAAAAGTTCGATAGATTCAATCATTTCTTCTATCCTAAAAAAATTCTCAAAAGAAACGCTTTTTTAGGCCTCCTAATTCAGTATACCCTTTTAAAAATCAAAAAACTGCTCGTAACAGTTTATAGAATTGAAATATTTATTGTATCAAACACATGGCATTTAAAAAATGAAAAAACTGCTCGTAATAGTTGGTAAAATTGAAATACTTATTTAAGTAATATAAAATATGTATATTTCTTGCAGTATAATCATAATACCAAAAATATACGTTACTTTGGACGGATTCATCTTGTTTTTACATTTGAAGATATTGTTGTGCGGTAAATAGTTCGATCCATCATTACTAATTAGTTTCTCACTTATATCAAAAAGAATTGCCAAGATTAACAACCTTGACTAATAAGTTACTTCTATACACAGTAAAATGAGAAAAAAGTAATTTTTAATTTTTTTCATTTTGTTGCACCATTTCCAAAAATCTGAAAAAATTATTATATATTAATTTCAATTAACCTCTTGCACTACGCTGAAATTCGCAAGAAGCCGTGCCTAACTGTGCACTCGAATGGTCGCGAAAAGAGGCGAAGTGGCGGAGCCCGAGTGTTGGAACTTGTGAAATTCAAATAAATTTGGATAAAAACTTTTAAAAAGTATTTTAATTATTACACATGATTGCAATAAATGTTAAAAATACCACCTTTTCTTTAAAAAATCACGAGTACGGCTCGTGATATTCATGTTTGGCCCGAAATGTCGGTTACGAGTCAGACTCGTGATATTCATGTTTGGCGTGAAATTAGACGAGGAGTCTGACTCGTGACATTCAAGTTTGGCCTAAAATTTTTATCACGAGTCAGACTCGTGAAAATAGTGCAAGGGGTTAAAACAATTGAATATTAAAACTTTTGTAATTTCAAAAAAATAAATTTTTCAGCTAAAAATTCTGAAAAAATTTCATTATATATAACATACTAATTACAGTATTGCAGATTTTTTTCATAATTTTTGCTGGAATAGAAAAAAAGAAATTAAGTTTAAACTGTAAATCATGTTTCGCTTAATAACTACCCTAGTAATAAGGGTAGGTAGTTAAAACTTCGTGGAAATCGATTTCGTAGAAAGCTCTTTCGATTGACGTAACATAAGTTCAATTTGGTTTAGGGGCACGTTTATCGTGCTTATTCGGCTATACCCTTTAAAGGAATTTCTCGAATTTCTAAAAAAAATTACAAATCGGTATCTTGGTTGATCTGTAAAAATCTTATAAATTTTTTAGAATTTGATGACTTCAAAATTTATTAATCAACGACTTTGATGAGATTGGAATATTTAATAAACAAAATAATGAATTATTGAATTGAAAAAAGTTCATAAATTTTTAAGAAATTATAATACATTGTAGTTGTTATGTATGTATGTATGTATGACTGTCTTCCGAGCACTCAGTCCACGATGGACCATTGTGCTCGAGCCCTTTACGGGCAGCTTTTAAATGTAAGCTGAAGATAGGCCAGCCTCTCGCGCAAAACGGATGAGCCCGCCTATCCCCAGCTCCTCCAGATTCACGGATTCAATGATTCGGGCTCCGAGAACAACTTCCCTGATGTCCGCCAGTTCCCTACATTGCGTGATAATATGCAGAGGGGTTTCCTCCTCCGCGTTACATCTGGAACAGATGGGCCTATCGCGTAGTCCCATCCTTACCATGTGTTTGCCGGTAAGCCAATGTCCAGTGACTAAGCCTACGACGAGTCTTAATCTATATCTGTCGAGGCCAGTCAGAGTTTTCGCCAGCTTACTGGATGGTTTTGTGAGCATAGCCTTCGAGTGCCTCATACCTGAGCTATGGATCCATAGGTCCAGAAAGCAGACTTCTGTCCACTCCCGGATCCCGGATCCAATGAAGTCAGTCGAGACACCCAAAGTACACAAGACTCCCTCCGTGGGCCCTAAGGCTCCACGTCTGGCGAGTTCGTGAGCTCCTTCATTGCCTCGGATTCCGCTGTGACCCGGGACCCAGAGTAAGTATAACTTGTTGTCACAAGCAATTTGTGTCAACAGTTTAATGCAGTCGCTGGTCGTCTGCGAGGTCACTACACATCGGTGTAGCGCCCTAAGCACAGCAGTGCTGTCACTGCAAATATATATATGTTTGCGACTGTAACCTCTGTCCAGGATTGCCTTCGCACAGGCCCAGATCGCAAACGTTTCAGCCTGAGTTACGGATGTGGTGCGACCCAAAGCAAAGGATAACTCTGTTCTGGGTCCGTCGCACCAAACACCCGCACCCACTCCTGTTTTTCCTTTGGCCCCGTCTGTATACCAGACTAGTCCTTTGGGAGATAAGAGCTTTTCTTTGTCCTCCAACCACGATTGTCTATTGGGGAAGAGGACTTCGTACTGGTGGTTGAAGATGTGTTCCGGAGGACATCGGTCCCCGCCTAAGCGCAGTACCTCTACAAGGTCCTCTGCCTGGCGGAGAATCGCCGCATGTCCGGTTCTGGATCCTTTCCATCTACCACCCAACTGCAGTCTAATTGCTGCGCTTTTCGCACCAGCCAACACGGTGATGTGCGGTGGTGGGATATTCAGTAGAGCGCCCAGCGCCAGTGTCGGGGTTGTGCGGATCGCTCCGGTGACTCCTAACCCTGTTAGCCTGAGCACTTTGTCTATAGTCCTCTTGTATGTTTCCTTCCTCAAGGATGGCCACCATACAACGGAGGAGTAAGTTAACTGGGGAACTAGTATGGCGTTGTGGATCCATTTAACCATCTCTGGTTTCAGTCCCCATGTTTGTCCGAACATCCTTCTGCAGGCCCAGAAAGTTGCTGTTGCTTTCGCGGTCTGCTTGTTGATGTGGCTTTTCCAGCTGAGCTTGCTATCCAGTGTGATGCCTAAGTAGCGCACCTCCTTGGAAAACGTTAGCTCAGTACCAAAAATTGAAGGGGGCCTCATTTTGAAGCACCTCTTGCGTGTGAATAGTACCATCTCGGTCTTATTGGGGTTGACCCTTAGGGCCCGAGATTGGCACCATCGTTCTACGAGGTCCATTGCTTTTTGCATCTTGTTCCTCATTTCTTCCTGGTGGTTGCCGACAACTGCAATACATACGTCGTCCGCAAAACCCACCACTTTCACTCTTAGTCTCTCGAGCCCCACCAGAAGCCCATCCACGACCAGGAGCCACAGCAGAGGAGACAGAACGCCCCCCTGTGGGCAGCCTCTGCCGACCCGGGCGCTCACGTCGGTCCCGTTGAGACTGGCCGTAACCGTTCTTGTACTCAGCATGCTGTGGATCCAGTCTACGATTGTCTCGTCAACTAGGAATTCCCTAGCAGCTGTACATATGGCATCGAAGGATGTATTATCAAAAGCTCCTTCGATGTCGAGGAATACGCACAAAGTGGATTCTCTCCTGACAAACGAACCCTCAATATCTCTTACGAGATTGTGGAGGGCCGTCTCCGTAGATTTACCCACCTGGTACGCGTGTTGAGATTCGGTCACTGGTGCATTTTTCAGTGCCCCGTCCCTGATGTACCTGTCAACCAGCCTCTCCAGTGTTTTCAACAGGAAGGATGTCAGGCTGATAGGTCTGAAGGCCTTGGCGGTGTCGTAGTTCGCCTTCCCCGGTTTCGGTATGAAGACGACCCTGACCTCCCTCCAGGCTTTAGGCACATATCTTAGTGCCAAGCAGGATCTAAAGGTATGTAGCAGGTGCGTGATCAGCTCCTCCCCTCCCTCCTGTAGAAGAGCAGGGAAGACGCCGTCCACCCACGGGCTTTTAAACTTTTCAAATGAGCCTAAGGCCCATTTGATCCTGTTTGTAGTGACGACTCTAACTGCCGTCTTCCAATCTCCTGGTCTGAATTTGGTGGGCCCTGCCATGTTTGGCTGTTCCCATTCTACAATCCTAGACTCAGGGAAGTGTACCTCCAGCAAATGCCCTAGGATGTCCTCATGGCGTTCTGCCATGCTCCCGTTTGGGAGGAGGATACCTCCTAGTTCACGCTGTGGTCCTGATGAGAAAACTCTGCGGAGCCTGGCAACCAATGAAAGGTTGTCCATTTCCCCGCAAAATTTTTCCCAAGCCTTAAGTTTGGACTTTCTGATGAGCTTCTTATAGGTCCTTTGTGTAGCCCTATAGTTCGCCCAGTCATCAACGTCCTTTGTTCTTAGGGCTTTATTCAGTAGCCGTCGGGAGCTGGTGCGGAGCGAACTCAGCTCCTTGCTCCACCAAGCTACCTTCTTACTGGTTCTGCGTTCTTTTAGAGGGCAAGCAGTTTCGAAGGACTCGATGATGGAGGAGCGTAAAAATTCGACCTCCCTCTCGATTCCCTCTTCGGTCCTCGGGCGGCTCTTGGCCCCCCTGAGCCTTCTGTCCAGCTCTCCTTTGTAGGAGATCCAGTCTGTGGCCCTGGGGTTCCTATAGGCCGCTACAGGGTGCTGTATCCCTCCTCCTTTAACGTTGAACGTTATCCGGCGGTGGTCTGAGAGCGTAACGTCCTCTTCCACTCGCCAGTTGTTTATCTGCTGGGCTACCTTGCGGGTGCACAGTGTGAGATCTATTACCTCTTGTCTCCTTGAGGTAACGAATGTCGGCCTGGTACCCCTATTTAGGATCTCCAGGTCAGTAGTGGAGAGGTATTCCAGCAAAGCTGATCCTCTCCTGTTCGTATTTGTGCTTCCCCAGATTAAGTGGTGCGAATTGGCATCGCATCCAATCACTAGGTCTAGCCCTTCCGCCATGCAGTGGTCTATTACGGCACTGAGTTCCCTCGTAGGTGGAGGCTCCTCTGTGTCGTATGGGAGATACGCTGAACACACCACCAGGGTTGTCTTCGTCTCTCCCCGTCTCACGCCGATAGCGGCTGTGGCTAGATCTCTGCTGCAAAATCTGTTTAGCCTTAGGGCATTGTACTTCTTATTAATGAAGATACATGCCCTGGGCCCCAAATCTTTGTCAATTGGTGCATGAATTAGCACCCCATTGCTCTGTGATATCCCTCTGATAAGCCCCTTGTATATCCAAGGTTCTTGGATGAGGGATATATGTGTCTGCTCTATTGCTAGGTCCCGGCTTAGTACAGCTGTGGCCGCTTTGCAATGTTGCAGGTTAATCTGCGAGAACACTATGTTGTCCACTACTATATTAATAGTGGCGCCCAAGGTTCATGCGTCATGTACGGGTGTGTGGGTGAAAGGAGCCCGTATTACGTGCCTTTCCCTTTCACCCCACCCGTCGTTTTGGGTTGCTTGGTCGGAGCACCGGGGAGGGTCCTTTGGACTCCTCTCCGCGCCCCTTCCAAGCCCTCCCGTACCAGCGCTACGGATTTGGAAGGTCTTCCTCTTCCCTTCGCGCTGGTGCGTACAGGGTACGGCAGGTCCCTTCTTCCCGCCGTGTTGCCGGCTTTCACCGACTTCCTGGAGGCAAGAGGGCCCTTGCTTACCCCTGCACTTTTGGCAGCCGGAGCGGGGGCATCTTGGGTTTCTGCCACTGTTTCCAGTTGCGACCCCCTCGATTCCCCCTCCTTCGCCGTGGTTCCCTGGCTGCTCCCAGGGGCGCTGTCCCGCTGCTCCTCAGTGGCTCGGGCCTTGGTCTCGTAAAAACGAGCCCTGCCCAGGCCAAAGTGGGGTGCGAGCCCTCGCTCCTTCAGAGCCGCCAGGGATTTTGCCTCCACGCCAAGAACCATGTGAACAGAATTGCTCACATTTCTCCTGTCCCACACCCTCCAAAGGGAGGTCTGTAGGCCAGGGTTCTGGCGCTTCAGCCTGTTTAGGATGACCTCGTTGCTCTCCGTCGTGGCGGAGAACACCGCTGTCATCCTCGTTAGCCTCGGTAGGCCCTCCTTCTCCAGTAATTGGAGTGAGGCGCCTTCCCAAGGCTTGATGCTAGGAACCGTGTTCCGAAGCCACGATTTCGCCTGCTCGTCGGAGCAAGCCACCCAAAGGACTCCCTGGTCGAACCTGGTCCCCTCGAAGCACGGGACTGCCTGTTCCGTAGGAACAGCGTCCAGCGCCGCGATGAGCCCCTGCTCAACCATCTCGCCCTCCTCCCGGGTGAGGACCGTGTCGGGGTAGGTCGATGGCGCAATAACCATCTTCCTATCTCCCTTCACCGCGTCTCCATAACCGGTCGGTTTCGGGAAGAGCTTGCTCTTCTTAGCAGGCTTCTTGGCCTCCGGTGGAGTGAAATCCTCCGGCCTGGGCCTTTTACTGCCCAGTCCATCGGTGCCACCGGTGGCCGCCTCGGAGCAGCTCGGCTCAGAGATAGGTCCCTGCAAGGCCTTTCTGGCCTTGCGAGCCCTTTTCTTTGCCGCTCCGCTCCGGTTTCGTTTGGCTTTGTCCGTCGATGTCACAGGTTTGATGGTCCCGGCTTGCGCTGAGCCCATCTCCTCTGTGCGTTGATTGGAAGCGTTGTCCCCGACGGTCAGGTCTTCGGTCAGCTTAGCCAAGGCTTCGCCGACCTCTGAACCCGCCCCGTCGAGGTCCAACACTTCCCGATCTGTCGATGAGTCCCCCTGAGGAGCCCCATCGCTGGGATTGGGTTCTTTGGTATTATCCATAAGATTCCCACGAGTATGCTGGGAAAGTGGTCCGCCCCCGCAGAGCCCGCTTACAGGGGTAAGGCTAACTACAATGGGGGGGCGCCTGGTACCCCAAGGGCATCGTTTGCGACACTGTTCCCCAGTGCCATTCAGCCCTCGGCACGATTGCTTCCACCTTGGCTTGGGGAGCTGGTTCGCGCCGGTGGCTTTCGGTTCCCCTCCACTGGGTTTAACGCCAGATCGGATCCCCTATGGCCACCGGTAACCAGGCTAACGGCTAAGCCACCCCATCCGGTCTCCGGTCATCGCTAGGACGTCCCGGGCCCCGGTCCGGATGGCCGCCCTCACCTGGCCGTTCCTGTCGTCACCACAACGAGGGACGCTACTGGTCGGTGGCTCAACCATGTTCCTCGCTCTCCTTTACGGAGATTAAGGAACCCAGTAGTAGCTCGGGTACCTCGGGGTCGCCAGCTCAGAGAGCCTCCCGTACAGTCCGAAGACTGCCCCTGAGGGATTGTAGTTGTTATAGCTGCTCGTTATTATCATTATTATTATTATTTTGTGAATTTTAATATTTAAAATAAAATGTAAATATTTATAGTTTTGTCGTTAAAAAGTCATAGTAATAATAATAATAATGATAATAATGAGCAACTATAGTAATAGTTATAAAAAGTAACTCTAATATAATATTAAAAGAATATTATATTTTACTAACATATTAAATATAAGTAGTTTTAGGGAAGAAATTTTTTTTTTTTTTTCATCATTTATATCCGCTGTATTACTTTAAGGGGTAGTTTACAGTATTCGGGGGCGGCTGCGTAAAAAGTCCTGAAACACGACAACTGAAATATTTGATAAAGTAAACGGAAATGCTTTTCTTTATTTTTTTTCATTTCATACTCTGGTTTATATGAAGAAAAAAAGCATATAAAATCGAGTTTTCTTTAAATATAAAATAAAGGGTTGCAACCCCTTGGGTCATAAACACACCTAATATCTTCGACTTCTTATGATAAATATTTTCCACTTTGTTTTATTGAAAAATATATATTAGAAGCCGAGATATGATAAAAAAACGATTTTCGGATAAAACTTGGGGGGGGGGGTTTCACCCCTTTAAAGTGGATGTCAGCACATAAAAAAAAATACGTGTCCCTTATTTGTTCGAGTATTACACCATATCAAAAAATTATTGAAATCGGTGAGGTCGGGTTGGAAACCCTGGTGAAATCGGGTTCCGACCCACCTGATAAAAACACATGCGCCGGACCTGTGCTTGAAATTTTCGTATCGTCGACCATGAACCTAGCATTCGACCAAGTAATTCGCCTGCTTATTTTCGCCGAGCGCGTCTAGTTCGCGATGCTCCGCTTCGCGGCGCTGGAGGAGGGACAACTTTCGTGCGGGCTATTGTACTCTCCTTGTTGGGAGGCCTCTAGAAATATTTTCTATATCTTAATCAAGGTACTCTACTTGTCTGGAGTCCTTCATTTTCCTTCCAATTCCTAAATCTTCTAGCAGGTACTCTCCTTGTTGGGAGTCCTCTAGAAATACTTTCTATCAAGGCACTCTCATATCGAGAGTCCTAACTTCAATTCCTTCCAAACCTATTAGGAGATTTTCTCTCGTTTGAGGGGTCTCCTAGTAAGAAATTTCCTACCTACACATAAAATTTTACCTTTCACTTACCTTCTTCTATTTCTTTCCGTTCTAACGAATTTCATTCAATCGATAGTGCCGAGAGTAAAAACTCAAAAGGAGTTGGACCACCAACGCAACAAGCGTTGGCTCCAGAGGGAGAAACGAAGGAGGAACAAGAGAATCATTCCCCAAGTTCCCGCGAACCCAGCGGCCACTACCAATGCCCCCAACAACGCCAACAACCACGACAACAAACGGCCCATAACGGTCGCAAATTCGTTTAGAGAGGCCACAAATAAAACAACTCTTTTAGTGTCAGGGCTACCAAAATTGGACATTCCGCCCCCTCCTCAGACCATCATCGTAGACGAGGATATTCAAATTCTCGTTCCTGCTCCTCCTGTTCCTCCTCCTGCTCGCCACCCTATCCAACACCCTCCTCTTATTCTCAGACCCTGCCGTCCCCTACCCCTGATATCAAATTAAATCCTGAGGATCGGGATGATGATGATCCCATCGTTCCCGAATTTTTTGAAATCAACCTCCCCGACTCTCCCATCATCCCTGCCTCAGTAAAAATTCTTCTTCGAGGTTCCGGTATCAACCGAGTACGGTTTAATCACCCTAAATTTAGTCATAAATCAAAATTTATTAGGTTTAGGGATTGTAAACTAAAAATAACTTATTACAAAATATATTTGATAATTAAGTTATTTGTTCTTGTTGATCCTTTAAACCCCATCTTTCCTCTGATCACCGAGAGTTCCTTTCCCAAAGGTATACGAATCCATCGTGATACCTTTAAAAAGGAAAACTATTCGTCCTTGGGGATTAATTGTCCAAATTGACATTTAATACCTCGACGACGTAACAATGATATGTGTCGTATTAAGCATTTTTTTCATGTATGAGTACATCAAGGGACCGATAATAGAAACATAAGGACGTTTTTAAGAATTGCAGCAGAAAATTATTCGTAATTTTTTTCTCTATGATGTTGATGGAAATAAAACGTCATGATATCTAAAAGTATACATTATTTTCGCACATTGGACCTGACAAATACCAATACGTCCATGATACATATCATTATTTACGTGTATCTGCTATGTATAGTACCTCAGAGGACCGAAATTAGAAACGTAAGGGTATTTGTGAGGACCGCAGTAAAAAATTAATTATTCAATACAGTAAATTCTTTTTTCAACAGTAAATTCAAAAGAATTTACCGTCTTTACATGTAAAGAGTTAAAAAAAAGAATTTACTGTGCTGAATAATTAATTTTTTACTGGAGTCCTCACAAATACCCTTACGTTTCTAATTTCGGTCCTCTGATGTACCCATGCATAGCAGATACACGTAAATAATGATATGTAGCATGGACGTATTGATATTTACCAAGTTTAATGTGCGACAATAATGTGTACTTGTAGCGAAAATATCATGACGTCTTTATATTGTTGCTTTCCAAGAAAAATCTTCTTTCAACTCTTCACATGTAAAGAGTTGAAAAAAGAATTTACTGCGCTGAATAATTAATTTTTTACTCTGAATATTATTTAATTCGTAAAAGCCGCTAATTTTTTTAGCGGTTTAATCGACTATTGTTTTAACGGTTGAGGCGACGATGTTTTCTTTTTTATACTATATGCGTATCTACTGAACTAGATTAAGGACAGCCTTTTAATAGTGCCTCAAATTTTCTAGAAGAAAGTAATAAACATGTTTGCTCTTGTGAAGTTCGAGGATGATATTTATCATATTTGTAAAGGAAAAGATGTAAGAAAAGGTAAACGTGGTTTTAGTGTTAAATACAGTGATGGAATAAGATACGCGTGTGAAATCATCGTTCGTAAAGGTGAGGGTTATGATATCATTGAATACGTTCAGTGATCGATCAACAAGTGCTAATTGCGATTGAATTTGTATATTTGTAGATAATTATGAGGAATTGGAAATTTTGAAAAGAAAATACGATAATGATGAAGTAACATATGAAACAAATGAAAAGATTTTGGAGACTACAGGTAAGATTTACATTTCACATTTATTGCACATTTTTAATTATATCTAAATATACATACAACTAAAGTTAAAAAAAATTACAACTAAACTTGTTTATTAATCATTTAATAAGTGCAAATAACAGTTAATTTTGTATATTTGTAGATAACTGTAATGAATTGAAAAATTTGAATGAAAAAATTGATGATAATGAAACAACAGATGAAAAAAATGAAGAAAATATTGATAATTTAGATCAGGCATCTAACAATGAGAATTTGAGTACTGCGGAAAGAGATTTTGGTAATATTCATATTAAATAAGTAATTTTATATGTAATGCAAAATTTCAAATTTTTAATTATATAACTGAACATGAATGAATATGTAATTTCTTCAGTCTTTCGGTCTTAAATTTCTTTATTGATAAATTTGTTGTGTTGACATTTCGACAACTAACACGTTGTCATCTTCAGAACACTGATTCTATTTATATTGTTAATTTCATATTATAATTTCTTAGATTTAAATTATAATATGAAATTAATAATATAAATAGAATCAGAGTTCTGAAGATGACAATGTATTAGTTGTCGAAACGTCAACACAACAAATTTATCAATAAAGAAATTTAAGACCGAAAGACTGAAGAAATTACATATTCATTTAATACCTACGGTCAAAGAAGGGATATTCCAAAAAAATAAATAACTGAACATGTTTATTAATCATTTAAGAAGTGCAAGTAGAAATTAATTTTGTATATTCGTAGATAATTGTAATGGATTAAAAAATTCGAATGGAAAAAATGATGATAATGAAACGACAGATGAAAAAAACGAAGAGGATATTGATAATTTAGATAAGGCATTTAACATTGAGAATTTGAATGTTTCAGATAAAAATTTTGGTAAGATTCGTGTCTCACATATTTAATTTAAAATTGTAAATTTTCAATTATTATACAAAAATCTTTGCCAACTATTCTTGTAATATAGTTAATCCTACGAATGAAAAACTTAAAATCTTTTTTTTGTTAATTCGAATGAGAAAACCGATAAAAATGAAAGAACAGTACACAACATCAATAGATTTTTAATACAGAATTATAGTTATTCGGTAAATTTTTTTATATTTATATTCCTGTTTTTAAAAATAATATATTACAATTGAGCAAATTGCTGTCACTAAAGTTCCTGACATAGGTAATTATTGCTTGTGGAAAGCTAGTATTATAAGAATTATTTTCAATTTACGATATAATACAAACTGTATTTTGAAACGTCATACATATTGTTCCTTTCTAGTTATGGCAGACGAAAGATGTGTGGAAGGAAGTGTCATTATCATTGAAAATTCACTTAATAAAAATAGTAAAATAGGTTTTCCACAACAAACCAAAGATAATAATGAGGTTATGTGTGGAAATTACACATTTCCAGTGTGCAATGTAGATGAGTTACATGAAAATTTCTTGGTAATAACTTGTCATGATAATGATAATGTGTGTTGTGACGGAAACGTTCCATCACAAAAAGGTATCTTGAAAACCCTTTAGATGACGAGAAGACTCGGATCGGTAATTAGAATAGAAAATCGCGAATTCATGTTAATTATCGATCCGACCTGGAAGTCACCTAGCCTGTAAGTACGATATCGAAATGTATTGTAAGATCGCGCCCGACTCAGTCGGTAAACTATATTGTATATTAGATTAAGTATAGTATTCGCAAGCGACCCGTAATTGATCCTGTTGCGACATCCGTCGGTGTCAACCGAAACGACGAATAAGTCGCGCCGACCGCTCAGTGATCCACCAATAGAGACGATCGATGCTGTCGACACATCCGGAACCTACCAGCAGACAACACTCTGGAGCTCAAGTCCAGGACGAGTAAAACGACATCCTGAGGGAAGGACTCGAATTGAGGGACTCCGTCGAATCGAAAAGGAGTCCAGAAAATCGGCAAGCGCCCGGGGTGGTGTTTTCCGGTTTCTCGAAACAACCGATAACTTCGAAGTTATCGGGCAGGCTCTCAACGACTCGAGAGTTGCCCACCTGATGGAAGAAGAAGCCGGAAATCGACACTTCCACGTCGGATCGCATCGTAGTCGGATTAATAAAGAGCCTGTGTGTCAAAGTCAGAGTAAATCCAGAGACATTGAGAGAAATCTCGGACGGAAACGTCGAAAACGGGAAGGAAGGAAGTCGAGAAGGATTTCTCCATCCAAAATTGTACATCCGAGTGTTCGAAACCGAGACGGTAGGATTCCTCAATATATCATCGACCGAGCGGGCTGACGACCCATCGTTTCACTGAGCGGGCTCGGCGCGCCCCGGTCGCCAGTTTAGCCATTTTTCTGTTTTCTTTTTTTTGTCGAAACGCTTATTTCGTTTATTTGCTTTTCAATATATTTGTTACTTATTTTTTTTATTATTGCTTTTCGTTTTGTTGCGAACCTCGCCCCTCTACCATCCCTCGAGCTGCCCGGTAGTCGTAGAATCTCGTTTGTTCTATCCCAGGAACCGTGGTACTTTGTACCTGGCGGCCAACCGAAGACCCTGGAATTCCCCATCGCAGTCGAATTTTGAGGACGACTGCAGATCGGGATACCAAGGGCGGAATCTCCGGCCGAATTGTGACCCGGAACCGTTTCCACGTCACAGTGTTGCATTGAAAATCAGTCGGAAATATGCACTACAGGTACATCTCACATTCCCATTATAAAGTATTATATTTCTTAAGAATATTGTAAATTTAAAATTTTCAAAAATAGTAGGTTTTCATCTTTATCCTAATTATTCTTTTGACATACAGTTTGAGAAATGAACTTAGTAATGATAATCGTTCAAAGTTTCTAATAAATTACATAAAAGTTCTAAAATATTTATTTACAGTGATTGTTCGATTCAACTAATAATTCTAATTTTTAGTAATTCGACTGTTTTACTTTTTAATGTTTTTAAATAAAATCTCATGTTTGTAAACACTACCAAAAGTATTACCCATTGTATAGTTTTTTTTAAATTAAACATAGGAAGCTTAATATCAGAAGGATTGAAAAACAATTGCCTTTCGAAAATATTTAAAACTTTTTTTCTAGGTGATGTACAACTTTCTTCCGATCCAATTCCGACAAAGATTTCAAATGTAAAAACAGAACAAATGTTCTCAAAATCTGGTTTCTCCGAACAATTTTATGCAACAGTTGATTTCGATCAAAATATTATCACTGACGCATATGTGATGAATAACGAAAAGGCATTGGGTGAAACATGCAATGAATTCCGTCCTGTAGAAGATGAAGATTCTGACGTATATAAAAGAATATATCAGCAACTGTCTTTTATGGATGGTAACAATAATGACCCAGAAATATTAAATGAAGAAAATTCATTCATGAGAGAAACGGAAGAAAACGAAGGCTACGAATCCGGTAATATACATATTTCATTTAAAATAAGCAGTCCTGCTATTCTTTAAATGTAAATATGTAGTCAAACATATTTTTAAATTTACAGAAATTTTATTCATATGTTTGGACTAAAACATAAAATGATTAACTTTATTTTTAAATGTTTAAAGAAATTATATCAATATAACAACTAAATAAATAAGTTACTATTTTCTCTTACCATATAACATATGTATTTACACTCTACTATCTACAAAACATTTCAGAAAAAAACTCATGCATTTGTTTTTAGTTCTGATCCATTAAATACTCACTTAAGATTTAGTAACACGTAAAAATTTACATTAAAGATAATATTTCGTCTATCAATGCAAAATCAAGACCCTAAAATAATTATACACTAAAAAATTCTTAGTTTTTGCTTTAAATATATAACTCAGTCTTTTATTTTCAGAAATGAATGTTTCAACACATAGTGAAACAGAAAATCAAGATATTGATTCTACTATGTCCAAATTATGTAACACTAGGTAATGAATACGTTAAGATTTGTTCAAGTTTAAGACATTTACGGTCATTTTTTTATATCAATTACAATTTTTACTCGAAATCAGGTATATAGTTAATCGGAGCAATGATCAGAAGCAGTCCACGGAATTAGAGGATTGTTCTTATCCATCTCATTTTAATTTAAGAAATATTCACGAAGGTCAGTAAAATACGAGTAGCAAGTGAATGTAATAAGTTAATTCCTATATTAAGCATACATTTTTTCAGAGGAAATAGATATAGATCCAAATGATTCAAGTGAATCTTATGTTCCTGATACATATTCGTCCGATTCTGATGGAGAAAAAGATACGAGTGCAGAAAATATTCCCATAGACAATAGCAGAGACAAAGCAAGTTCATCGCATAATGATTCGTCAATGTTAAATGTGTCATTGCCGACATGTAAACCAGGTAAAAGTGCACCCGATGATGAGCAGATGATTGTACGCACTCTTGATGCCGGTACCAAAAAGGACTTTTGCATTTATTGTAAAACGGAGCAAACGAAACTAAGCCGACATCTCGGAAGAAAGCATTCTGATATTGAGGAAGTACAAGAATTCCTCAATATACCGAAAGGTCACGACGCACGTAAAAAATTAATAGCCAAAATTCGGAAAAAAGGACAATTTTATTTTAACACAACTGTTGATGTGAATACTGGTGAATTAAAAGTTATTAGACGCCCTAATAAGGGTATTAATAAAAATGCCGTAGATTATGCTACCTGTCGAATATGTAAGGGCACATATTCTAAATCGGCTATCAGACGACATTACAGGAAATGTAGGAAGAAACCATCAAAGACCAGGTCTGTATTATCAGGATCGAGGCAAATTACAGGTCGGATTCACGAAATTGCTTGCAAAAATCTGCGAACACGAATTTTTCCTACTCTAAAAGACGACAAAGTAACACGAACAATAAGATATGATGAACTTGTTATAAAGTTTGGCAACAAACTATGTGATAAATATAAAGATCCAAGAAATTATGACATGATTAGACAAAAATTACGACATCTAGGTCGATTCATTATAGAATTAAAACAGCAAAATGAAGACGTTAATGATTTTATGTCTGTTATCGATCCCAAGAATTATGATTCGTGCATATTGGCAATCCAATCTCTAGCTGGTTTAAATGAATCGGGAAATGGATTTAAGACTCCATTTGTTGCTACAAATTTAGGTACTTTGCTAAAACAAATAACAAGGCTATGCGTGTCTATTTCTATAAAGAACAAGAATAAAGAAAAACAGTGCTGTGCTGAGGATTTTCTAAAGTTGTTAAATGAAGATTACTCGTTAGCAATTACGCGCACAGCTATCGAAACCCAGTTTCGAAAAAAAGACAATCAAAGGTGATATTACCGTCGAAACAGGACATAGAAAAATTACAGTTTTCTACATGACAATATGAAAGAAGCTCGGAAAGTACTAAAGAACCAATTTTCGCAATCTGCTTGGTTGTCCTTAGCAGAAAATTCCCTGATATGGATACAAGTATTTAATCGCCGAAGGGCAGGTGAAATTGAACGTACACTAATTGGAGATTTTAAACAGTACGTAAAAATTAACGAGAAGACTATTGGTGATGAATATAAAAAATTTATTACAGATCAAAAGCAAGCTGCAAGCAAGTACGTACAATTTACAATTCGAGGTAAATTGGGTCGTACGGTTCCAGTATTACTTCAGAATGAAATATTAGAAAATTTAGAACTTGTTTTAACACATCGTGAATCGGCTGGAATTAGTTAAAAAAATCCATACCTTTTTGGCATTCCGGGTATGTTAAAAGGTGATTATAAATATCTTCGAGCTTGTGCACTTATGCGTAAGTTCTCACAAGAGTGTGGTGCACATAACCCAAACTCTACGTGGGACAGTTTTAAGGAAACATGCTGCCACTATGTGTACTACACTAAATCTGAATGAGAATGAAGTCTCTGACTTGTCTAATTTTATGGGACATGCTACCGATATCCATAAGAGTCACTACAGACAGCCCATTTTGAGTAGGGAGGTTTGTAATATCTCAAAACTATTGGAAATCGTACAAGGGAAAGCAGATAGTTCTTCTGACGGAGACAACGAAGAGGAGGATAATAGCGATACATTAACAAATAGTGGTGAGTAATGTATTTAGATAACAAGTTCACTCGAATAAAAGGTAATATTTTAGTTGAATTCATCATAGTTTCATTAAAATCTTACATGAATGTTTGTGTTTATTATTTATATATAGCGAGAAGGGAAAATACCATCGAAACGGAATGTTCACATTTATATGAAGCAAGTGGATCTGCTGATGCATTAGATAACGATGTATCATCACCCGTAGATGATGTATTCACGAAAACTGGTATTAAACGAGCAAATCACAGTTTTTCCCAATTCTCCGTATTTAATCATCTACTAAAATATGGTAATACTGGTACATTTTATCCACTTAATTTCATTTCAGCATTTTCTTTTGAAAAGAGTAATCGAAGAAAATGGAGTGAGGAGGAAAAGAAGCTAGTACTTACAACATTTTCTCAGCATATTCAACGTGGAACATTACCTTCATTTGACGAAATTCAACGGCTGAAGAACGAAAATACCGATTTGCTGCGTAGGAATGTTTACACCATAAAGACGTGGATTCATGACCAGTTTAAAACCAAAAAGAAAAACTTTTAGTGCGAAAGACATAATGCAATAATTGCTTTCTTGTTTTATTTTTTTATACATTCTTTCACTTATATTTTTCAAGTTCATTGTCCAGTTAGCTTCTATTGAGGAAGTCAAGGATAAGAAAGTGATAATTTTTCTTTCTGTTATCATGTTGGCTAACCACTTTTCTTAAAAATTATTCTTAATTTCCAATTTTGTTCTTCATTCTAAAAAACCACTCAAAAAATATACAAGGTGCTTTTTCGAAATCTTGTCAATTGTTTATTGTAAAAGATTTAAAAAATACTGTAACAAATGTTTTATTGTTGTAAGGGATATTATAGACTCTTTCTACTTGAGAAAAGAAAAACAAACAACTATGCTCTGGAACATTTCTTTAAGAGAAGTCAACTTTCTGAAATACTCTGCAAAAAAACACGCAATTTTTTAGAAATATCAGACTTCTTTGTTCATAAAATTAGTACAAAAATCTGAAAAAGCGAAATGTACTTATTTGAACCTAATATAGATAAGAAAATTTGTCAAAATATTACAACATTTAGTGCTGCAATAAACTAAATTTTTGAGTTAATGAACAATTCTGAAAAAATTCTTTTAGTTCTTTTAAATCTAATTCGAAATCTTTTACTTTCTCACATTTTCTCTAAAAATTTAAAAATAAAACATTTCTGTAAGTCCAAAAATTTATAATTCCCTTGTGTAGTATCTCAGAAAATTGAAGTCAAATACAGAAATATTTCAGAAAAAAGTGTTTTTTTAACGTAAAATAAGATTCTACAGAAAATAATTTAGGTTTCTCTTCTAAAAAATAAAATTGACGACGAAGGAACCTTGAGAATGCTTAGATTGAAAAACTAATGTCGCCGTTTTCTTTCTTCTTCAAAACAATGAAACATGTTTCAGATTTTTTTTATCTTGCATACTTTTTTTTATATAATTTGCTTAAAATTATTGATACTACTACATTTCAATACCGTCTGAGAAAATGGTAAACAAGCGTATTCATTTTTTTCTTAATCAGTATAGTAATAAATTCCTTAACAAATTTTACCGTGTATTTTAATGTTTACTTTTTCTTATAGCATAATTATTTATAAAAATGTGCTGAAAAACATATGAATAACTAATATTTCTGATATTATAGCTCAGTTTATTGGTAACATATTCTAATTAGTAATGTAAAGTTTTAGGAAAGTATGATATCTCGTGTTGGAGTAAATGATTGTTTCTTTATTCAATGAAAACAACGTAAAAATATAATGCTATTTACCTATAAAGCACAAATTACCATCGCATATCGGACCTAATATTGTGTCGTATTAAGCATTTTTTTCATGTGTGAGCACATCAGGGGACTGTTAATAGGAACGTAAGGACGTTTTTGAGAATTGCAGCAGAAAATTATTGGTATTTTTCTTTCTCTATGATGTTGATGGAAATAAAACGTCATGATATTGTTGCTTTACAAGTAAATTCTCTTTTCAATTCTTTACATGTTAACAGTTGAAAAAAAGAATTTACTGTGTTAAGTAATGAATTTTTTACTGCGGTCCACACAAATACCCTTACGTTTCTAGTTTCGGTCCTCTGAGGTACCTATACATAGCAGATACACGTAAATAATGATATGTATCATGGACGTATTGGTATTTATCAGGTCCAATGTGCGACAATAATGTGTACTTTTAGCGAAAATATCATGACGTTTTTATATTGTTGCTTTACAAGTAAATTCTTTATATGTAAAGAGTTGAAAAAAGAATCTACTTGTAAAGCAACAATATGAAAACGTCATGATATTTTCGCTAAAAGTACACATTATTGTCGCACGTTGGACCTGGTAAATACCAGTACGTCCATGATACATATTATTATTTACGTGCATCTGCTATGTATAGGTACTTCAGAGGACCGAAATTAGAAACGTAAGGGTATTTGTAAGGGATTTCGGTCCTCTGAGGTACCTATACATAGCAGATACACGTAAATAATGATATGTATCATGGACGTATTGATATTATTCAGGTCCAATGTGCGACAATAATGTGTACTTTTTTCATCTTTTTCTAACAAGATTTTGCGACTTCTTTTTTAACGTGGCGTGGAATTTTTAATTTTTTTTGGTTTCAAATGGGTTCATGTAAAGCGTATTACTCGAAATTTAAAGAAAAATTGATGGATCTTTGATTTCCGGTAATTAGAGCGACCTGTGCGTTGCACAGCGCATTTTCGAGAAGTCAATTTCAACCAGCTGCTGTTCAGTAATCTATGAATATTTTTCCATGAACAAATTTATATAGATTGTTTAGATGCTACAAAATAACAAGTAGTTAGTTTTAAATAAATATATATTACGCACTCTTCAAAATTAATTTGAGAAAAAAAGGTTGTTTACTTGACCCTCCTCCTTAAGAATTTTTTTCATGTATGAGTACATTAAGGCACCGACAATAGAAACGTAAAGACGTTTTTGAGAATTGCAGCAGAAAATTATTCGTAATTTTTTTCTCTATGATGTTGATGGAAATAAAACGTCATATCTTCGCTAAAATTACACATTATTCTCGCACATTGGACCTGATAAATACCCACACGTCCATGGTACATATCATTATTTACGTGTATCTGCTACGTATAGGTACCTCAGAGGACCGAAATTAGAAACGTAAGGGTATTTGTGAGGACCGCAGTAAAAAATTAATTATTCAATACAGTAAATTCTTTTTTCAACAGTAAATTCAAAAGAATTTACCGTCTTTACATGTAAAGAGTTAAAAAAAAGAATTTACTGTGTTGATTAATTAATTTTTTACCGCGGTCCTCACAAATACCCTTACGTTTCTAATTTCTGTCCTCTGAAGTACCTATATATGGCAGATACACGTAAATAATGATATGCATCATGGACGTATTGGTATTTATGAGGTCCTAATATTGTGTCGTAATAAGCATTTTTTTCATGTGTGAGCACATCAGGGGACTGATAATAGAAACGTAAGGACGTTTTTGAGAATTGCAGCAGAAAATTATTCGTATTTTTCTTTCTCTATGATGTTGATGGAAATAAAACGTCATGATATTGTTGCTTTACAAGTAAGGGGCCATCCATAAATTACGTCACACGAATTACATGATATTTGAAGCCCCCCCCCCCCCCCCCGCCCTTATCACAGGTGGTCACATTTGTGCAACCCCCCCCCCCCCTGATGTGACGTCACATATTTTGCAATGTTACATTTAGGAATTATCAAAATAAAAGAGCACTTTCAAAATTACTTATATATTTTTACTTAAAAAATTTTGTCATAAAATCAACAATAAATCAAACATTTTAGAAATTTTACAAAATACAGGGTGTTCCATTTTAACTTTCCCACCAAGATTACTAAAAAACTATGAGAGCTAGCCAAAAATGTTTCCAACAAAAGTTGCTCAATTTCGAGGGGGACATGTTCTCATGACTTTACCTTTGACCTTGGGGGTCACGTTCAAGGTTATTTCAAGGTCAACTTGTTTTTTTCAAATGGAACTACCTATTTTTTATTGCAGATTCTTATTTTACAGAAAAAATGAAATAACTTTTATTGAAAACGTTTTTTCACCAGAGTTAAATTTTGTGAGATATTACAAAAAAGAATAATACAAATGTCATGTAGGGTTAAAGGACTTCTAACTTCTTCTAAGGTAAAGGACTTCTATCCTTATTTTTGCCACGGAGCAGACTACCACCACGTCACAATTTTGAATTATTCACAGTTCTTTCCAAAGCGATTGATACTCGAGTAATGAATTCTTTTCTACTCTAAAATTACTTGATTCTTTTGTGTATTATCTTACAAAATTGAAGTCTGATGAACAAACGTTTGCGATTAAAGTTGTACGTGACCTCCAAGGTCAAAGGAAAAGTCATGAGAATATGTCCCCCTCGAAATTGAGCAACCTCTGTCCGAAACATTTTTGGCTAGCTCTCATAGTTTTTGAGAAATCTTGGTGCGAAAGTTAAAATGGAACACCCTGTATAACAAATCAAATAAGCGATACAAAATTTAAACATCATGTGTCCATGGACTTTGCACCCACTCTTTCATATTATTTATGATTGGCATAGCAGTCACTTCGTTCTCCGCCAAAAAGTGATACAAACAGATTTAAGGGGTTGTACGGACATAGAAGGAGGAAAAAAAGGCGATTTTTCAAGAATTTTTCCTGGAGAGATATTTCAATTTATTAATTTCAAACTTTGTGTATATATTGTAGTAGTCTTTAACTACTTTCTCAATTTTTTTGGTATAAAAATAATCATTCTGACAGCCGCTGCAGCCAATCTCCAGGAGCACCTTGAAAAAAAACACGTTTTGCGGTGAGCAAGATTTCTGAAAAACGGCTAAACCGATCGGTCTTAAACTTTTGCACAAGCTTTATAGATATATTATCTATTAATTGATCGTTGATTTTGACTCTACGACAAATAGTTTTCATTTTATGAACAATTTGCGGGCAAAATTCTCATGAAAAATTCATATTTCTGCTTTACGAAGCCGTCATTTTGTTAAAAATTAGTATTTTGCAAAACACAACGATCAAACACGAGATAATGTATTATATTAACGAAAAAATTTTGGTTTTTTTATTTCGGATAACCTAGTCCGGAGATATCGTGCTCACCGCAAAACGTGTTTTTTCGAGGTGCTCCCGGAGATTGGCTGCAGCGGCTGTCAGAATGATTATTTTTATACCAAAAAAATTGAGAAAGTAGTCAAAGACTACTACAATATATACAAAAAGTTTGAAATTAATGAATTGAAATGTCTCTCCAGGAAAAATTCTTGAAAAATCGCCTTTTTTCGGCCTTCTAAGTGCGTATAACCCCTTAAATCTTATAATAATATTGATACAGATGGTAATCGTTTAAAATTTTTCGTTAGAGTTGAAATTTAGAGTTTTAATACTTTAGGTTTATATTAGGGGTACCGAAAAGTAATCAAAATTTCTTCACAAACTAACTGTGGTGGAGCTCATTGAAGAAATTTTGATTACTTTTCGGTACCCCTAATATATGTGACGTCACGAAGCTCATGACTCGTACCCCCCCTTGTCACACGGTGTCACACTTTGTTGACCCCCTCCCTCCCCCTTAATGTGTGACGTAATTTATGGATGGCCCCTAAATTCTCTTTTCAACTCTTTACATGTTAACAGTTGAAAGAAAGAATTTACTGTGTTAAGTAATTAATTTTTTACTGCGGTCCACACAAATACCCTTACGTTCCTAGTTTCGGTCCTCTGAGGTACCTATACATAGCAGATACACGTAAATAATGATATGCATCATGGACGTATTGGTATTTATCAGGTTCCATGTGCAACAATAATGTGTACTTCTGGCGAAAATATTATGACGTTTTTATATTGTTGCTTTTATACAGAGAAGAGGAACGAATCGTTCATTTCTGCAGTAGGTGACATTTTTTTTCCAGAACTCATTATTATTATTATTATTATTATTCAGGAAGCATTAGCATTTTTTTCCACCATTCTCACACGTATCTTTACGTTTCTAATTTGGGTCCTCTGAAATATGTACCTATACGTGAGACGTGGATTCATAACGAACTCATATGAACTGAATATGTCAAAATTAAAAGTTTTGTTTCTTCCTGAGTGTATGTTGACGCAACACGAAATATTTTACAGTATTGAGCGCCAACCATGGTGATCCCTGCTGCCGGTAGTGTACCTACCTTTTACGTATAGGTTCTTCCGAGGCCCGACAATACAACATAAAGGCACTTGCGAGGTCCGCGGCAAAACGTTAATTACATTTCGTGAAGAAAACTAATAAACAGTTCTAGCAGAAAAATATCATCTCGTGCCAAATAAACGATTGTTCCTCTTTTTTCATAAAATCAACAACGGAATAGAATCATGGTAAATTCGCTAAAGGTGCACATTATTGTCGTAAACCAGACTTGATAAATGCCAATACATCCATGATACATACAATTACTTACATGTACTGCCTACGTATAGGTACTTCAAAGGACTCAAATTGAAGACATAAAGCTACTTATAAGGACCTCTGGAAAGAAAGTCTTACAAATTCCTGTTGGTATGATAACTAACTAAAATTTTACACGCAATGTCAGTAAAAAAAAGTACTCTGTCTTGAATTATTGCAGAACGTTATTGGAAACAAATTTTCTAATACAATGCTGAGGGATTATTTTTTGTAGAAAGAACTATTAGGAATAAATTCGCTTCAATTGCGTATCGTGTGATTGCGTATCATGTGCGTATTTCATAATATTTTTTTGAAAAGCATTATATTTGTTTAATAGCCGTGGTCCCCACAAATACCATTAATTGCTTGATTGAAAGGGACTTACAAGTCACAATCCATAAATAAGGAAATATCGGGTCCGGAACCGAAATGTCCCATTTGATAAACACACACATATGTGTGTGTGTGTGTGTGTGTGTGTGTGTGTGTGTTGCGGCAGTTTTGACGACATTTTCTATTCTTTGTTTTTTATTGTTCACGCTTATTAGCAGAATACATATACATTGAAATTAATTTTTTTTTAATTTTTTTCCGGTTACTACATCGGTTTCAATTTCAAATGGCATTTTTGACACCTGACTTCATTTGGGAGGTTTGACGACTTTCCAACACTTTCGACGACTTCCCTACTACAGTAGATTTGACGACATTAGTAATTTCCACGACTCGCTGCAAATGGTACTTTTAACGACATCGGCAGTTTTGACGACCTACAAAAATAATTATTTTTTCCTAATAGCAAGTGTAAAATTAAATCGCTGAATTCGAATCTGGTGTCCAAATTTCGAAATTCAAAATGGCTGATTTTATATCGAGGCCCCAATTTCGACCATTTTTTGGTTATAATAAAATCTATTGATTCATCGAAACATACATTTTTTCCTTACATCCAATTTACTTGAAATTTAGTACTCGGGGGTTTTCGAGGTCGCTGATTACGAATCCTAACTTAAAGTTCAGGAATTAAATATGGCGGACCAAAATGCAAAAAGTTATTTTATTTGATTGAAACTCGGTAGTCGGGGGTTTTTGGGGTCGCTGGTTACGAATTCGAACTCAAAGTTCAGAAATTCAATATGGCGGACCAAAATGCAAAAAGTTACTCTATTTGAATGAAACTCGGTAGTTGGGGGTTTTTGGGCTCGCTGATTACGAATCCGAACTCAAAGTTCAGAAATTCAATATGGCGAACCAAAATGCAAAAAGTTACTTTATTTGAATGAAACTCGGTAGTCGGGGTTTTTTGGCGTTGCTGACAAACGTTCTTTACTATTAATTAAGGTTTACAAGAAATACATCTTCTATAATACCTAATGTTGTAAATTTTACATATTTCTCACCCAAAAACGTGAAATTATATGATTACATTGTTATAAAGTTTTTTAAAAAACATCAATTTTCTGAGAAATTTACCAGAAAAAAGTGAAACCCATCCACTATTTCATAGTGAATAACTCAAAATATTAATGTTTTTCAACAAAATAATTCAGACAAAATTTTCGTCTTTTTACACGTAGAATAAGATTTCGTAATCAAAAATAGAAGTACCCATTTAAAAAAGTTAACTTTCATTTTTCCTTCAAGACATTCACCGATTGCATAATTATTTATGCTATATTATTAAGTTTTTTAAACCTAACAACTTTTATGAGACCCTTTTTTTCTCAAAAAGCATATTTTGCGAGTTATTCGGCCGTTGCCGAACTTTTGGATCATCTTGTATACATCGCGGCATAATCATTTGTGTTCAACGACTTTTGGTCGTCAAACCTACCATATAAAGTATGTCGTCAAATATGCCCTTTTACAGTAAAACAAAAATAAAATACAATTAAGAAATGAAGTAATTTCAGTGCACATGGTTATAATTTAGTAACAATTGAGGATTAATGTAAGTATGAAAATTCTGCGATTCATATCAAATTTAATAATGAAAATAACATGAGTGCAAACAAGTTATAATCTATACGGGGCATTCCACGCCAAATAGGACAGTTTGACCAATTTTGTTTTTTGATTTCCTCAATTTTTTAATTTTTGTTAGTACCTACCGAAAAATCCTTCCTGGTAAATCTTGAGATTTTTTTGATTACCCGTTCAAAAAATGTCGCATTTTCAAAGGAATCGCTTTTTTTGGTTTGTTGCTAATAACTTTTTCCATAATGGTCCAAATTTAAACTTCATTTTTCAAAATTTTCGTTCTATCGTGTACTCTGTAGAAAAAAGTATAAATAACTTTTGTAGTATTTTTAAATGAGATTTTTGAGTTTTAAATGTCAAATCTCATTTTCCAAAGTGAGTGCATATTTTGATCTTCGTCAATGTTTTTTATAGCAAACTACTACTCATTCCATAACTTTCCAGGCCGGACCGATCGTGGAACCTCCAAAGCTATTATTTTTTTTTATTTTTGAAAATTAGAAAAATTATTTCTTTCTATAATCATTATGAATATCAATTTCCGTTACTGTATATTATTTATCTAATGATTTTTGAAAGTCTGCACTAAGCTGCGTACATAAACATGCATATACCGGGTGTCATATTAGTCTCGGGACAGTTCAATGACTTGAAACATAAGACTTGTAGAGAAAAGTGTTTTAGACAAAAGTTTCAGGATTTTTTTCAGGCTATCAGATGGTGACATTGGATTTGACAATCATCGTGACCTTGAACGCAATTTGAAGACCAAAGTAATTTTCATATGGGAACCCTCCTCTTTTGATATAGGTAATCGATAAAATGGGTACGTTTAAGTATAAGCTTAGGTCATATGTCAAATTTGACAATGAGGGTTATTTCAAGGTTATTGAAAGTGAAACAAGATCTGGATACGTCTGAGAATAGAAACTTTAAATTGTTCTATAACGACCAAAAGTATTTACTTTTACAAAGCAGATTAGTAGTTTCTTTAAAGCTGACCTTGATGATGACCTCTACGATTATTTGATTTTGAGATTTGTTCTTTATAAATAATTTTTCGGGAAATCAATTGGACGTTAATTGTTATGTAACATTCATAATTCCATTATTAACCGGTTAACTTAACAATTATCTTGTAAAATAATGAACCTATTTTTCAAAATTTGTTTATTGCTAAATTTCAAACTTAATTATAAATATACATTATTACAAAGAGTAATTTTACTAATTTATTAATTTAAAGGGTTATTATATAATACTCAAGGAAGGTTATACAGGATGGTCCAAAAGTCCAGCAACGGTAAAGCAACTCGCAAAATATGCATTTTAAGAAAAAAAGATTTTTACAAAAGTTTTTAGGTTTAAAAAATCTTAATAGCATGGCGTAATTAATTTTGCAATCGGTGAAAATCTTGGAAGGTAAATAAAGGTTAATTTTTTTTTAAACGGGTAGCCCTATTTTTGATTTCGGGATCTTATTTTAAGTGTTAAACGATGAAACTTTTATTGTCAAATATTTTTTTTTAAAAACATCAATTTTTTTAGTTTTTCATCACGAAAAACTGGGTAAGTTTCACTTTTGTCTAGTGAAAATCTCAAAAAATTAACGCATTTCAAAAAAAAATTTTTAAGGCAAACGTTTTATCTTTTTACACGTAGAATAAGATCCGGTAATCAAAAGTAGAGGTACCCGTTCAAAAAAAGTTGCCCTTCAAGACCTTCACCGATTGCAAAATTAATTATGCCATATTATTAAGATTTTTAAACCTAAAAATTTTTAAGAGAACCTTTTTTTCTCAAAATGCATATTTTCCGAGTTGTTTTACCGTTGCTGGACTTTTGGACCACCCTGTATAACCTTCCTTGAATATTACGTAATAACCGTTTAAATTAATAAGTTAATGAAATTACTCTTTGTAATAATCTATATTCATAATTAAGATTGAAATCTAGCAATAAACAAAATTTGAAAAATATGGACATTATTTTACAAGATAATTGTTAAGTTAACCGGTTAATAATAGAATTTCGAATTTTACATAACAATTAACGTCCAATTGATTTCCGGAAAAATTATTTACAAAGAACATATCTCAAAATCAAATAATCGTGGAGGTCACTATCAAGGTCAGCTTTAAAGGAACTACTAATCTGCTTTGTAAAAATAAATACTTTTGGTCGTTATAGAACAATTATAAAAGTTTCTATTCTCAGAGATATCCAGATCTTATTTCACTTTAAATAACCTTGAAATAACCGACATTGTCGAATTTGACATATGGCATAAGCGCATACTTAAACGTACCCATTTATCGATTGCCGATGTTAAAAGAGGAAGATTTCCATGTGAAAAATTACTTTGATCTTCGAATTGCGTTCAAGATCACGGTGAATGTCAAATCCACTTTCACCATCTGATAGCTTGGGAAAAATCCTAAAACTTTTGTCTAAAACACTTTTCTCCACAAGTCTTATCTTTCATGTTATTGAAGCGTCCCGAGATTAATATGATACCCGGTATATGTATGTTTATGTGCCCAGCTTAGTGCAGACTTTAAATAATTTCACTTCTTTTCAATATTTTTCTTCTTGGTGAAGCAGGAAATCAGACCATTTCATTGCAGTATTTGAAAAATCGAAAGTCTTTGGAATCTTCGGTATTTGTGATGCGCACATAATGAATACGATGCAGGAATGCAAGAAAAATTGCTTTTGTCCTTGATGGAATAACATTCCGTATAAAGTATACATATGTTATCTAAAAAAGATTTATTTATTGCATTTTGTGTTTTCCATACGTTGCCTATACTCTATACTCGTAAAATTATATTGTTATAGTAATATATACGTCGAGGCATAATCATTTGTGTTCAACAACTTCTGGTCGACGAACCCACCGTGTAAAGTATGTCGTCAAATATGCCGTTTGACATTACAACAAAAATAAAATCTAAAAAAAAGTACAGAAATTTGTAATTCTTAGTACATATCGTTATAATCAAACAACAATTGTGGTTTAATATAAGTATGAACAGTCTGCGATTCATATCAAGTTTATTAAAGTAAATATCACGATTGTAAACAAGTTATAATCTATATAACGTAACAATAAGATGAATTTTTTTCTTCGGTTTTTTCTGATTTTTTTTCTTAGTGTCAAACGGCATATTTGACGACTTGCTTTACAAGGTAGGTTTGACGACTAAAAGTTGTTGAAAATAAGTGATTATGCTCAGTGAATCTATTACGAATTAATGTAGCAATATAATTTAACGATTATGTGTAGTATGCAGCTTACGAGAACTACAAAATGCAAATAAAAAAATTTTTTACAGGAAAACAGGATATTTGAAATGTTATTCTAACAATAACAGAATCATTTTTTTATTGCCAGTTAGTCATTTATAAACTTTATCTCAAATACATCGCAGAATTTTCATATTTATATCAAGCAACAATTTTTCTTGAAGTTGTGACGTGGATCTCACAATCCCTTCGTTGGGGGGGTGTCGACACACCCCACACGTCACAATCGCCCTGAAATCCTGAAATCGAAATAACGGGAAAAGGGCTCGATCGTGGGCGCCAGGTGCTATGCACCGCGATCTAACTCAGGAAACGAAAATGGTAGAGGGGAGGGTTCGCATAAACGACACGTTCGACAAACAAAATAAAATGAAAATAAATATATTTGCCGATAACAAAATAGTCGAAATAAAAAAAAAGAAAATCCTACAAAATGAATACTAAGAAATAACGAAAAAACAAAGAAACGGGGCGAGGTGTCGCGAACGGCGCGACGAGCTCACTCAAGATGGCCACCTGTCGAATCAGGTGGCTCGACCTCCTGAGCTCGCTCGTTTCCTTTTCGGCGATAACGAATACGGGACTCACGCTTTCTCCGTTCTGGGTCCCGGGTGGCGTCCTCTGCTCCGTCGACGACGTCGTAAAAATGGGATATTTGTCCCTCAACCGGGTCGTCTTCCTCCTTCGCGTTCTCTCTTTCTTTCTCTCTCTTTCTCTTTCTTTATCCGCGTGGGCACGTGCTTATGGGTTTACGTCCAGCGTAGAAGTGAAGAAGTCGGCTTCACTTCCGGCGTCTTCTTCTCGATCTCGGGGCTACGAGCCTCCTCATTGGCTGCGAGTGACGACTCGTACCCCTCGAGTCATCTACGAGCCTTCTGGTGGACGGAACTCCGCGTTGGCCTCGACTTTGCGGTAGAGACGATCCCCATTGCTTCGGAGAAAACGTCTCTCGATTTTTCCCCGCTGGGACGACGTCGAAAATCCTTCCTGGAGTGTTCCGGGGTCGACTTTGCTCCTTCCACCAACGGCTGCTTCGACTGACGTGGTTCTGATGACGTCAGTGCCGGTTCGTCTCCGCGACGAATCTCCACGTGGTCGAAAGTCTGGTCCCCGTCGTCTTCGACAGATGGCGCCTCGTGTTCGGTTATCGCGACTCGCCTCGGCCCGTTCCGAACCTACTCTTATCGACTCTACGATCTCTAATGCGAATCTATGGTAATATATATTTCGGCCGCCTTAATTCTAACAATCATATTATGTCGCTCTCACACCGCGGAATCACTTAACCTAAGTGTTTGTTGACTTCCACGGTGGACGTATATGCGATCGATCCATGCCGATCGATCGTATCGATTGAATTTCGCGGCGCGAATAGTTGTAGGGAAAGTGCGTGGGAGGTTCGAGATCTTTGTATCAGGGAATCGATATTCCCTGTTACAAAGTATAACCGTAGCGACATCTGTACTCATAAGGGAAGTTACTTATTTCAATCATAGATGTCAACACTGTAGGTGGGACATGCAAGAGACGCAGAGAATTTTTAAGAGCATTCATAATTTAATGGAGGATTTAGTTACAGCACGTGGTCGGCGTAATTCCTTACGAACTTAACTAAGTTTTGCTAATTATAGAAGAATAAATAGCTTTAAAAATGTCACGTTTTGTGTTATACAAAGACACAGAAAATAAATATCATGTGTGTAAAAAAAAATTCGTAAGAAGTAATTCAACTTCTAAGTATGGCTATACCAAGAGTAACGAACCAATTATCGTAATAGCTTATAATGGCATGTTATTTTACTATTTTTATGAAAACAATCGTTTTAATTCCACCAATGCGTTTTAGTTCCTGTGAAATTCTCTTTTTTTGCAATAATGAGTTTGAATTATTCTAATTCTCTACTGTGTTTCCAGCCTGTTTTTTTCGATACATTATAAGGAATACATTTTCTGATTTCGATAATTTTTGGATATTTAGTTGTATTCTACACGTGCAATACATCCATGTAAAAAACCTATTCTAGTATAATTATATACATGATTCTAACCTATAAAACTATAAGTAGATATTATCTTCATATTTAATGGAATAACTTATTGTAAAAAAAATACTCAAATCAATAAACTTTTATTAAACCGTATTATCTCTATTATTGTCATATATTGTTATGATAATAGGGAAATTTTCTATCGATTTTTAATTAATTTAATTATAAGCATGCTTTTTAAATTCCTTTGAAAACAAATCTTCAAATTAAGAAATAGTATTTGATCGGATTGGATTGAAGACAGAGTAAAATTCTTTTTTTGTTATTGTGACGTGGATTTCGCTACGTCACTTCAGGAGGGTTTCTCAACCCCGATCCTCGTCGATTGCGGCCCTGAAATGTCCAAACGTGCACGGAAAATTTGGGATTTCAGGGGGACTGGGCGCCAGGTGCAAAACACCACGTTTTCGACTAAAGAAAAAGGAATCGGTCCGACTAGATCAGTATATGGTAGAGGGGGGGATTCGTTATAATGCAAAAGAAAAGAAAAGCAGACGTATGAAAATTAATAACAACAAAAATATATTCGACAATAATCAAAAGAAAGAAATGACAAATAATCATTCGAAATAAACAACGACGAGTCAAAAAAAACGGGACCCGGGCGCGCTGAGCCCGCTCGAAATGGAAAATCTATCTGGCTACCCGTTACTCTTACGGGCAGCACTTCAGCCCGCTCGGTCGCAAGAAAAAGAAAACCGCTTACCGCCGATGTCGACAAATCGAGAATTCGGATTTTCTCTCTCTTCGAATATTCTCCGTCCTTCGGGTTTCGATTGATTCCGATTAGGTCGGTCTCTCCAAGAATTACTCGATTTTTCGGGAATCGTTTCTCTCTCTCTATAAATTCGTCCTGCCGGTCGTACGTCCAACGTGGAAGTTGCTTCTCTTCCGGTTTCTTCTCCGTCGAGGCGAGTACCGCTCTAGTCGTTGAGGGTCTCGCCTGGGAAGCAGAATATCGTCGCTCTCTTCCCGAAACCGGAAAGCTACGTGATGGAATTCCGCCGATTATTCGGCCTCCTTTCCTCGTCGACGATTTTCGTCTCGACTCCTTCTCACAGGATTTCGGGATTCAGAGACCTGAAGTTGGGCTGCGGCGTTTCTTCTTCGGAACGTTCCCGGAAATATCGACAGTTTCGATCGATTCGATTGGCTGTTGCTCTGCGGGTCAGCGCGCCGTGTCGAACGCTTCGGATCGGCACCGAGTGATGTCGCCACTGGTGCGATTTCGCAATACAAAAATCGATCGAGATCTCTCTCGTAATTATGCTAATACAATTTTACCGACTGTGTCGAGGCGTGATAACATATGAATGCTTAATTCTATCTTACATGCTAAATGGACTTCCAGGTTGGATCGATTGCAAATCATATGTTCGCGGACATAACCTAACGGTCCGAATTTTCGTTTGTGCTGGGTAAAGTGACGGGAATCTTTGCGACAGAGAATAATTCTCTGTCACAAACTCCCCCCCCTTTAGACAACGTCCATAGGACGGAAGCGTCGTCTCCCTCCGTCGAACGAGCGTCTCTGTAAGACTCGAATTTTGTTAGTACGGACTCAATCACGCGAGGGTCACAGAAACTAGAGCACAGAATTTTACTCTTTACCGGAGAAAAAAAAAAGAAGAAAAACATTAAATTTAAACTATTGTCTGCTTTTCGTTTCAGATCGTATTATCTATTAATCGAGTTCTAGGATTTTACAACGGACTTGGTACTACTTGAGTGCCAATTCGTGACTTTATAGATATCTCTAATGACGTCTTAGATTATAACGGTGGGAGGAAGAAGGTTCATGTAGGTCCGGATCAGGATCAGGTGTTGGTGTTACGTGCTCTTCCGGACGCGTGAATTTTCGGGGTCCCCCGCGTTTCCGTTTCGGTTTTGATCCGGTCCCGCTCGTCGATGGCTGCGGTTCAACCGTTTCGGTTTCCGGTAGTGTCGGAGGGTTCGTATCGTTTTCTTCGTTCGTTTCGCGCCGCGATTTTTCGGAGTCGTCGATATGCGCCGGTTTTAAGTCGGATACGTGTTGTTTTCCGATAATCATACCGTCCCGATTTCGTAGTTCGTAAACTGTTCGCGACAGTATCTTCGAAACCGTATACGGACCGTCGTACTTCGGGGCTAATTTCGCGGAAAACGATTGACTCGCGGAGGATAGAATCCTGTTACGTTTCCACACGACATCTCCTACGGAAAATCGAACATCACGCCTTCCCTGATTATAATATTTAGCCTGCTTTTCGTGGGCTTCTTCGAGATACTGCAGGGTTAGGTCGTGAATTTCGGACATCCGAAGCATACGTTCCGTCCAGTCCTTCGCGTCCTGAACTGGAATCGTCGAATTCCCTTCTATTATTCGTTTCGCGAATTTCGGCGGCGAAGGAAGTCTCCCAAAATTTAGGAAAGCAGGGCTCATCTTCAGAGTGCTATGAACCGCGGTGTTATAAGCAAACTGAAACTGGTGCAAATGCTCATCCCAACGTTTGTGATTCCCTCCTACGTACGAGGCTATCATTGTCTTTAGAACCCGGTTCATCCGTTCGACCGGGTTAGCCTGCGGATGGTATGTGGGCAACGTCGCGAAATGAATACCGAAAGCTTTTAAGAACGTAATTAGCCGTTTATTAACGAATTCGGTTCCGTTGTCGGATAAGAAAATGTCGGGGCATCCCCATCGATACAGGACTTGTTTCTCGAAGGCCAATTCGACAGTTTTGGCATTCGCGGCTCGCAACGCTACGCACTCGATCCACTTCGTGTGTAGATCGTGGAACACTAACACGTACGAATATCCCGATATGCTTTTTGGAAATGGTCCCATCACATCAGCGGCAACTACTTTCCATGGGCCATGTACGCTCCGTTGGCCCATTAAACCTTTCGGTGCCAGTTGTTCGACTTTCGCCCGCTGACATGTGTCGCATTTCCTGACATATTCGAGGGTGTCGAGATACATCCCGGGCCAGTAATAGTTCTCACTGGCTCGGAAGTATGTTTTCGCGACGCCTAAGTGTCCTGCCTGAGGTTCGTCGTGAACTTCCCGCAGAATTTCGGAACGCATGCGCGGAGGAACAACTATTTTCCACGCGTTAAGGTCGGGTACGAGGTAATCGAGAAAAGAATTCGGTCGATACCGATACAATACATCGTTTTCGACTTTCCACCCCTCGTTTTTCGCGGGGTACTTCGTCACGTGGTCCAGTCGACTTTGGTACCACTGGTTTTTCGCGGATTCGGTCGGAGGTTTCGGTACTTCTGAAGTCTCGTCGATCGTCGAAATTTCGGTGCTTTCTGTGATTTCTCCTTCAAACATTCTCGAAAGAGCGTCGGGCACGTGGTGCAACGCACCTTTCCGGTGGACGACTTGGTAGTCGTACTCGAGGAGCTCGAGAGCCCAACGAGCGAGACGACCATCGGGGCTTTTTAAATGGTGTAACCATCTCAGACTACTGTGGTCGGTTATCACGGTAAAGTGATATCCTTCCAAGTAGTGGCGATATTTTCGAATTGCCCACACCACCGCTAAGCACTCTTTCTCCGTTACCGAGTATTTTCGTTCGGCGTCCGATAGGGTTCGACTGGCGAATGCGATCACGTGCTCCCTATCGTCTATAGTTTGCGTCAATACGGCCCCAATTCCGAAACTACTTGCATCGGTTTGTAAAACGAACGGTTTACTAAAATCGGGCGTTGACAAAACCGGGGCAGACGATAATTCAGACTTTAACTTTTCAAAAGCTTCTACTTGTTCGTCTCCCCAGTGCCATCGCACGTTCTTTTTCAGTAGCTTCGTGAGTGGAGTCGACATTGTCGCGAAGTCGCGTAAAAATCGGCGATACCACGACGCCATGCCTAAAAATCTGCGCAATTGCGTTATCGTTTTTGGCGCCGGGTAATTTAATATCGGAGCAACTTTCTCGGGATCGACATTTAAACATTTACGGTTCACTCGGAAACCTAGGTATCGGACCTCATCGCGGCAAAATTCGCATTTCTCTGGATTAATCGATAGTCCAGCTTCTCGAATCCGGTCGAGAACTTTTCGAAGCCACTTCAAGTGGTCCTCGAATGTCGGCGTCGCAACGATGATGTCGTCGAGGTACGCGAATGCGCAAGGTTCCATTTCGGGCCCGATTAACCGATCAAGTAACCGCTGGAACGTGGCCGGAGCACCAGATAAGCCGTAAGGCATTCGAGTAAACTGGTAAAGACCTTTTCCCGGTACCGTAAAAGCAGTCACTTCTTTACTAGACTCTTCCAACGGTATTTGATGGAGGGCCTGACTTAAGTCGAGGGTCGAAATGTACCTTGCTGAACGCAACTTATCCAGTATCCCCTCCATGTACGGAAGAGGATACGCGTCCTTCTTCGAAATCGCGTTAACTTTCCGAAAATCGAGACAAAATCGATATGTCCCATTCGGTTTTTTAATCATAACGATCGGTGTCGACCACGCACTGTGGGAAGGTTCGATTACGCCTTCCTTCAGCATGCGATCGACATCGTCATACATCGCTCGACGTACCGGTGGCGACACAAGGTAATACCGCTGTTTAATAGGCGCATTTCCCTGTGTATCGATCCGGTGTTCGATTAATGTCGTTTTTCCCGTCTTGCCAGATATTGACGGTAATTCTCTCGCGAGGAACGCGTTCAACCGTTCCTTTTCAGTTCCCGATAAATCGACGATGCCATAACATTCGATAACATTTCGAGGGGTCAACTGGTCTGATGTACCTTCGGCAAAAACGTGTGGTACATTAGTCAGTTTCGAGACCCACTGATCGTTCGCACTGTCAATGACGATCTCGAAAGCATTCACGAAATCGATTCCGAGAATCATATCGGTCGAGAGACTCGGAATGATCCTAAAGTCGAACTCCTTCTGGAGTCCGTCGACAGTTATCGTGAGGGTCGTTTCCTCTTTAACTTTTTCCTCGTGTCCGTTCGCGGTAATTATTCTATCTATCCGTGGCGTTCGGAACACCCTTCCTTCCCGGAATACGGGATTCAGGCCATAGGCCCCGAGAAACGAACGACTGGACCCGGTGTCCACTAGGGCTTTTACCATTCGATTACCGACTTGAACATAAATAAACGGTCGGGTCTGGTTTTCGTTGGTATTGACTTCGTGACACGGCATCACGAGATCGGCGAAGGTACTCGGTTTTGCCGTATCAGCTACGTCAGTCCTCGAATTTTCGAGGGAAGCATCCGGGACTGTCGGATTTACTTCCCGGTTCCTTTTCCCGAACATCGCTTATAATTCGGGTCCGGATTTTTGGAATTGTTGCAGCGATAGCAAAATCCCTTCTTTTTCGGTTGGGGGCAATCCCTCAACAAGTGGCTTTCACTGTCACAATTCCAGCATTTCCACTTGCTCGTTTTCGTTGTTTCTTCCTCCCGGGAGGAAGTCGAAGGTGTTTCCGTTTTCGTACTTGGACTTCGCGTTTGAGCTACTCGCGAATACGTCGGCTTCGCGTCTGACTTTTCAGATTTCTGATTCGACCGCGTTTCTACCGCAGAACTATATTCGGATTTACGATCGTTCGATCTTTTCGACTTCGGTTTGTACGCGAATTCGACTAGGGGAGAGTCCTCTACCGATGGTGGGGGTTTGAATTGTTTAATGTCGGCCCATAATACCTCTCTAGCGGTTCCTAGGTCGACTAAGTCCGCTAGAGTGCCGACATCGTTCGGGTTAATCTCCCTCCTATACGCGGGTCGAATATTGCGGAACACGATATCCAGCAAATCGTCTGGAGGAATCGGTCGAGTCATCCGGGCGACGCATCCTTCGATGCAGGTAACGAAGTCGGCGATTGCCTCGTCGTCCCCTTGCGTACGCTTGCGGATAAAATCATCGAGCCTATTTTGTAGGTCCCGTGTGCCGAAACGTGCGAGGAACTCCTGGCGAAACTGTCGCCAGGTCTCCCATTCATTCCGATGGACTCGGTTCAGTAAAAAAAAAAATAGGGATAGGAAAATAATAATTGAGCGAACTGGTAGTTCCTATCCGCTCAATTAAAAGGAAGGAAAATAGATGAGCGGACTGGTAGTTCCTATCCGCTCAAGAGATAGAGGTAGGATAGTAACCGAGCGGACTGGTAGTTCCTATCCGTTCAGTTAAGAATAGGAAAAGGAAAATAATAATTGAGCGAACTGGTAAGTTCCTATCCGCTCAAGAGATAGAGGTAGGATAGTAACCGAACGGACTGGTAGTTCCTATCCGTTCAGTTAAGAATAGGAAAAGGAAAATGATAATTGAGCGAACTGGGAGTTCCTATCCGCTCGATTAAAAGGAAGGAAAATAGATGAGCGGACTGGTAAGTTCCTATCCGCTCAAGAGATAGAGGTAGGATAGTAACCGAACGAACTGGTAGTTCCTATCCGTTCAGTTAAGAATAGGAAAAGGAAAATGATAATTGAGCGAACTGGTAGTTCCTATCCGCTCAATTAAAATGAAGGAAAATAGATGAGCGGACTGGCAGTTCCTATCCGCTCAAGAGATAGAGGTAGGATAGTAACCGAACGGACCGGTAGTTCCTATACGTTCAGTTAAGAATAGAAATAGAGATGGAATAGGAATTGAATTAGAATCAGGAGTCGAGGTTGGGATTGAATAGGAACTAAAAATAAAAAGGAAATGGAAATTGAGAATAGAGCTCAAAAATAGAAATAGAATTTGAATTAGTATTCGAAATTGGATTAGTATTAGAAATAGAAATAGAATTAGTATTTGAAATCGGTTAGTATTAGAGATAGAAATAGGAATAGAATTAGTATTTGAAATCGGGTTAGTATTAGAGATTGAAATAGGAATAGAATTAGTAATTGAAATCGGGTTAGTATTAGAAATAGAAATAGGAATAGCATTTAAAATCGAAATGGAAATAAAAATTGAGTTAGGATTTGAAATTGAAATTAGTATACGAAATTGTAATAGAATTAGAAATTGAAGTAGAGTTTGAATTAGAAATTGAGTTAGAAATAGAAATAGAATTAGAATTTGAATTAGAAATGGAAGTTGAAATTGAAATAGAAATTGGAATTGAAATTGGAATTTAATTTAATTTGGGAATGGATAAAATGTCTCTTAGCTTTTGAAGTCAGGAGTATTGGGGTATTCTTCATCTAAACCGAAGAATCCCGGAGCGTGGTTCGGCGGCAGCTGGCTAGTCATGACCGGTGAGGATGGTGCGATGGAGGTTGTAGGATGTGGGAATAATGCACTACACTGTTTAATTTTGAACACTAAAATACTATATTTTGCTAAATATAAAAAATATAAAAGTCCGAAGCCGCGTTAACAAATGACTGAATCAACGTATGATTCTAAAACCGAATGGGTCTGGATCCACTGATCGAGTGATCCTAAGACTCGTGAGGGAGTCATCGCGAATGATCCTAAGACTCCGCGAGTGATCTTAAGGAGATCGTGGGACCAACTGTCCTAAGACAGCTCCCAAAACCGACTGTGCTGAGAGTCAAAAACTAACTGTTGAGATTATGATTTTCGCTGCTCTCGATATTATTAACGATAATCTTAAGCTACTTCTCTCCACAATCGCACATGATTCTTTATTGGCCAAACTTAATCTTTTAGTTTTTCCATTGGACCCAGATTTGGGAGTAGGGATTTTGCTTCTAACGGTGGAAGGATTCTTTGGAATTCCCTTTGGTGGGGATTTTTATAAACAGTACTGATAACTGTGGAATTTGCCAAGTGCCAACTCGAGTTTATGAGTTTAGGAAGTTTATGAAATTAAGAAGTTTCGGGTTTCTCTAGTGAGATTGTCTTGAGAAATTTTGAATGCGCTGGTCACATGGAATTTGCTTATCAAAAAGAAAAAAAAAATTCATTGTTCGTCTTCTTGGGTTTCCTTTGTTATGGCTTCTCGAAAGATTTCTACAGAAGTCATCGATAGCTTTACTATGGATTACTTTCGTCTTATCATTTTCAAATGAACCTTCATGCGAGATCTTTTCGAGAATTACGTGTACGTAACAACATTTACTTTATCTGCTTTTAAAAATATGACATTTGAATTTCCTTTTGAAATTTTTTGATTACATTACATTTGTTTACCCATTTATTTTGTTTTTGTAAATTGATATTTTATTAGTACTTTCTTTTCTTATTTTATTTTTAAATTCTTCGTCAGAATTAGAAATTATTTTTTCTATACTACGAATAATTTCATAAATTGGTAAATTTTTAAAGTTATATGGTAAACTGACTTCCGTTTCCGGTGACTGAGTGCTTAGACAGTGTAAAAGGTGTGCGGAGTGTTTTTTGGGGCAAATTTGTGGATAAAGTTGGAAGCAGGAGTGTGGTAGGATAGTGTGGGGTAAAGGTAGTGTAGGGCTGCGGGAGGAGCATAAAAACTTTAGTGAAGAGGAGAAGTAGGTGAGGAAGACAGTCGATGTGAAGTGTGAAGAGCGAGCACGTGGGCAGTGAGGTTAGGCAGCGTCGGAGTAGCGGGGAGCGACAGTAGTGGCACGTTACGGAGAGGAAGGAAGGTTATAGGGAGCGCGGAAATTCGAATCAAGAGAACGGCAGTAGAGGCAAGAGGAAGTGTGCGTAGGTGTCCTTGGTAGGTGTCGTGGCAGGATAATTGTGGGTGAGGATGATGGGGTTAGAAGATTCAGAGGAGAGCAGGATGGAGGAGCGAAAAAGGAGAGGTAGACCATAGAAGGCAGAAAGGTGGATTAGGGAGAGGAAGGGGAGCTCCGGAAATATAGAAAACATGTTGGGTAAAGGAAAGAGGAAAGGGGGGGGGGGGGGGGGGGGGGCGAGCAGAGGATCATAGGGGAAGAAGAGGACATTTTTAAAAGAAGCACGAAGATCGTCAGAACTACAGAAAAGTTAGAGGTAGGGAAATCGGAGTTAGAGAAGATGTTTACAGAGATGAGAGAAGGGGTGAGAAGATACATTGGGGAGGACATCAAGAAAATTGGGAAGGAGCTGGAAGAAGAGAGAGAGGAACTGTTAAGGCAGCTGGGTGAGATGAGGGACAGCTGGGAAAGAGAAAGAGCGGAGCTTCTGGGGAAGATAGAAGAGCTGGAGAAGAAAGTGGATAGGCTGGAGCTAAGGGAGGAAAAGGGGGAAGGGGGGGAGCGTATTGAGCAAGGAAGAAGGGAAATGAATAAGAAGGTGGGGGAGCTAGTATTACGAATGGATGAAACGGAGAGGGAAGAGAGAAGGAGGAATATTATAGTAAGGGGAGTGAAGGTGGAAGGGAGGGGGGAGAGAGACGCAGTAGGAGAGATTTGGGAAAAGATTGTTGTTAAGGAAAAGGTGGAGGAAATGAGGAGGGTAGGCAGAGTAGACAGAGAGGAAGATGCATGATATTGGTGAAGATGGAAGGGATGGAGGGGAAGAGGAAAGTAATGCTGGCGAAAAGGGGGTTAAAAGGGGGACCGGAAAGGATACAAGATAATTTGACAGTGGAAGAGAGAAGAGCAAAATGGATGATAGAGAGAGAAGCCAAACCGGAGAGAAGAGAAGGGAAGAGAGTACATGTATGGTATATGAGGATGTGGGTCAATGATAGAATGAGAAGATGAAGTTGAAGAAAAATGGATAGAAGAACAGGGAAACGATCAAAGGGGGGTGTAGGGCGGACAAGAGAAATTGAGGAATGTTTAGAGAGGAAATTAGATGGAGAGACAGAAGAAGGAAGAAGATTGTATAAGGTGGCATTTTGGAATGTGGCAGGGTTAAAAATGAAGATAGGGGTTTTTGGGAGGGGATCAGTGGGCAGAAGAGAGTGGGAGGAAGTGAGAGGTCAAGCGACGAAAGGGTTTGTATGGGAAGTACAGTATGCGGAAAGGAGGGGAAAGAAAGGAAGAGCGATGGGGGGAATGGTTGTAGGGGTGAGAGAAGGGATTAAAATGAGAAAAGTGGAAAGAGAGGGGTAGGAAGAGGAAATAGTTGCGAGGAAAATATGGCTAGGAAAAGAGGTTTGGAATGTGGTAGGAGTATATGTGAATAAATATCTACATAAGAAGTTGGGGAGACTGAGGGGATGGATGGAGGAAAAGGAGAAGGGGGTAAGGGTTATAATAGGGGGAGATTTAAATACGAGGACAGGGAGGACAGAGGACGCAAGGAGGATGGGTGGCGGAAGAGGGAGGTAGTAAAAAAGAGACAAGGAGGTCAAAGGATAAAAAGGGTAATGGAGATGGAAAGAGATGTGCCAATTTTTGGGAGAGCTAGGGTGGGGGATAATGAACGGAGTGGTGAAAGGAGATGAGGAGAGTGAATTCATTTATACAGGGAACGGAGAATCGGTGATCGATTACATAATAGGTAATGAAGAAACGAGGGATAGAATGGAAAGGCCGGTAGTAGAGGCGAAGGTGGATTCGGATCATCAGCCTGTGGTAGTATGGGTAGAAGGAGGAAGAGGGGAAGGTAGCAAGTTACGGAGGACGGGCAAAGGGGGGAGGGGGAATAAAGGGTGGTGGACAGATGAAAGACGGAAGGAAATTGCGGAAGGGTTTGGGAGAAAAATGAGATCGGGAAATGAAAAAATAGATGAAGAATGGAGAGAGTTAAAAAGGGATGTAATAGAGGTGCTGGAAAGGATAGATAGATGGATGGATGGATGGATGGATGGACGGATGGATGGATGGATGGATGGACGGATGGATGGATGGACGGACGGATGGATGGATGGATGGATGGACGGACGGATGGACGGACGGACGGACGGACGGACGGACCGACGGACGGACCGACAGACGGACGGACGGACAGACAGAGAGAGAGAGACAGATAGACAGACAGACAGACAGACAGACAGATAGACAGATAGATAGATAGAGTAGTTTATTATGCCCTGGATACAATTTTCCGTAGGGCAATTTAGAAAAGATTACAGATTATTGGTGGAGAAGAAGGAAAGAAATGAAGGGAAAAGGGCGTGGGATGAGAAGTATAAGGAGATGAAGAAGGAGGTGGAAGAGGTATTGAAAAGTTGGAGGAGAGAGGGGAGTAGCGGAGAAAGTTTTAGGAAAGCAAGGAATGAGCTAGACGCGTGGTACAAGGAGAGGAAAAGAAGCGAAAAGGAGAGATGGGAAAAAGAGACAGAAGGGGTAAGAACGGAGGGGGAGGTGTGAAAAATTGGAAATAGAGGAAGAAAACGTAAGAAAGCAGTGAATGCGGGTATTGAGATCGCAGATTGGGATAGTTATTTCAGAGGGGTGCTAGGAGTTGGCTGGGGGGCTGGGAGGGGAAGAGGAAAGAGAGAGGGAGGGGGATGGAGAAGAAGAGCAAAGAAGAGGAGAGGTGTGGACGGTCATAAAAAGGTTGAAAGAGGGGAAAGCTACAGGTGGGGACGGGACCCCAAACGAAGTATGGAAGTTTGGGGGGGAAGCGGTGAGAGAAAAAATATGGGAAGTATGTAGTAGGGTGTGAAGTGGAGAGGGTTGGCCGAAAGACTGGTCGGAAGGGGTGGTAGTTCAAGTATTGAAGAAAGGAGAGGGACGAAGGGTGGACGAATACAGAGGGGTGACATTGATGCAGACGGCGTACAAGATTTATGCGGCAGTGTTGGCGGAAAGGTTAAGGAAGGGAATACAGGAAAGAGGGATACTCCCGCCAAATCAGATGGGATTCAGGATGGGAATGGGGACCATCGACAATATATATGTGCTAAATTATATAACCCTTCGCCCGTTAACTACAATTTGTATGGCACCGCCCGTAAACTGCGTCATAAACGTCCTGTCGTTATTATGACTTAATAAATAATGTTCAAAAAATCTGAAAAAAATTCTGGAATCCTTGAACACTATCCTAGTTTATAGTCCCAAAGTTTATTTAGCGATCCGTTGTAAAATAAATTGTTTATAAATAATTATTTGTACAAAAATCGTGAAAAAAGTCAATTCGACTTGTGCCGTTTACGACCCAGTTTACGGGCGAAGGGTTAATAAATAGACAGATAGCAAATAAGGGTGGAAAGATGGTGGTTCTGTTTGTGGATATGAAGGCAGCTTTTGACTCGGTGGATAGGGAAGTGCTAGCAGGGTCGATGAGGATGGCGGGGGTAAAGGAAGGGCTAGTGAGGAGGTGTATGGAGATTTTGAGGAAACCGAGGAGTAAAGTAAGGGTGGGGGTGTCACGTGGATTTCGCTACGTCACTTCGGGAGGGTTTCTCAACCCCGATCCTCGTCGATTTCGGCCCTGAAATGTCCAAACATGCACGGAAAATTTGGGATTTCAGGGGGACTGGGCGCCAGGTGCAAAACACCACGTTTTCGACTAAAGAAAAAGGAATCGGTCCAACTAGCTCAGTATATGGTAGACGGGGGGATTCGTTATAATGGAAAAGAAAAGAAAAGCAGACGTATGAAAATTAATAACAATACAAATATATTCGACAATAATCAAAAGAAAAAAAGATAACAAATAATCGTTCGAAATAAACAATGACGAGTCGAAAAAAACGGGACCCGGGCGCGCTGAGCCCGCTCGAAATGGAAAATCTATCTGGCTACCCGTTACTCTTACGGGCAGCACTTCAGCCCGCTCGGTCGCAGGAAAAAGAAAACCGCTTACCGCCGATGTCGACAAATCGAGAATTCGGATTTTCTCTCTCTCTTCGAATATTCCCCGTCCTTCGAGTTTCGATTGATTCCGATTAGGTCGGTCTTTCCAAGAATTACTCGATTTTCCGGGAATCGTTTCTCTCTCTCTATTAATTCGTTCCTGCCGGTCGTATGTCCAACGTGGAAGTCGCTTCTCTTCCGGTTTCTTCTTCGTCGAGGCGAGTACCGCTCTAGTCGTTGAGGGTCTCGCCTGGGAAGCAGAATATCGTCGCTCTCTTCCCGAAACCGGAAAGCTACGTGGTGGAATTCCGCCGATTATTCGGCCTCCTTTCCTCGTCGACGATTTTCGTCTCGACTCCTTCCCACTGGATTTCGGGATTCAGAGTCCTGAAGTTGGGCTGCGGCGTTTCTTCTTCGGAACGTTCCCGGAAATATCGACAGTTTCGATCGATTCGATTGGCTGTTGCTCTGCGGGTCAGCGCGCCGTGTCGAACGCTTCGGATCGGCACCGAGTGATGTCGCCCCTGGTGCGATTTCGCAATACAAAAATCGATCGAGATCTCTCTCATAATTATGATAATACAATTTTACCGACTGTGTCGAGGCGTGATAACATATGAATGCTTAATTCTATCTTACATGCTAAATGGACTTCCAGGTTGGATCGATTGCAAATCATATGTTCGCGGACATAACCTAACGGTCCGAATTTTCGTTTGTGCCGTGTAAAGTGACGGGAATCTTTGCGACAGAGAATAATTCTCTGTCACAGGGGATAAAAAAGGCACGGATTTAAAGGACGGTGCATCTTGCTGCGGGGTTGAAGCCATAGACGGAAGGGGAATACAGCCGTCGGCCATCTTACTACGGTAAACAGGTAGCGACATCTGTAGTAAACTTTGAACAATAGTCTCTGAAAAAATTGAAGACATTTTGGTTACAGAGACACATATTTCGAAAAATGCCCATTTCGTATTGAAGGAGTCGCGGAACTATAATCATATTTTAATAGGAAATGCATATTCATATTACTATTGTTCATGAATTTTTTCAGATTTTTTGGTTTGGTGCGCCATAGTTAAAAAAAATAAAAACCAATATTGACGTCGAATTACACGTATTACAATTAAATATTTACATGAAAAGATTAATTGAAAAACTTTTCTCCATGAAATAAGTAATTTATGCAATTTTCGACTTATCAACGTTTAATGAAATTGCATTGGAATCTGAAAAAATTCATGAACGATAGTACTATGAATTTGCATTTCCTACTAAAATATGATTATAGTTCCGCGACTCCTTCAATACGAAATGGGCATTTTTCGAAATTTTTTTAAGTTTTTTATTTTTTACCACTTGAATTTTACGTTAAAATTCTGTAATATGTGTCTCTGTAATCAAAACGATTCTGATTTTTTTCAGAATTTTTCTCACGATTGCATGGGCTAAATTGTGCAAAAACAAGATTTTCGAATTTTGGCCATTACTGACCCCAGGTTGAGATACAGAGCTGAAATTTGGCACAAATTAATCTTTTTCGGAAACCTATCGAATGACCTTGTACATACAATTTGGTTTAGGGACACTTTTGATCCCCTTATTCGGCTATACCCTTTAAAATATTTAAAGAAGAGGGTCCATAAGGCGGCTTTTTGACCTTAGGGGACACAAAATCGCGACATCTTCATTTTTATACATATGATCTGCTTCGATGTCTTCTACAACATATATAAAAAAGAAAGTTGTGTGTAATTGCGCTCGTATTAAAAAATGAAGTTGAATATGCAAGAAAAGTTTTTTTTTACAAAATAATAGAATGACTCAGGTTTGATCTCATTAAAAATGAAAAGACATTGCTGTAACTTCAAAGTACAAAACATTTAAATTATTAAATAAATTATTATTAGATAAATCCAACATTTCCTAATTTATAACCATTTTTAGGATCAAAATCCCGCCTTATAGACCACCGCGTTTTGAATAGATGGCACCAGGGATTTACCGTAGTAAGATGGCCGTTGACATGATTTCCCCCGCCCTTTTCGGCTTCACACCCCTCTCCCAGAAACTTAGCACATGCACCGTCCTTTAAGTCCGTTGACACTCAGCTCTCGCCATTGTATCCCTTTCACCCCGGTTATATTCCTGAGGCGTCGGTGATTTCCAGCCCTCCGCAGAAGGCTAGGATGTTCTCCACACTTTCCTCATATAACGCTTCCTTACTGAAGATTCTACTACCCAGCCACTTCCGTCGGTATCCCGTTAAGTTGGGGCGCTCTATGAGGAAGTGGCTGGGTGTTTCTTCCTTTTCCCCGCACCATCTACACAGGTTACTAAGCCCCTGTGTTTTGTGCAGGTATCAACGTAGATTGCAGTGCCCGGTTAAGATCCCCAGGATTTTGCCTGCTCTCTTCCTATCCAAGTTGATGATCCTGCTTGCCCAGTTGTCTATGCGCTTTCCGAGAAGCTCTTTGGACCATCTGCATCCCTGGGACTGCTCCCATTTCCACCATTTTTCAACATTCAATCTCCTCTTGACGATGTTACAACCTTCCTGGTATGGCATTCCTACCTCCCATTCCGGTGCATCGTCTGAGTCTGCTCCTTCTTTGGCTAGAGCATCTGCCTTTTCGTTATCCTCATACCCTGAGTGGCCAGGAACCCAAGTCACTGTTACTCTATTTTTCGCAGCCAGTCGGTTCAGGATTTCTCTGATCTCTCCGACCAGCTGCGATTACAGGGTTTACTAGCACCTTTATGGAGGCCTGGCTGTAAGAGCAGATGCTGATGGTTCTGCACTCAGCCCCATCCTGTACCCATACTCTTGGCGCAGGTACCTATGGCCGCCATTTCCGCTTGGAAGACTGTATTGTACTTCCTTAGACTCAGGGCTCTGCTGTCCCTGCTTTTACCGCCATAAATCCCGTATCCGGTGCCTCATTGTGTTCTGGAACCATCCCAGTCGGATGGAAGAAGATGGTGGTTCTGTTTGTGGATATGAAGGCAGCTTTTGACTCGGTGGATAGGGAAGTGCTAGCAGGATCGATGAGGGAGGTGGGGTTAAAGGAAGGGCTAGTGAGGAGGTCTATGGAGATTTTGAGGGAACCGAGGATTAAAGTAAGGGTGGGGGATAAAGAAGGTGAGACTTTTTGGACGGAGAAAGGGGTAAGGCAGGGTTATCCACTGAGCCCAATGTGCTTTACGTTACTGTTGGCAGACATGGAGGAAGAGCTGAAGAAAGGAGGATGGGGGGGAGTAAAATTTGGTGGAGAGAAGGTATATACGCTGGCGTATGCAGACGACATAGCTGTTTTGGTGGAGGATGAAGAGGGGATGAGAGGGGTAATGGAGAGGTTAGAAAGATATATAAAGGGAAAAAAGCTAGAGATTAACGTAGGAAAAACGAAAATAATGAGATGCAAAAGTGGAGACGCGAGGAGAGGGAAGGTGACATGGAGATGAAAGGGTATAGAGGTACAGGAAGTCAAGGAATTTAAGTATCTAGGGTATGTGATGATGGCAAACGGGAAGCAAGAGGAGCAGGTGGGGGAGAGGGTTAGGAAAGGTATGGTGGCGATGACACAGGTATGGGGGTTAGGGAGAAGGAAATTTGAGAAGTGGAGAGGGTGCAGGAGAGGTTTTTAAGATGGGTGTTGGGAGTAGAGAGAACGGTGCCAGGATACATGGTAACGGAGGAAGTGGAGAGGAAATCGTTAGGAGGTAGGGCAGGTATGAGGGCATGGGGATATGAAAGGAAACTGAATGAAGGGAAAGGAGAGTATCTGGCTAGGAAATGTTGGAAGGAATTAAGAGAAAGGGATGGTCTATTGGAGAGGTGGAGGAGTTGAGTGATGAAGGGCAGCTGAGGGGGGAGGTGTTGATAAATAGAGAAAGAAATCTGCAAAGGACAGAAAGGTGGAGGAGGATAAGAGAGTCTAAGTATAATAGATGGTATGAGGTGATTAAGGGAGATGGCGTACCAGGTTATCTAAAGAAGATTTGGGAGGAAAGGAGATGGCAACTGGCAGGTTATAGGTTAGGAAGTAGAATGAGAGAGGGTAGATATCGGGAAGAGGAAGATAGGAGGTGCTGTAGGGTATGCAAGAGAGGATTAGAATCCTGGGAACATATATGGGAGGAGTGCACGGATTGGGGGTCAGAGAGAGGTTGGCAGGAGGTGGTTATGGTGGTGTTAGGTGAGGAGGGAGATGGGGAGGAATGGATGAGAAAGGTGGAAGAGATGAGAGAAAGAGCGTACAGCGGAAGCGAAGGTCCGGAATGAGGATGTGTGAGACAAGTGGTTAGGTGTGAATGAATGCGGCGTGGTTGTTTCTCTCTCTCACTCTTACGATTAATGTTAAGGGTAGTTTAAGTACAGTTCTAATGTAAGTAGATTTAAGTGAGACGGTATGGATTCGGCGTTGTGAGCGGAACGGAGGTCCGCTTGTACCCCGTAATGGGTATAAAATATACATTGTGACGTGGTATTTGGGAGGGTCGGGCAACCTCCACCACGTGCACTTTAATATGCCGTTGGGCGCCAGCCAGGATCCACCTGGCCGTGCTGGGTGCTGAAAATCTACGAAAAGAGAATTTGAGGACCGGAAAAATAAATAAAAAGAACACCCGGAATCTAATATAATCCGGAGCTTTATTTCCGGTCAAACCAAATAACACCGAACATCAAAAAGAAATAACATAAAAAGAAATAATCGGCAAAACTATCGATAACCCGGATCGCCGGTACAAATATTCTTGGCATAAGAAAAAGCAAATAAAGCTAATAACATTAATACTAAAAGTAATAGTCTAATACTAATGAGAAAACCGATAACGGGAGAAATTTCGGATTTCACCCGGCGTGTCTCAAAATGGCGGTCGGAACGCTACCGCCTCGCACGCTTCTCTCACCACGTACGCACTCTCTCTCTCACTCTCACACACACACGCAAAATGGGAGGAACTCCCGGAGAGGCCGAGAAGTTCCCCTGGGCAACCGTTTCCGGCCCGGACACCCGGAACTGGAACTTAAAGGGGAAAGGACGCTTCCTTTCTCCCCCGGAACTCTACCGGCCACGTGCCGGAGAAAGAAAATAAACGAAACTACAAAAAAAAAGAAAAGAAAAGAAAAAGGCGTGTAAAGAAATACGAGGAGCTAGCGTAAGCTCCGCTCACGAACCTTTTAAACCTTCTGGAATCCTCCTACACCTTCCGCTCGTCCTCTCAACCAAACGTCCAAAAACTTCCCCAAAATGGCGTAAACGTCCGTAGTAGATGGCGACGAACGCGAGAATGACTCGCTCCGCGGTTCTCCTCGGAGAGGGGGACGATCGACCGTGGATCGCAGCGCTGGAGCCTCGCCGGTCCGTCCGGTGCTGCCCTCCGAACTAATCGTCGCTTCCCAGCCGGCGCGGGACGGTTCGAATCCGATTGCTCCCGGTCGACGTTTTCCCGGGCGTCGTTTCTTCCGGAACGCCTGGGTCCGGTGTTACCCCCTTGCTCCGGTGAGGCAGGGATCGGGCCGGTGGTTTTTCCCCTTCCTTGAGGGTGCCAGGAGGGTATCTCCCTCGGAACGGTAGCCGGAACTTTGAATGGCTCCCGGTTGCCGCGCTGCAATATGGCCGTTCATCTTCCCGACTTCTATTCCCGCGTTGTTCGGCGGTCGATCCCGGATCGATAATTCGGTGAACTCATGGAAAAAGAACGAGCGGCAGAAGTGACAGGCTAGAGGTTATGTGTGGTTGCCCAGGGGGTACGAAGGTGCCTTACCGGTCTCCCGGGATTCGAATTCCCCGATTCCCGCGTTCGACGCCTTTACCGGTAGGACGCTGCGTTATTTACTCTTTTACTTGTGGATGGGGTTCGTAAAACCCCCATCACGACATACACACATATTAGAATTTGTTTTACACAATTGAATTTTTGGTAATTTTTAATATTACAAATTTATCAATATTATTAAAACTGTTGCACAATTGAATTTTTTATCGCATTAAAATTTTCCACACAAATTATAGTTGTTCACGATTTCTTCTATTAGTACAAATTTCACGAATTTATTAAAGTTTTTTTTTACACAATTGAATTGTTTAAACACATTACAATTTTCTTACACAAATTACATTTTTTCACAATATTAGATATTATAAATGTAACAAATATTATTGAATTTTTTTACACAAGTCAATTCTCTCAACAAATTAAATTTTCTTATACAAGTACATTTTTCACAATATTAGACATTACAAATTTCACAAATATTAGAAACATTTTTACACAATTAAACCTTCTTTTTAAAACAAATTAAAGTTTCCCATACAAATTATGTATGTTTTTACTTCTTTTCACAAATATTATTAATTTTTTAAAAATACAATCGAATTTTTTTTAAACAAATCAAATTTTCTCACAGGAATTACATTTCTTCACAATTTTAAGAAGTAATAAAGTGCACAAACACCATTGAATTTTTTCTTACACAATTGATCTTTCTCACACAATCACATTTTTACACAAATTTAAGTATTATAAAGTTCACAAATATTATTAAATAAACAATCATCATAAAATTCACAGGTAACACAAGTAACATTTCTTTTATTTATTTTACAAGTAATAGAGAAAAATCACTTAAGCCATTGATAAACAGGTAAAGTAAGAAAAGAAGATGCCCAAAAAAGTAGAAGAGAAGGAAGTACGTAAGTCGGGAAGAGACGAGGACATTCCAGAAATACATTTAGATAATACGACGATTAGTACAAATGACGACACACACAATGAACAAGACACAATGCCAGACAAAACAAAATTAACAACGATAGAAGAAACAAAAGAAGATCTCATAACTCAACCACAAACAGGTATAAAATTCACAGTCCCACTACACCAATCCACACCTAGTGCACAAGAGGCAATTCCAAAAACTAAAAAAGTTATCACAAATACAAATCAAAACACGAATAAAAAAGACGAGACAGAGGAAGCAATGGGGAATCAGGAAGTACTAACACTAAATAGAAATATACAATTATTAGAGGAAAGATTAAATACACAGACAGAAACACAAAACTTGCAGTTCCAAATGCTGATGCAGAACATACAAGAATTGATAGAAAACATGCAAACAAAAGAAAAAAGGGGAGAGGAACAAAACATACAAAATGAACCACAAATAACAAACCAAAATAGGTCACAATTGCATAAACAAAACACCGAACAGAACGAAACTCGCAGACCACACGACAGAACGCAGATAGAACCCAACGAACTCTCAGTTTTAACACGATCAATAATACAACAAACAAAAAATACAACGATAGCCGCAATAAAGGAGTCAAAAGTAAAATTCAAAGGGGAACCAGATGAAAACCCACAAGAATTTCTAGATTCCATAATAGAATTAGGAATAATTTACGATATTACTTTAGAAAACATTTTACCATGCTTGGCGTATATCTTCAAAGATACAGCCTTGCAATGGTACAAAATTAATAAAAATAATTGGAGGTACTAAATATGATGCGCCAACCTTTCAGAACAAAATTAAAATAACAAATTAAGGGGGTAGATACAATTAGAAGGTAAAAAAAATCGATACTTTTTTTCCTCTAAAATGTTAGGAAATTTCCCGTAGAATACGCTCCAAAAAGTTTCAGATCTAAAATCGAACTCCTTATATATTTTTTCTTCATTTTTCGAGAACGCCTTTTTCAGCGCATAGCAGGTATACGAGAGCGGCCGACCCTAGTGACAGTTTTATCTATTGTATCGTACTTTGAAATACTCCAGGCCGAATTTGTATGCCTGAGGGTATTATATGTAAGTATGTATGTGTATATACACACACATATATTTTGAAAATTAAAAAAATTTGTTAAACTTACCGATGCACTGATCAAAAAGTTAACTACATACTATGGCCTTGCCATCCGGCGTAATATCGATAACGTAGATGGCATGAAAAAAGATATTTTAGCAACATATTATCATATGTGCTCGACCGACGAAAACCCTAATCACGCGTGTTGCCCGGACGGAGCGGATAGCTGGTGTAAGTGGAAAAAGGCAGAGGCTACTGGAGAAGATGCGAGTAAAATTAAACATCTCGCACCTTTACATCCAGATGTACAAAAGGATTTACTGCCAATTTACGAGGATCTATCGAGAGACGACCTTCTGCACCGTTGCCTAGGCGGTCATACGCAAAACGCTAATGAAAGTTTTAACAGCACGATATGGCCTAGCACCAAAAAATTCGCATTTCGGCCTAAAAATCGTTGAGATTTCCGCTTTTATTGCTGCTGGAGTATTTAATGAAGGCCTAACAACAGTTTTAAAAATCATGAATGCAATGGAAATCATCGTTGGTCGGCAGAGCCTTCAATACGCACAATTAAAGGACTCGGAAAGAATTAAGAGGCAAGACGTTCGAACCGCTGGAACCACGAAAGAAGCCCGAAAAGCTCACAGAGAACTCCAGAATGTTAACAATAGCATATACGAAGAGGTTGAAGACCTATTATATGCCCCTGGAATCGCTGATTAGATCGTAAGTACCATTTTTCAGGTTTCAAAACTTTAAACGCGTTTTTCGCAAAACAACATTTTAAAATTGATGACCAATTTACTTGAAAATTACTTGTCCAATTTAGCTGAAATTTTCAGGGTTTCTTCTTTATACCTTTGGCTTGTCTGTAAGCCTAATTGTTTTGGAATTTTATGTTGCAAAATTGAATTATTAATGCAAAAAGGGCTGAAAAAATAGTGAAAATTATGGTCTCTTTAGAAAAACTTCTACCAAATGCAGAATTATTATTTTTTTTTTAATTTTTTAGGCTTACCGACAAATTACATGTATATTTAAGCCAAATTTTTATTATGGGCTGTTACAGATCAATAACAGGACGTCCAGAGTGGTTGCCGTTTTTTTTTGTGGGTCAACTTCACGCCAGCGTGCAGCCGCCATTTTATTTTTTAAAATTAAAAAAAAAATTTTTTTACATTCCTCATTTATACATTAAGAAGTGTGCTTTTATATTAATTGCATTTAACCTTCTTTAGACAAAAAAAGTTTTTTAATGCGTAATTTTTACGTGTGTAATTGTATCTACCCCCTTAAAGATATAACGCAACACGAAAATGAGATAATAACAAAATTCATAACTCGGTATAGGATACTCTTGAATCAGAAACTCCCACCATACACACTAACACAACAGTTAGATATGACATATTTAAGACTGACACCACAATACACAAACCACATAAAAAGAACGGATTTCCATTCGTTCGAAGAATTAATAAAAGTAGGAAAGGAACTAGAAAAGTTCAAAACAGAACGAGAGAAATCGAAAGATTAAAAAACCCAAATTACAAACAAAATACAAATTACACACAAAACACAAACTGCACACAAAATCCAAATTACACACAAAACTCTAAATCGAAAGAAAGTAGAAAAACTATGCAGGATGACACTAAAAACATAAGGAAACAACATTGTACAAATTGCGGGAATCCGAACCACACAGTAGAACAATATAAATTATTATTTAGCCCATTCTGTTACAAATGCAAAAAAACAGAATACTCTAGCAAAATTTTGCCCCAGATGCGCAAAAAACGAAGTTTGAGCACCCTTGAAGTGACCGAAGGGAACTCAAAGGAAATCACAAAAAGGTCGCGACAAAACCAGAAAAATCAGATAAAAGGAAAAACACAAACAAATACACCATTAATATTGAACACAATAGTAAAGAATAACAAAACAGTAAACACAGTTCCGGTAGTATCCCCGAAAGATCCGAGAGGGTTCCTACAAATAAAAGTAGGCAAAAGTAACGAAACCATCGAGGCTCTTGTGTACACGGGGGCGGTAAACTCGTTTGCCGGTAAAAGATTAATCAAAACAACACTAGAACAGGAATGGCTCTTGGAGAAAATAGACGAAAAGATTGTAACAGCAAACGGATCCACCACACAAATTTTAGGCACAACATCAGTGCCAATATCAAACAACGGGAAAACTGACACATTAGAAATTAGATTAATGGAAGAACTGTCCATAGACTTTATCCTAAGAATGGACTACATAAGAAAAGCAGGTTTAGTAGCAAATTTGAAACTAAACCTGTAGTCATTCGACAGTTCTCCGGATAATCTATTTCCCATTGTTTGGCCATTATCGCAACACACTACAAAAAAAAACACTGACAAACAAACGATCGACACACACAACAATCCAAGAAAATGTTCATCAATTTCAAGACTAACGAACAAACAACAGACACAATTACACACATTTCTTAGAAACACACTACCACCAAAACACAATAAACTAGGAACGACACACCGAGTGGAACATTACTGAGATACACAGAATAGTAATCCAATTAAGCAAAAAGGTTACCCAATATCTCCTAAAATGTTCGATATAATAAATAAAGAGGTGGATGAAATGTTAGAAAACAACATAATCGAACCTTCCAGGAGCAATTGGGCTAACCCAATAGTAATAGTAAAAAAACCGAACGGCAAGCACAGATTCTGCTTAAACTTCAAAAAGGTAAACGAAGTAATAAAAGAAGGATGTGTATCCTTTAAGGGGGGGGTATGGTTTTGAAGGCAGAAAAAAACAGGTTTTTACAGATTTTTTTTTGGGCGTACGGTGAAAGTACATTTATTTCTGATTGTTGTACATTAAAGAGTAGTAATTGAACTATATTCTGTGAAATATTGGTTCAAAAATATTGAAAATTGACCGAATGGCAGCAATTCTTCGCAGGCGCCTCAGAAGAAATACATTTTGCGGTGCACATCATATCTCAGCACTGGATCATCTGAAATGAAATAACCAAAGTTTTTTCCTTAATTTTTATGTCCCTCTAGGTATCGCTGTCGAGTTTTTCCATTTTTTTTAATTTTTGAACTTTTTACAAGACTTGAAAGTGAAAATACCGATTTTTGGCCTAAATTCATGACTATTGTTGTTAATAATAAGAAAAATAAAATCAAAGACGAAAAAATCTCGCCAGGGTTACCTCATAAATTATGTAAGGAAATACTGTAAAAAATTTGAGAACGATCGGTTGAATAGATTTTCAGATACAGTGTGCACCGACTCAAAAAACATCGACTTGAGAAAAACGCGTTTAAAGTTTTTCGTAGCGAAAAGACCCTGATAAAACTTAGTAAGCTATTTATTTTTTATTTTACTCACATAGAATCATCAATGCCGGGACCATAGAGTATAGAACTTTCGTCAAGAATGTCCAAAGCATCTTTTTTATCAAGTCTGCGGCGAATTCTATCATTTTTAGCGGTTTCAGCTGCTCGCTCATCTGCTCTGTTCATTCGAATATCGTTGGTTCGAAGCGCCCATCCATGACAACTTGGACCAGTACTTATTCGCATCTCTTCTAGGAAGGTTAAATAAGCTTTACAGCCTTCATTGAAAACACAAGCAGCCACTGAAGATGCAAATTCGACGATAATTGCTGAACCACTCTCAACTTTCGGCGCAATCTTCCAAATAAGCTGGTTCAAACTCTCATTATTATTTTGTGTGAATCCGCCAATACATCGCTCTAGGAGAGCATCTTTGCTTAAATCTTCATAAATTGGCTTGATTCCTTGTAAAACATCAGTTGGTAGAGCAGAATATGTGTGTTTGAAATTATTCAGCTTGTTTGAAGCTGCAGCTTTCTGCCATTCACACCATGAGTCTTCTCCGCTAGGGCAGTTTTCGTGTTGTGGTTTTGCATCGGTTGAGGCATAATGATAGTAAGTAGCTAACTTTTTACGAGAACATCGACGACTTTTCCGGTGTAATATCCAATCAAGGAAGCCACGCCATATAAAGAAGAAAATCCACGCTTTTTCCAAGTTCCATCGCCTGATACGGTTAATTCTGATGAAGATTCAATATTTTTTTCTCTACACATAGCTGCTTTTTCTTCCTCTATCGCAGAGACAAAAAATCTTTTTGCGGCATTCGTCACACTGGAGCACATTTTCTTCAAGTAATTCTGGTATACCGATTTTGCTACGAAATTACTGGATAAATCCATCAGTCCGCAGAATTTGTCACAACCAGCTAATCCCAAGCCTAAAACTCGCATCACGAAAGCAAATCGGTAGTTCACTTCATACATATGATCATCTACTCGTTCACTAGACGGAACGTAACGAGGTTCTTTGCATTTTTCACATTTTATTTTTATCTTGAAACCAAGACCTATTTTGCCACAACACTGAAATGATACTGTACTATCACAAACTGCACACTTCACTAACGTAGAAATTGTTGAAAAAACTAACAGAAAATCAATGATTCTGAAATGCTTATTTGTATCTTCAGCAACTTCTTGGCTAAAACTTAGTCTGATTTTTTTCGTTGACGTACTCCTTGTCTCAATATCGTCATCGTTTCTTCGTTTATGCGGAGGAACTATTTTTTTACCTCGATACAACTTTTTACCACTCTCCTTTCTACACTCTCTGGAAACTTTTCTCGGCATTTTGCGAACAACAAAAATATCACAACGAAATAGAGTAAGAAAATACAACACGACTGTTACACTCCGCGTCTGCTTCGAAAATGAAGCAACACCAGGTACCGGGGTACCGTTACAACGACCCTGTCTAAGACCTTTCTGGAAACTGCTTAGGGACAATAACAAAAGAAGATTGGACAATAACAAAAGAAGATTGGAGAATAACAAAAGAAGATTGGACAATAACAAAAGAAGATAACAAAAGAGATTGAGAAACAACTGCCTTCCCGCTGAGCGGTTACAGCTCAGGTAGTCGTTCGAGACACGTCTACTTCCAAAGCTATATCTTTGTGAGTTTTGCTCCGATTGACTTCCTATTAACAGACAACATTCTTGAAATACTATACTTTCATAATATGCAATAAAAAAAATCACTTTTTTTGAACCCTCAAAACCATACCCCCCCCTTAAGATACATAGATTCAATATTAGACAAATTGAGAGCAGCCAAGTACATCTCCAAAATAGATTTGTTGCAAGCATACTTTCATATATCCCTAACGAAAGAATCAAGAGAAATAACGGCATTCGAAATTCCGGGAAGAGGATTATTTCATTTTAAAAGAATGCCGTACGGCTTAACAAATGCACCAGCAACATTTCAAAGGTTGCTGGACGAAATAATCCCACCGGAAATTGGAGCCATACGCCTTCGCGTACATTGACGATATAATTATAGTGAACAATACTTTTGAAGAACACATAAAATGGCTAAAAATACTAATAAACAAAATCAAAGATGCAAAGTTAGAAATCAATTTGGAAAAAAGTGAATTCGAATGTTCAGCAGTAAAGTTCCTAGGTTATATCGTCAATGAGAACGGATTACAAATAGACAAAGAAAAAACACAACCCATACAAGACTATCCTACACCAAAAAACACAAAACATATACAGAGATTTCTAGGACAAGCCTCGTGGTACGGAAGGTTCATTCCCCGTTATTCAGATGTAATAGCGCCATTAACAAAATTATTGGAGAAAAAGGTGAAATGGGAATGGACTAACGAACAAGAAGAGGCAATAAGCACAATTAGAAATATCTTAATAACACCACCAGCACTAACGTGTCCAGATTTCTCACAAACATTTACATTACAGACGGACGGTAGTGACAATGGTCTGGGAGCAGTATTAACACAAAATTTAGAATGGGTGGAACACTGGAACACCCTATAGCATACGCGAGTGGAATGCTAACAGACCAGGAAAAAAGCTACACCACGACAGAAAAAGAATGCTTGGCAGTGGTTTGGACGGTAAAAAAATTTAAACCCTACATAGAAGGTTACAAATTTATAGTAAATACAGACCATAGTTGTCTAAAATGGCTGCATAACCTAAAAAACCCCCCAGGTAGGCTAATGAGATGGTTTTTAGAATCACAAGAACACGATTTTCATATTACACATAGAAAAGGGAAAATGCACGCCGTACCAGACGCACTGTCAAGACTTTTTGAACACACAATCACGGAACAAACAAACACAAAAAACATACAACTAACCAATCCAACACAAGATCACGTACACTTCACAAATCCGGTTAACACAACAAGCACACAACACCCTGACAAGACGAACGCACAAGCAACAGTCACGAAAATAATACTTAATAGATGGTACAACAGGAAGACTAGACAGTACTAAACCACCCAGGACAATTTAAGGATTGGAAAATTGTAAACAACAATCTATAGGTACACAGACGAAACGAAACAAACTCTGACATAGTAAGAGACCCCAATCCTGAATGGAAATTGGTGCTACAACACCATTTGATAAAATCAATTCTAATAGAAAACTATGACAGTCCGGAAGCAGGGCATTAAGGCATTGAAAAAACATACGAACGAATAGCAAGAAATTAATACTGGCTTGGCATGTATGGCGACATAGGACAATATGTACGAAACTGCCAGATATGCCAAAAATCAAAAGTCTCGCAATAAAAACCATATGGTCTAATGGGGCATAGAATAATAGAAGAACCATGGACAGTGGTAGCAACGGATTTGATGGGGCCTTTTCCTCAATCAAAATCCGGGGCAAAGTACATATTAGTGTTCCTAGATTTATTTACAAAATGGGTGGAGATTATTCCCCTAAAAACAGCAACAGGCCAAAATATTAAAAAACCTTTTCTAGAAACAATAATATATAAATTTGGAACCCCGAAAGTACTATTTAGTGACAACGGAACACTCTACATAAATAGAATCATAAAAGGCTTGACTGACAAATACGGAATAACACACACTACCACACCACTATATCAACCACAAGCAAACCCAGTAAAAAGGGTAAATAGAACACTAAAGGCCATGATCATAGCCTTCTTAGGAAAAAACCATCTCGAATGGGACTTACACTTGCATGAATTTCAGTTTGCACTTAATACTAGTAAACATTCATCGACACAACATACACCAGCCTTTTTAAACCTAGGAAGAAACCCACTTCCACCACACAATTATAGATCTCAAGTAGACAAAACAATCATAGACGAGACGGACTTAGACAAATGGACCAACGAAATTAAAACTATCGATATCACAAGACGAGACACGAAATAACCTACAAACAGCACACAACAAACTAACACAACAGTACAACCCCCACAGATTAGAAGAGAAATTGAAAAATTGGAGAAAAAGTATTAAAAAAGAACTACACATTATCCTTAGGATCAAAAAATATATCAGCAAAACTAAATCCAAAATATATAGGACTCTTCAGGGTAGCAAAAATAATTTCAGAAAATATATTAGAACTAATCGTAATGAAAGGGAAGAAAATAGGGAAAGTTCACATGAAAGATATAAAAAAGTTTAAAGAATAAAGTAAACGAAACAACGCAAAATTAATTATACAATAACAAATAATAAAAACAACAAATGTCATTTTACAGAGATGGCAGAAGGGGGAGAACAAAAACAGAAAAAACACACAACCCATACACGAGGACCTACTTGAACACAGGAAACAAAACAACAAACAACACACACCACATAAAACATGGTAGTACAAGGAGGATTTCAGCAGCAACTTATTCAACAAAGGATGCAGAACCCATGCACACAAGAGACAAATGCGCAAACACCAAAGAAAAGGGATGAAAATCACTTTGACATGTTTCAAAGGAAGCATGAATACGAACAAGGGGGGACACAACAAAAACAGACAAGAACCAAACCCGAACACACACTAATCGACACATTCACACCGCAGATAGGGAAAATGATGACAGAAACAAAAACCAAACACACAGTAATCGACACTTTCACACCACAGACAAAAACAAAACCCAAACACATACTAATGTACACTTTCACACCACAGACAAAAACAAAACCCAATTACACACTAATAGACACATTCACAGCACAAATACAACAAGCAGCGACGGGAACAAAACCCAAACGCACACTAATTGACACTTCCACACCACAGACAAAAGCAAAACCCAAACACACACTAATAGACACATTCACAGCACAAACACAACAAAACCCAACAGGATTAAAAGCAAAGCACACACTAAAAGACACATTGACAATAGAAGGACAGTTAAAACACTCACAATTAGACAAAAGCAGCCCCCAACAAACAAAAAAAAGCAAAAATAGAACACGAACAACAAACACAAAATAAAGAAAAAGACTTAATCACGTGGGATGATGTAGCGGAACTAGAAGAGTTCACATCCCAAACGTGGGGCACAGAAGACATGGACGAAGAGGATAATGAAGGATGGGAGGAAGACTGGGACAGAGACGAAGACGAAACAGATGAAATAACAAAAAAACTTAAAGAACAATTATTTGTAAGTTTATGGCAGGGCGACTGGGACAAAGACGACACGACAAACGAAATAATAAAAAAACTGAGAGAAATTAGGAAAGAATTTTTGAAAAAAGAACAAAAATAATCCATCATATAATACACTACATGCTATCACATAACTATACATGCTTTTCTACTAATACTATATGCACTATAGACTACGCCATACACTTTCACGCTTACTTTCGCCTAGCTTAAAAGTACAGAAAATCATTCATTTACCGCAACAGTAAACATTAAACATTTCAGGACAAAACACACACCAAATGGAGACAGACTTACAACAACTCTCAACTTCGGGGACCCAGCGGAAAAGGGGACAGGGAAAACATCAGAAAACATTGCTAGAAGAGAAAGCGGGAAAAGGATTACCGTTATTAGAGACTCCAAAAATCCCACCCATACCCCTCGAGACGCAAAAAAAGAGAAAGTTAATAATTACAGCGAAAAACGACATACACAATTACGATTCTTTTTCATCATGTTCATTCACTCTCCCCGCTAGGTGACCCAGTGCATCAATTTTTGAAGAGATATCAGCGATGGCAGCTGTGGTGTTCCTTTCTAGGCCCGCGATCAGGAGTGTGAGGCGATCGAGTTTCTCTAATAGGGAAACCTGATCTGGCACGAAGAAAGAGCTGGTGAAAGGAACACCAGAGGCATGAGCCACCGTCGATCCAAAGACAGAATCGTTACTGGCCGGCAGAGCGGCGATCGGCGGTAGAGCAAAAGCTGGGTTAGCATGCGGGGAGAGAGAAGCAGAGAGAGAGGCACTTGTTCGAGGCATAGCGTAGGAAAGAGTGGAAATATCGCGGATCGAAGGCATAGAAGTAGTCATTGACGTTGAAGTAGTCATTGACGTCGTCGTTGTCGAGATTGAGACAGCTGAATATGATAGGGCAGGAGTGGGAGAAGAGGTACGATGAGAAATAGAGACGGAAGTCGCGTTCGCACTTACCGTAGCGACAGCTGTTTGGGCGACAGTAGAACCACGCAGATTTGCCGATATCGCTGAATCGGTAGAGTCGTGAGTGGGGCCAGACCTTTGTTCCAAGTGGGCTCTAACCAGAGCCGGGAGAGTTCCCTTGCAGCAATCACGGGCCGTACTACGTGAGACATAGTCGGTGGCGCAGCTCGTGTGAAAGGTGGTCAGGCAGATGGAGCAAGATACCTTAGCAGTAACTGCTCGACGATCACATTTCCCGCATTTCGATGAATCCATGGCCCAATGACAGCAGGGTTCCAACAGAAAGGCGGGAAGACACAGCGAGATGATGATGGAGCCGAGACCAATGTTTTGGGAGGTTAGGTGATGCAGGACTCAAGAAGTGCAGAAAAGCACATGCACAGAATGGGCTTCGGCTTTGCAAACGATATATAGCGTAAATGAGCAGCTGAGCAAAGCCTGAAGCAAAGAGAAAAGCCCGAAGGCAGAGCGCAGCAGTAAGAATTCTTAGATTAGTCAGAGCAAGTGACAAGCGTGACAGATAGTACTTACTGCGTAGAGAGGGAGAGAGAGAGAAAGAACGAAAGAGAGAGAGAACGCGAAAGAGGAAGGCGACCCCGTCAAAGATTGACTCCGAAGAATTCCTACGTCGTCGACGGAGAGCAGAGGACACCACTCGATACCCGGGGCGGAGAGTAAGTCTCAACGTCCGATTTTTCTGTCGAAGAGAAACGAGCGAGCTCAGGAGGTCGAGCCACCCGAGTTGACAGGTGGCCATCTTGAGCAAGCTCGTCGCGTCGTTCGCGCCACCTCGCCCCGTTTGATGCTTTTGCTTTTTTTTATTTATTTAGTATTCATTTTGTAGGTTTTTCTTTTCTTTTATTTCGACTATTTTGTTATCGGCAAATATATTTATTTTTATATTTTTCTAAGATCGAACGTGTCGTTTATACGAACCCTCCCTTCTACCATCTTCTTTTCCTGAGGTAGACCGCGGTGCATAGCACCTGGCGCCCGCGATCGAGCCCTTTCGAAAATTTCTTTTTATTATGATTTCAGGGCGATTGTGACGTGTGGGGTGTGTCGACACCCCCCAACGAAGGGATAGCGAGATCCACGTCACAATGATCATAATGATTATATTAGAAAAAATTTAGAAAAATCAGGTTGAGCATAACACAGCTTAGGAACGAAACATAGTTTAAATTTGGATAAAATAAAAATTTTAGAAAAAGAAAAAAATTTAACTAAAAGGAAAACATTGGAAGCCTTACATATTCTAAAAGTAATAATGTTAATTTAATTACTGATTATAAAGAAATTGATAAAACATGTTCAATAATTTTATAAAATACATTAATAATTACAATAAAAAAGTTTCTCATATGAATACTTTATCATATTTCACTTAAAATTCAAAGTATTATCTTTATATAAAAGTGCATAAGTATATAGAAAATACATATCATCAAACTGAAACTAGTTAATATGAAAACATTCAATATTTTGATTATCACTCAACGAAATTGCTATGTATATCTCATTTAAATTGACTTTAAAACTAATAACTGTAAAGGTGAATGTCACTACAATTAAAACTCTGTAGTCGAAAGCATCTTGACAATGTTATTTAAATAATTTAAATTTAATCAATTTATGGTAATTATACAATTTTGTAAAACGAAATCTATTATTTAAAATAATTTTTATACTAATTATTTAATGTTATAAAAAAAATTTGTACAGTTCTGATGATGACAACGTATTAGTTGTCGAAACGTCAACATTTTTTTTTTTTTTTTATTTAAATTGAGTGAGAGAGGCGGTGTCTCCTGGAGTCCCGACACATAGACCTACGAGGTCTCTTGTATCCTCTCAGTCAATTTACTTCCTATCATAGTTTAAGGTTCTTGCCAAAGGAAAGAATGCTGCGGATAGGATGGTCACAGATCAGACCTTCCCCAGGGGTAGAAAGCCCTAGGTTCTGTAACCTGTGTCGTGCTAGGGCTTCACATTCCAGGACTATGTGGGTTGCTGTTTCTTCTTCCTCACCACAGAAGCGACATACCGGGGGGTTAACATATAGCCCCATGGTATGTAGGTGCGCCCGTGAGGGACAGTGCCCAGTCAGCAGCCCTGTAACCAGCCTCATGTTTGTCCTGTTTAGGTCCAGGATCTCTTTCCCGTCCGCATGGGTTATGGAACCTAACATTAATTTGCTGTGTCTAAGCCCAGACGTTTGGTACCATCGCGACGTGTGTTCCTTCTGGATCCATCGTCTTACCACTAATCGTGCGGCTGATTTGTTTATACCACATACAGGCTCAGGGCCCATAAAGGGAGTACTTGACCCCTTCTTCGCTAGAAGGTCCGCTTTCTCGTTCCCTTCAACTCCACTGTGCCCCGGCACCCACATCAACAAAAGCTTATTGTGTTTAGCCAGGGTGTGCAGGTTTTGAGTGCACTCCCATACTAGTTTAGAGGTCATTTTGTACGATGTAAGGGCCTTGAGGGCAGCCTGACTATCGGATAGGATTTGTATGTGCTTTCCCTTGTACCCTCTTCTCAGGTTTTCTTCCGCACAAGCATTAATGGCGAAGATTTCAGCCTGGAAGACAGATAGAAGGGTTCCCAGTGGATAGTACATGTCACAGCGGGGGCTAATGCCGTGGATTCTGGCGCCGACCCCCTGACCTTTTTTGGAGCCGTCCGTAAACCATTTCAGGCATCCCGGGTGACATGGGTTGTTATCATCACCTTCTTCCCAGGTTAGTTTGGCCTGTAGATTACTTGTGAAGATGTGTTTTGGTGGCATGTAGTCCGATCTCATAGACATAATGCCCTCAGGATCCGCAACTACATTTGTGATGCTGGAGTGTCCTTTTCCCGCCCTCCAGTTATTGCTGCATTGTAGTCTGAAGGCGCTCATTCTAGCCTCTCCCTTGATCACAATGTCAAGGGGTGGTAATCTTAGGAGCACCTCCATGGCTGCCGTGGGTGTGCTTCTCATGGCCCCGGTTATGCAGAGACATGCCAGTCGTTGCAGACTGCCTAGTGCTGTGATCGCAAGCTGTTGGTTGGTCTTTGGCCACCAGACAAGGGCACAGTAGGTGATCATTGGTTTGACCACGGTATTATACAACCAGTGCATCATGCGTGGTTGTAGTCCCCAGGTCTTTCCGAAGGTGCTTCTGCATGCCATGAGGGACATCTTGCCCTTCGTGACAGCCTTTTGCAAGTGTGTATTCCAGGTAAGTTTTGAATCTAGGGTTAAACCTTGTAGCGCGCCTACCAACTTCGCCAAAAGTTGGTGGCGTGTCTCCAAATTTCCACACCCAGAGCCTTTTGCTCACCAAAAATACGAAAAGAAAGAAAAAGAAAACAAATTCGGAATTGGGCGCCAGTCCTTACGGACGCGGATTGGCTCTGAGGGGGCCCGGTCTAACTCAGCGAGAGCTGAAAGACCCTCCCAGAGGGAATCCGTTGTCTGGATTGATCGGGAAATTAAAATAAAAGAAAATCCAGACGACTTTTCTCGGGATTAACAAAAATTCGAATTTATTCACAAAAAGAAAGAATCATCAACTGTACAAAAAGAGATAGTTTAATCGGAATTAACGAAAATTCGAATTTATTCGCAATAAAAGAATTAGTTCATAACTGCACAAAAGAAAACAAAAATATAATTTATGCGGGAACCTTCCGACTACAAATCAAATTTTTATTTTCTTTATTCAAAATTACGCGATAGGAGGTAGTGATGAGGAAGTCGATAGGAGGTAGGCGATAGGAGGTAGAAAAGGGAATGCCAAAAGAACACAAAGAAGGCCCTGTACAGGCTCTCACCACAGAGATAGTCGGAAGATACTCCAAAGTTCGTCCAAAAACCGAATTTCCGGCAGAAAGGTAGTTGTCCAAAAACGGAATCTCCGAAAGAAAGGTAGTCCGGTCAATTGATCGTCTTCCCAGGAACAAGAAAGGGCGTCCGCACTCGCACAAGGCTCAGAAATCTCTGATTCTGATTTCGGCCTCTTCGTGATACGAGAGATAGCGCCATCATTTTCATGACCAGATTCGGGAATTACGACAAGTTCTCCGGTGGTAATTAGGGCATCGACCCGTTTTCCATTATCGACCCGTCTCCTGCGGATCGCTAGATGGCCGTAAGCGATAGATCCTTGACATCCTTCTCCTTGTCTCTCTCTCGGGAGTCGGTAGTTCGTCCTTCCTTCTCTTCGCTGTCATAGACGGCTCCGGAGTCTTCCTTCTTCTTCTTTCTCATGTTGAGGGAGCCTTGGGTGCTCCTTGTCTTCTCCCGTCTCTTCTTTGTGCCGATCTTCGTGATTTTGGCAGGAAATTTGAAGGGGGAAGGGAGTGACGGCGTTAGGTAATGCGAAAATTACTTATCGTGATTCGTTAACAAAATCGAAAGTAATAAGCGAGAATAATAAATGCAATATAATATTTCTTCAGGTTCCCGGGAGATTTCTGAGCACTCTTAGTTTTCAATAACTCCCGATAGCCCGAATTTACGAAAGAATTACGAGAAGACAAAAAGAGAGACGTAAATTATACAAATTTGAGAGATTTTTACGATATAATGGAACGGGAGAAATTTTCCACGTTACAACCTAGATACTTAACTTCGCCTGAAAATTGTAGTGGAGTGTTGAAGAGTGAGGGGGGGTCCAGCCCCCCTAAAGATCTTCTCCTGGTGAAGGGGACCACCGTGGTTTTTGAGGGGTTGATACTAAGCCCCTGCTTCCTGCACCAGGTTTCCACTATGCTTATCGCTCTCTGCATGAGTTCAGAGATGAAAAACGTCAACATAATTATGAAATAAATAATTTCTAAAAGACCGATGGACTGAAGAAATCAATACATTTAAGGGGGGGTTCTGCCTTGTAGGACTGAAAAAGTAGGTGATATTTGCGAATTTTTTTATAAAAAAACTGTTGAACGGGTTTATTTGAAATTTGGCAAGTTGTTTCATTGTACCCTTAAGTATTATTAGGATATACAAAAAAAATGTGCGCGTGTAGAGCGTTGATTGCAGAACGTTGATAAAAAAATGGCTCGTGCTGGCGTTGAAGGAAGGTGTCCTATAGTTTATTTGAAAAACAGAAAGGAAAAGGGGTTCTTAATTCTTCAGTTCTTAAGCGTAACAGATACAGCCACAATCCTAGTACCATAGATAGCCATGTTCATACAGATTAAGAATCCCTTTTCCTTTTTGTTTTTCAAATAAACCATTGGACACTTTCCTTCGACGCCAGCACGAGCCATTTTTTCCTCAACGATCTTAAGGGTACAATGAAACAACTTGCCAAATTTCAAATAAACCCGTTCAACAGTTTTTTTATAAAATTTCGCAAATATCACCTACTTTTTCGGTCCTACAAGGCAGAACCCCACCCCCCTTAATTAATTAATATCACGATAATTCATAATTAATGATAATTATAATAATTATTATCTTTATCATTACAAGACCTCATGACGATGGTAATGTAGTAATAATGATAGCAGTAATAGTAACAACAACAACCACAACAACAACGATAACAATAATAAAAATAATAACAATAAGATACTAACCTTTGTACACGAGCATGATTCCTTGAGTGTTTTCTTCGAAAAAAGGACCTTTTCCCGTGCTCCTCGTAACGACCCATTACTAAAAAGGTTTACTACCAATCAGGTATCAATCACAAATGCTAGTAGCACTAGCATTTGTTATGCCAAAATTCTCTGAATGCTCGACATCTGAGAAATTTTGCCGAAGCAACGAATTTACACATAGTCTCCTTCGAACCCACACATAATCTCAAGAACTCGAATACCTGGATCATTGCCTGGTGGACACTGTAAACAAACACAGTGAGTGGGGACAGCAGGCTGTTTCTCTGTCCTCACATGATCTTATTTTTGTAGAATATAAATTTCCAGTAGAGAAGCATCAGGAGAGGACCTTCACCTGTCGTGATTTTAGAAGATTTTCCATTCCTGACTTTCAAAATGATCTTTTGAACCAAGACTGGGACGGTTTTTTCGCCACCACTGACATTAACGTCGAAGTAAGGATACTGAATGATCATCTGCACAGGTGCCTTGATTTACATGCCCCGTATCATACTGTTTCATCCAAAAGAAAACCCGCCCCTTGGATAACACAGTATCTTAAGGACAAGATTCGGGAAAGAAACAGGATACACCGATCCTGGCGCAAATTCAAGACAACTCACCTGTATAACTTGTACAAAACACTCAGAAATGAAGTAAAAATATTAATAATTTCAGCTAGACAGCAATATTATCTTAAAGTATTTGCCAAACTTAACAATTCTAAAGAGGTTTTTACTGAGCTGAGGAAGCTACACTTAATTAAAAGTAGAGCTACTCATAGCAAACTTGCGGTCCCTATAGAATCTTTAGCTTACCACTTTTCGTCAGTGGGACAAAACAGCCGTCCTTATGGTGAACAGATCTTCATTGAAGACACTGGGTACAGTGATGATAAATTCTTCTTTCGTGAGCCTTCGTTAAAGGACATTCAAACAGCCATAAACTCCTTCAAATCCAACGCTTCTGGAGTTGTTGGGCTGAGCATATCAGAAATAAAAAGGGCTCTTCCTTCTTTAAATATTATTCTACAACGTCTTTTATCTTTTTCGCTCATCAACGGAGTTTTCCCCACTCTTTGGAAATCGGCATTGATCTGTCCTATACCCAAAACGAAGCGCCCTATCTCTTGTAATGACTATAGACCCATTTCTATCCTCTGCGCACTCTCTGAAATATTAGAGAAACTTGTAGCAGATCAGGTTACCGAATTCCTTGATGGAAATAGTCTGCAAGACCCTTTCCAGTCAGCTTTCAGAAGGTACCACAGCACTCAAACTGCCCTGATTAGAATCCTGGATGATATTAAGTTTGCCATAGATTATCAGATGGTAACGGTGTTAGTCTTCTTCGATTTCTCAAAGGCTTTTGATAGAGTTGATCACTGCACCCTCATTCAGGAACTGAGGAAACTTAATCTTTCAAACTCAGCCCTGAAATGGTTCTGTTCCTACCTAACTGGTAGATCTCAGGCTGTCAAAGATGTAGACGGTTCTTCTTCATCTTGGAAAAGCCTCCTATCTGGAGTTCCTCAGGGATCGGTGCTCGGCCCCCTCCTTTTCTGTTTATATGTTTCAGAGATCAGCAGTCAAGTCAAGTACTCGAAGTACAATCTCTACGCGGATGACCTCTACATCTACCTGGACAGAAAACCGGCTAACTTGGAAGACACGATGCACAAACTCCGTGAGGATATCAACGCCATATGTAGCTGGAGCTCGAAAATTGGCCTTGTTCTTAACTACCAAAAAACCAAGGTCATGATTGCTGGCACGACCAGAAGATTAAGCTCTATCGACTTCTCAACCATACCCAAAGTGGTTTTCAATGGAGCTGAAATCCCTTTCTCCAACGAATGTCTGCATCTTGGGGTGACAATCGCCAGGAATCTATCATGGGAAACACATATAAGAAGCGTGTCCAGAAGAGCCTTTGGAATTCTTCACCAGCATTATTATCTTCTTCTTCATCTTGCTCGTAATTATCAGCATCGACAATGGACAATCGAGACAATAGATTTTTCAGTTGTTGTAAAATACTTTCATTCGCACATTCAATGCCAAATAGAGTGAGATCGAATTTTCCGGATCTAACCATGGTGTTTGTAAATTCGTTATATTCGTAGAAGTTTGTCTTATCGAAAAAGTATAGCATTCCATTAGTGTATCTGAATGCGCTTGTTATTCTCCCGGGTAAACCATGAAAATCCGTGGAGACTATACCGTATTTTTTTGGTCGTTGAAGACATTCGTCAAATTCCGTGTAGTAATTATCATTGTAGAAGATTAGTGTTCGCCCCGTGTAGGTATTAACGACTCCACGTATTTTACTCGCAGTGGCTGAAAATTTGTACGCAGTTATGAGTTTTGACCAACCTCCGATTAGCTCTAAACTTGGAAATTTCATTCAGTAAGTCTGATTTTTAACAAACAATACAATATCATCATTCACGGGTAATTGATATACAGCTGTTATTCTCGTAAAATTATCTGGTAAAAACGATAGCCAATTTCTAATGAGTTGTGGTTTTTCATAGTTTTTCGCACCAACGTTCATGGGCCACACCCACTTCCTACAGAATATGTACATTCGCTTATTCACAATCAATAGCCCATCGACGTATTTCAATTTACACAATACTATCTTTGATCTTTCGACATCAGGTGCAAAGGAATCCTAACGGCGGGGGTGGTGGTGGTAGTGGAGAAGGGAATGGTTCGCCTGTTTGTCGTTGTTGTTTCCATGTCCGATCTCTTCGTTCCAGAGATTTTGAATTCCAAGAATATCATCCAAGGCCAAGTCGATGGTTCTATTGACATTCGGAAGCATGTACAATACGTACATTATGGCAATTTAATCGGTGCTGTGTGCCAGACCAATAGTGTGTCCTATTTCGTCCACCAACAAAGTGTTACGTATACGTAACTCTCGTCGAGATCTCGTATGGAATTTGTTTTCCCTAGCGAACCTAGCGAACCTAGCGAACAGATAAGGGTGCCGACGACTTCTCGAGAAATCTATCGAGAAGCCATAACGGGGCGAACCAAGAAGGCGAACAATGAGATGATCCTTTTTCTTTCTTCTCTTCTCTCCTTAGCATAAATAAAATTCAGGTGGCCACCGCGTGCAATGAGTCTGGGAAATCTCTCTCGGGAAACCGAAAACTTCCTAAACCCTACATTTTCTGGACTCATGGGGTCGAGTTGTCGCTTGGTAAATTATCAGTTATGTTTACAAAAATCCCCGCCAAAAGAGATTCCAAAAAGCCTTTTCCACCGTTGATTGTGGGGTCCCTACCCCACAACTTGGGCCCAATGAGGAAAGTTAAAGATTAGTTTGCCCAATAAGGAACGATGGGCGATTTCTTTTGGAGAGAAATAGTTAGGAAACTATCTTAACCGCTTCGCTCTTTCGGACGTGTTATCTCGCGCCGATGATACTGTTTGTATGAGATCACAGACGAGTTATCTCGCGGCGCTATGCCTCTTGTGCTATGCCACGGACGTGTTATCCCGCTCCGCGGTACCGTTTGAGCAATGCCACTGACGATGTATCTCGCGTGCTTCTTTATTAGATTAAGAGTTTAAATTCGAAAAATTATTAATTCCGGAAACGGTATAGGAAAAGAAAAACATTGACTTCAGGATATTTAGAATTAATATTTCTAATTCGCGGCATGGTCTGCTTCTGTGAATAGTTAAACAGGATCTGATTGAAATGACACAAATCAAGCTGAGAGTCCTCAGACAGAACAAAAGGACGCCGCGTGCTTACACGTCGGTGACATTGCCCGAACGATGTCGCAGAGCGGGATAACACGTACGTGGCATCGCACAAGAGGCATAACGTCGCGAGATAACTTGTCTGTGACCTTATACAAACAGTAATATCGTCGCGACATAACACGTCCGAAAGAGCGAAGCGGTCAAGTATTAGCGACAGCGAAGAGTTGGAGACATTCGATCTTCAGATCACTTACAAAACATCTCCGAAATAAAAAGAAAATCGTGCAACCACTCAATCTCTATTCATCGAAGATTGAGTTATCAAAAAACGGACAGAGTCCGATCTCGAAACGGGTCGTTACCAAACCCTCGGTGTACACTATGTATCAAGAGACACGGTAGTGTCTCGAGACAAGTTCATGTATGAATTGGGCTCGAGCGCTAACGTGTATCTATTCTCGAAGTAACTAGCTGCAGGCACATGAAAAATAACCGAAGCATGCTGTGTATATACATGACAAACACATTCAAAGGCTGTCTGTCGCTTCCTATACACGGTAACTGTGTATACATACACGACAAATACATTCAAAGGCTGTCTGTCGCTTCCTATACACGGTAACTGTGTATACATACACGGCTGGAATGTCTTCACACACTGCAAGGCCGTTTGCCGTTTGAAAAGCCGTTTGTCCTTGATGACTTCGAGAGTCCATCAACTTACCTGCCTACTCACTCCGGCGTCCCTCAAGGTTCTGTCTTGGGTCTTATGCTTTTCCAGATTTTTATCAACGGAATTAGCTCGATCCTCGATCACTCCAATCATATTCTTTTCGCTGACGACCTCCAAATCTATCTCTCCTGCCCAGTTAGCGACCTCCTCCCGGCCTTACGACTTCCCTCGTCCGACGCCTCTGCTGTTGCTGACTGGGCTGCTTCCAGTGGCCTCAAACTCAATGTGGGAAAGACCAAGGCGATGATTCTTGGTAGCCAACGCTATGTTAACGAAGTGTATACTTGAGCCCTGCTTCCTATTCTAGTCAACGGAAATCCCATCCCTTGGGTAACCAAAGCGCGAAACCTAGGCGTCATTTTTACGCCTTCGCTCAGTTGGAGGAGTCAGATGCTCGACATTTCGCGACGAGTTTTTGCGACACTTTACCGTCTCAAACATCGGCGTGCTGCGCTCTCCCTAGACGTTCGTGCCCTGCTAATCAGAACCTTGGTCTTTCCCATTTTTGATTACTGTTGCCTCGTCTACGCCAGTCTCTCTGAAATCCTCCAGCTTAAGCTCCAACGTGTTCTCAATGCATGCGTTAGATTTATCTTTGACCTCAGGCGTGACGAGCACATTACACGCTACCCCTTAGGCAGACTTGAGTGGATGTTGCTCGAAAACAGGCGGCTATATTTTTGGGATCCTCACTTTACCAGATCTTGTCCACTCGGAATCCGCCATACTTGAGTGAGACCTACTCATCCCCTGATCCCGGTGTCCGCTGAGCTGAAAGGCTTACAGCTACTCAGCTCCCCTTCGCTATTCTTCCCTTTAGGACTGAAGCGCTCCGCAGCTCCTTCTGTTGACTCCTTCAAGGCCGGTTTGGGTGACCATCTCCTCAGGGGAGAGTTGAAAGAAACTGCGGAATTACCTGAGCATGACGAAGAGCCTCACCAAGATCGCCAGCGTGAGTTACCGCATACTTGAACCGCCTGGCCATCCGTTGTTTACAGGTCTGGTCCTGCATTACTTGCGTTTTAATTACCATGTACAGCTTCTGCAGCCATTATACTTGTCTTGTATTTGCTGCCCTTATGATTGCTACTTGCTCACCTAATACTATGCTTATTCTCACACTTCACAGTTGTCCGCTCTGTCTTTGCTACTATTGCTACTATTGCTTACTTTCTAATTTTTAATTTCTACTTTTAATTTCTACTGCGATCCTTATTACTGTCATCGTCAAAGCTATATGTATTTAAAATACTTTATATTTATTTGTATCCTGCGCTACTTCTAACTCTTATGTATCTTTGCTTGGCCTACAGGCTCTCTAGGCCATAAATATATCTATTCTAACGTGGTAACTTTTACCCGTTACAAATTTTGAGCTAAATTGAGTCGCGAGAAAATACAGGATGGTAAGTCTTGGGAGAGGAGTGTAACTCCCAATAATTTCACGATATTATCTTGTATTAGAGTTAAGATTTGACTATTGCGATCATTATTATTGCGATTTGAGATTGTTGCGGCTACTTTGGTAGCGAATTCGTTGAGATTATTGCGTTTGCTGTTTGAGTGAGTGTGTGAATGTTGCGACTGATTTTCCGTTCAAAGATTCCGAAGGGAGAACCCTATCACTCACCATTACCACCTTGACGTAAATCGCAAAATCTCCGAGAGAATTGCGAGACCATCGAGGGAACGGTGACTTTGGAGTGGATGAGATTCCCGCTCAGAAAAGTCCCGTAACAAGAATTTTTCGTGACAAAGGATAGAGCCATCTGCGAAGGATAATGAAGCCAAAGTAGAGCACTTTAATTATCGCTCAACTTGACCATCCTGGCGATTACCGATCCTGACGACTTATCTAGCGAAAGATCGAGTGATCTAGAGCCAGGTTCGATGGCGTTATCGGTCATGTCGCTGATGTGACGTCAACTAGAGATTTGAGGGATCGAGGACCGTTGCGAAGGAGCGGATCTTCACTTACGATCCTGTATTGGCATCGCGAACACCTTACCGAATATATTTGGCTATTTTTGCGATATTCTTTTTTTGTGGTGGTTCTATTTTCTTGCGTTGGTGAGTGGAGGTTTCCTCCCATTTCGTAGTTTTTTTTTTTGTGTAGAATCTTCTTCTTTATTTTTCCGAGTCGCGAGAGAGAGAGAGAGAGGGAAAGAGTTTTATTTATTTATTTATTTATTGAATAAAGACGGTTTTTCTTTTTTTTATTTCTCTTGCGATCTATTTTTTTTGTGATTTCTTTTTCTCTCTCGCGCCCTTTTTTTGTGTTTTTGTGTCGTTGTGTCCATTTTTGAGTTTCAGGGAAAAGTTGGGCGAACACGCCCCTCTACCAGAGCTAGGACTAGAGTAAGTTCTTTTTTTTGTATTGAGTCGTTTTGTCGGTTTCGGGAAAAACCGACTGGCGCCCAAATTAGAGTTATTTCTTTTTTTTTGAGTCGGGAAACTTGAGTTTTCCAACGATATTCGTATCGTTGCAAAACTCAAAAGAGACGGTTGCTCACTGCAGGCAACTCGTTTCACTATCTATCTATCTTTCTAATTCTGTTTCTACTTCTAATATCAATTGAACTTCAAATACTAACCCAATTACTATTTCTATTTGAAGTTGTAACGCAACTCCCGGTCGCTTGCGACTTTTTGAACGAAAGGGGAGTCGCTCAACAAATTTCCACACTCAGGGAAATTGCTAAATAGAGAGTTATATCGGGAGGAAGGAAGTCAGGAGGTTGGGCGCCAGTCCGATGATTCGGACGCGGATTTTCCCTGAGGGGGCCCGGTCCAGCTCAGAGGAAGCTATGATACCCTCTCAGAGAAGATCGGTTGTCTGAATTCGGAAAAAAATTGTCAAAATTCAGACTTTTGGTTTTTCTAACCGATTCGAGAAAGAACGGCATATATTTTAGTCACTAATTATTTTACAAATTTACAAACTTTAGCAAAGATAGGAAAAATAGTGAACTTCGCGGGTCCGCACTTAGAATTTAGACGAGAACACGCGAAATGACAAAAAGATAGTTGCGACTGATTAGATCGAATCTAAAAAAAAGTAATAAATCAAAAGATGCTAAACAGAATCGCCTAATAATCGGAAGAATGGATAGCGGAAGCCGGATGACGAAAAGAAAGGTTTGGGGATTTTTACCGGGGAAATAGGAAAGTGGAGGATGCCAATTTCTCCAATCATCTGATCGCAGCGGCTTCTGGACTCCTGAAGACCACTCCCGGCGGACGAGGATACGGTGTTTCCGTTGAATTCCTCTTAAACGTTCCCAAAATCCTGGAAGTAGTTGTAGCTAGTTGAGGCAGTTGTAGATAGTTCACACAATAATCTTTCCTGTACGGCGGCTCAAGAATCTCTGAGGAGAGCCGATTTTGGTCCCCTCAGACTGTTATCGGTAGCGCCATCCTAGTTGTCGCAGGATTCGGGAAATGCGATGCTCGGGTGATAATTATGGCATCGACCTATTTGTCGTTATCGACCCGTCTCCTGTGAATCGCTAGATGGCATCCTTCCTTGTTTACAGTGTAGCCGATCCTGTATTTCGGGAGCCTTCCTTCCTTCTCTCTCGCTCTGGAGTTATAGAAGATGAAGTCCTCATCCGAAATTGGCAAGAGGGTGTCAGGAAGGGAATTAACGGAAGTATACGATAGGGATCCGAATTGAAAATAGAGATTTTAGCCATAATAACAGAACATAGAATAAGTAAAGACATAATAAATGATGTCGAATAATACGCAACAAAAATAACAAAAATAGATCGTTACCAAATACCTTTCGGGCGTTCTCGGAGAGGTTCCTGAGCCTTATTCTTCGTTTTTAGTAACGGTCGCGGAAGAAATTCAAAATAATTAATGCCTTAAAATACTTAATGTAACGAAGGAAAATTTCCACGTTACAAAGTATAGTTTCGTTACTATTTCAGCTACCATTTCTATTTTAACTACTATTCCAAATATTATTTCTAATTCCATCGCCATTTCCATTCCAATTACATTTTCGTCACTACTTCGATTAACTAGTATTGCAGCTACTGCCTCGAATCACGATTTCAATCACTATTTTAGTTATTATTTCTACTTCCGTTTCTATTTTCCTACTTCCGCTTCAGATGAACAACCAAGATTAAGCTAAGTTGTTCATCTTCTATTCTTTTCCATCTCTATTCGTGGTGAACAACCAAGATCAAGCTAAGTTGTTCATCTTCTATTCTTTTCCTACTCTTATTTCTGGTGAACAACAAAGATTAAGCTAAGTTGTTCATCTTCTATTCTTTTCTATCTCTATTCCTGGTGAACAACTAAGATCAAGTTAATTTGTTCATTTTCTATTCTTTCCCTACTCTCATTACTGGTGAACAACCAAGATTAAGCTAAGTTGTTCAGCTTCTATTCTTTTCTATATCCCTTTCTGGTGAACAACCAAGATCTCTTAATTCAATTGTTTCTATTTCTTATTCTCTTTATCACTCCTCCCCTTTTACCTCGAACGAACAAGAGTATTCAATCCTACAGCCGGATAAATAAAATGTCTAACCCATCTACTTCTACTCATCTGTCAATTCTACAACTTTCCTTCGGTTTTTCTTCTTGAATGGCTAGAAGCACGTCCCGTTTACCTAGAATTTGTTTTTTCTCTCGTTAGTGCCCAAGAGAAGGAAAACTCCCAGCCAAGTGCGCTTCCAACAAAAAAGGAAAGCAGATTGGCTGGCCGAGCGAAATAGGATCCAACTCGGAGCTGCGGCTCCCTCCACTGACCAGGACCTGCTAGCAGAGCCAGTCTCAGGTTCCCTCCCCGATTACTGAGTCGGACGATTCGGTCCAAGAGGTGTTGGCGGTGAGAAGGGTCCCTTCCCCATTTCCATTAGTGTCCCAGCTCCACCACCCCTAATTCGGATCCCTGCACCTCCTCCGTCGACCCGAATTCCTTGCGGTCCCAGTCAACGTTCCCCGCCGATCTTAGTACAAATCCCCATCACTCCGTCCCTCATTCCGAACTCCATCCCCGGTCCCCATAACCCAGTCGCTTCCACGTCCAAGGCTGTCCTCACTCCCCCTCCTTCTTATCGGGACCTTTACCCGGAGGACAAGGATTACAAGATCGTGCCAGGACCTCCTCCCACCCCCGGAAACACCGGGACTAAGGAAGACGATTTTTCCGAAGCCTCCCACTTCGAGGTCCGCATAGAGAGGGAGACTTTATTGAAAAGATCCCTTTTTGGCCTCCTGAAGTGTTCGGGCCTGGACCAGATCCGATTCCGGATCAGGGACGGGTCAACCACCCGATATTGCACGGTCGCCTATTTTAGGGGCCTTTAGGGTCCCAGGGAGGATTACTGCATCTTTGACCATTTCGAATTCTAAGATAATTTATTTCGAAATATTCTTAGTTTTGTACTGTGCATATTTGTATCGCAAGTGAGGGCATAGTAGCCGCGAATCTTCAAACAATATTCAAAATTCCTTTTCATTATATCAAATGTAATTATATTTATTTTATTTTCTCTTTGGAATATTATAAAATATACATATTGTAACGTGGAAAATTATTCCCGTTACTTTAAGTAGTAAAAATCTTGCTAATTCTTATAATTTATGTCTTCCTTTTGTCTTCTCGGAATCCTCTTGTTACGTCTAAAGTTGGGGTTTCGAATGGTAATTCGAGAGCAACTCAAGACTTACTTTCCATTTTTGAATCGATAGGAAAATATCGATTCAGGGATAGGAAATTGTTGGAATCAAACGACTGGTTGGGATTTGGAGATATATACATATATATTTACATGTTCCTTGAATGGTAACGTTAGTACACATTAAGATTCGAATGATGTAGGATGATGTAATCTTCTCTGGGACCCAAGTGGTCCTTAAAATGTGCCAAACTATAACAAATAAATTGAGAAACCGGAGGATCCTATCTGTTTACTCAGAAATAGAAATAGAAATGGAAGTAGAGCTTGAAATAGAACTTGGAATAGAATTGGAAATGGAACTGGAAATAGAAATGGAAATAGAAATGGAAATAGGAATAGGAATAGGAAAATAATAATTGAGCGAACTGGTAGTTCCTATCCGCTCAATTAAAAGGAAGGAAAATAGATGAGCGGACTGGTAGTTCCTATCCGCTCAAGAGATAGAGGTAGGATAGTGACCGAACGGACTGGTAGTTCCTATCCGTTCAGTTAAGAATAGGAAAAGGAAAATAATAATTGAGCGAACTGGTAGTTCCTATCCGCTCAATTAAAGGGAAGGAAAATAGATGAGCGGACTGGTAGTTCCTATCCTCTCAAGAGATAGAGGTAGGATAGTAACCGAACGGACCGGTAGTTCCTATACGTTCAGTTAAGAATAGGAAAAGGAAAATGATAATTCAGCGAACTGGTGGTTCCTATCCGCTCAATTAAAAGGAAGGAAAATAGATGAGCGGACTGGTAGTTCCTATCCGCTCAAGAGATAGAGGTAGGATAGTAACCGAACGGACTGGTAGTTCCAGGCTGTTCAATTAGGAATAGAAATAGAGATGGAATAGGAATTGAATTAGAATCAGGAGTCGAGGTTGGGATTGAATAGGAACTAAAATTAAAAAGGAAATAGAAATTTAGAATAGAGGTCAAAAATAGAAATAGAAATTGAATTAGTATTCGAAATTGGATTAGTATTAGAAATAGAAATAGAATTAGTATTTGAAATCGGATTAGTATTAGAGATAGAAATAGGAATAGAATTAGTATTTGAAATCGGGTTAGTATTAGAGATTGAAATAGGAATAGAATTAGTATTTGAAATCGGGTTAGTATTAGAAGTAGAAATAGGAATAGAATTAGCACAAAAAAAATTGAAATGGAATCATAAATTGAATTGATATTTGAGATTGAATTAGCATTAGAGGTAGAAATAGGAATAACATTTAAAATCGAAATGGAAATAGAAATTGAGTTAGAATTTGAAATTGAAATTAGTATACGAAATTGTAATAGAATTAGAATTTGAATTAGAAATGGAGTTAGAAATAGAAATAGAAATAGAATTAGAAATGGAAGTTGAAATTGAAATAGAAATTGGAATTGAAATTCGAATTTAATTTAATTTGGGAATGGATAAAATGTCTCTTAGCTTTTGAAGTCAGGAATACTGGGGTGTTCTTCATCTAAACCGAAGAATCCCGGAGCGTGGTTCGGCGGCAGCTGGCTAGTCGTTACCGGTGAGGATGGTGCGATAGAGGTTGTAGGATGTGGGAATAATGCACTACACTGTTTAATTTTGAACACTAAAATACTATATTTTGCTAAATAAAAAAAATATAAAAGTCCGAAGCCGCGTTAACAAATGACTGAATCAACGTATGATTCTAAAACCGAATGAGTCTGGATCCACTGATCGAGTGATCCTAAGACTCCGCGAGTGATCTTAAGGAGATCGTGGGACCAACTGTCCTAGGACAGCTCCCAAAACCGACTGTGTTGAGAGTTCAAAACTAACTTGAGATTATGATTTTCGCTGCTCTCGATATTATTAACGATAATCTTAAGCTACTCCTCTCCACAATCGCACATGATTCTTTATTGGCCAAACTTAATCTTTGAGTTTTTCCATTGGATCCAGATTATGGAGTAGGGATTTTGCTTCTAACGGTGGAAGGATTCTTTGGAATTCCCTTTGGTGGGGATTTTTATAAACAGTACTGATAACTGTGGAATTTGCCAAGTCCCAACTCGAGTTTATGAGTTTAGGAAGTTTATGAAATTAAGAAGTTTCGGGTTTCTCTAGTGAGATTGTCTTGAGAAATTTTGCATGCGCTGGTCACTTGGAATTTGCTTATCAAAAAGGAAAAAAAAAAAAATTCATTGTTCGTCTTCTTGGGTTGCCTTTGTTATGGCTTCTCGAAAGATTTCTGCAGAAGTCATCGATATCTTTACTATGGATTACATTCGTCTTATCATTTTCAAATGAACCTTCATGCGAGATCTTTTCGAGAATTACGTGTACGTAACACTCTCGTAAATTCAGGCTATCGGGAATAATTGAAAAATAACCTAGTGCTCAGACATCTCCCGGGAACCTGAAGAACTGTAATGTCGGATTTATAATTCTCGTAATTATATTTTTATTTTTTTATTATGTTAACGAATCGCATTATATCATTCTCGCATTATCGAATATTTCTGCCCAACGCTGTCACCTTATTCCCTTCCCGTCCAACTTTCTTGCCAATAAGACCACGAAGATCGGCACAAAGAGGAAACGAAGGAAGACAAGGAGTATCCAACGCTCCCTCAACATGGGAGAGAAGGAGAAAGAAGATTCTCGTAGCTGCTCATGACAGCGCTAGAGCTGAGAAGGAAGGAAGACATACCGATTCCCGAGAGAGACAAGGAGAAGGATGTCACGGATCTATCGCCTACGGCCATCTACCGATTCACAGGAGACGGGTCGATAATCGAAAAATGGCTCAATACCCTAATTATCGCCCGAGAACTTGTCGTAATTTCCGAATCCTGCCGTGAAAAGGATGGCGCTATCGCTAGCAACGCGAGGAAGCCGAAATCAGTTAATCAGAGATTTCTGAGCCTTAGCTGAGCGCGGATCATACTTTGGTATTATTTCACGTGTTTCCAAAGATCACCTGTCTTTTTTTTTGAGAAACTTGGACTTTTGGAACTCCGGATCTTTGTGGAAGTTGCCATCGAGCAATTCTGGATTATTTTTGGTTGGCCGATCACCATGGTGAGTGCCTTCACAAAGTCTTATCTACGAATTTTTGGCATCCCGTTCGAACCCTATCGCCTACCTTCCTATCGACTCCCTCATTACTATCTTCTGTCGCGTACTTTCGAATTAGTGAAAACTTTACGTGTTAATCGGAGGGTCCCCGATTAAGCTATATTTTTTTTGATTGGTTTCTTTCGTGCAATTATTGATTTTCTCTTTCTGTGAATAAATTCAAATTTTCGTAATCCCGAGAAAGTCGTCTAGATTTTATTTTTTTATTTCCGAATTACCTAATCCAGACAATGGATTCCCTCTGAGAGGGTCTTTCAGCTCTCGCTGAGTTAGACCGGGCCCCCTCAGAGCAGATCCGTGTTCACTAGGACGGGCGCCCAATTTCGTATTTATTTTTCCTTTTTTTTGTTTATTGTGAGCAACAAGCTTTAAGTGAGGAAATTTGGGGCAATCCTACCAACTTTGGCTAAGTTGGTAAGCACGCTACAATATATAAATTGTAGCGCGATTGCCCTTCTTCTAAAAACTGATCATAAATTTTGGCACAGTCGCGGGACAAATGCCTCACTCAGAGAACAAAAAAAAACAAACAGTAATATTCCAAAAGAAAATTCTTATAACTAATGATTAGGGAGTATAGCAGGGAGTGTTGGGCATCTGTCCGAATTTCGGACGCTGAATTCCTCTGAGGGGGCCCGGGCTAACGCAGGAAGGGCGTGAGACCCACTCAGAGAGAGTCCGTTGTTTGAGCTGAAAATAAAGAAATGCTCAAACGACGATTATACTATCAGCTATTTTATTAAACTATTCCAGAATAACAATCAAAAGAAAAAGACTATGCTCGAAACTTCAGAATTAATTGATCGTAATAGAATCTTAATAATTCGCCGAAACAAATAGAATATTCAACAGTAGTGAACGGAATTCTATGTATCAATAGTGCTCTCATCGGCACTCTTGTATAATGCGGAAGCCGGGAACACTCGGACTCACAAGAATAAGATAATTAAATTAGTGTAATACGTTACTTGTTATCCTTTAATTCGATCCACAATAGCACTATGCACTATAGGGGGCGGGATTCGGAGGTCCGATAATGACCTTCACGGTGGACTACCGGACAAGGTCATGGAATGCCAGATCCGTAACGGACGCTTGCAAACCGGGAGAAAGATAGGACGGGAATACTTCAAGAATACACAAGTATGAGGAAAAAGAGCGCTTGCCAATAACTCGCAGTACCAAAGATACAACCGCACTCACCGCAAACGCGTCACTTGCCTCAGGTTTCCGTTATTTTCCTAAAAAGTTCCCAAAATGTCGAGATGCTCGTTATCACAAAAGTAGGTTCCGTATAGGACAACTGCTCAGGAATCTCTGCCGGTTCCCGGCTATCCTTCTTCGGGTGCGATAGCGCCCTCCTGGCGTTGTCCGATTCGGGAATTATTATCTCCAGTAGCGGCGATAATTTGGCTCGGTGACCCAGTTTTATCGACCCATTATCATTGTAGATCTTCTGAGATAACGATAGAGGGCCACACTGGGTCAAGGACCGCTAGTGCTGTCTTCATTTAGCACGGGAGTCCTTCTAGCGCTGTTCCTCTCTTGCACGGGAGATCTGCCAATAGGAGCTGTCACCATACTTGGGTGGTAGACTTTCTCCTCTCTATCTTTCCAGTGGCGATGTCGGTTGCGGTCTTCCTTGTCTCCTTCGCTGTTCCTCTTTGTGCGGATCTTCACGCCAGTTCCTTGGCAAGGGGCTCAGAGGAAAGGGAATAGTAAGGGAGTAAGGCGACAGTTTCGATAGGATTTCAAAAGTACAACGCTAATGAAATTATAACCTATGATTACAATAATCTAAATTTTCCTTGTGTTCCTTGTGTTCTCGGGGAGATTCCGGAACATAACTAACTCTCATTTTTCAACCCGGGATTATTTTAATAATTCTGTGCTGAAATTGAAAAGTTGTAAACCACAAAAATGCAAAATTATGAACAAAAATAATTACTGAAGTAATAGGAGAAAATCTCCACGTTACAAAATATACGCACTTCAACAGGTCAACTAGTTGTTTGATTCCGACAATTTCCTATCCCTGGATCTATATTTTGGTATCGATCCAACAATGGAAAGTAAGTCTTGAGTTGCTCTCGAAGGATCATTCGATACCCCAACTCTAGACGTAGCAACAGCGAAAAAACTAACTTGATTTTTATCTGGAGGAATACCATCTCCCATGAACCAATTCTCTTCTTCGTCTATGTGAATTTCCGTTGTATTTCCCTGAGCATGTGGATTGGAAGCGTGAGCCAATACTCGACCTTAACCATCAAAATTACTCTTACATTTACTTCCATGACTCATTTTTTTAAATCGATGAGCACGACTTTTATAGGAAATAACGATGTTGGCTTCACCACCGCGACGTTCGGAAAACGTAAGTGAAGAATGTTGTGTCCAAACGGCAAAGGCTTTTTTCGTCATTTCGATGGACTCGGAATTGGGTAAAATGAAGCGCCACGTCAAATGATTGGGATTCCACTTTTTTATCGAGAATTCATAATTTAGTAAATCGTCTTCATTGCCACAACGGGGTATTTGCATTCTCTCAAATGTCTGTTGATTTAGTATTCCGTCCACGGGTAGTTTATTGTATTCTTGAAACAACGACACGGCATTTTGTATATTCACATCCGTTACTTTGTAATTTGAATAATCACCTCCTTCATCACCATTATTATTATTAAATAACCATACTGTCGCAGATAATTAACAGCTTCGGTTAGGTTAATTTGCTGTGATGACGTAGCAACAATCACAAACAAAAGCGACGATAATTCAAGAAAATTCACGCAAGCGTCCATTGTGAAGACGCGGCGGGCGTTCCAAGAGACATTGATACTTTGAGTAATTTGTAAGGATATTTATTACTATTTAACATCATCATCATTCGCTACTACTACTACTACTACGCTATCATAGAATATAATGTTATTAGATTGACATTTAGAAATTTCATTTCTCAGAGCATCGAATTCGTATCTAAGTTTTACATTCTCCTGCTCAAGAAATGCCGCTCGTATACAAATTTCATCTTCCTTATCGCGTCGTTGTTGCATTACTAAAGCAGTATTATTAGTGTCTCTATCGATAATTTTGTTCTTCAATATCCTTTCACGAAAATCACGATAATTTTCGGTGGAATGAGCTGCTGCTGTTGCTGGAACGAGATCGGCAATTAATATCAATGGATTTTTCGGATATAGAATAAATGGTCGTCGTCGTCGTCGTAAGCCATCACGAGGAGACCACAGTCGTTGAATCACTTTTTCCTCTGAGTTTATAAGTAGCTGATCCATGGTATTACTTGATTCCACCAACGTATGAAGATCGACTGAGGGAATGGGGAAAAAGGTATTGTAAGAAAAATGATGCAATAAATATAAATTATTAAAATTTTCTATTTCGACTCATTCAATACAATGCGTGTGTGTGTGTTTGATCAATGAAATATTTTATTTTCAATATTGTTACAATTTTTGCACTACATTGGTGACTGGACTATAGTCTACGACACGATCGTGAAGGATAAGACAGAATGCTTGAGTGCTTGAGGCACATTGTCTTTACATTCAAATTCGATTCTCATCTCAACTGTGGCACTTTTTATCGATTCGTTTTGACGCGAGCAATCGATAGCGACGATTAGTGCATGCGTTATGTATTCCGATGGTGCCAATAACGGTGGATATCCGTCTTCTTTATCGTAATACGATGAGCGGAATTTCCAGTACATATCGTACAGGATGGCGTGATAATTTTTGTCAAAATCAACATTTAAATTTTCATATGGATAAATTTCCCAAATTAGATATAACCGTATATTTGTTAAATTACAATGATCAAATTCCGTCATGTGTTTTTTCAAATCATTTTTCCTGTTGGTCTGCAAACCGAAGATGACGTATCGCGGTTTCTATAGTTGCGTGGTAGATTTCACGGCCCAGGTATGCTTCGTTGTCGCCTGTAGAAGGGGATATTCGTAGAGATCCCAGTAGCGTAAAGCCATGCTGATTTCACGACCGCTCTCGAGAATTCACTAAAGAGAGAGTTTGGTGACTTCCTCGAGATAAACGTGCGACATGCGCCCTTGTAACGTTATTAAAATTAATTCATGATGAGCATTCATTACAATATGTTGATAATCTTCGCAAAAACCCAAAAGCATGTGCAGTGGTATGCAATAATTGAAATGAGTGATTCTATTTGCAGCTACAGGTACACGTAAATCGCCATAAAGCCACCCTGTTGATCCCATAGACTTTCCACCACTTCGAGTTAGGCTTACAAGGTTTTTCATGGTAGTGATAATACCGACGTCTCTACAACGATCTATTTGCACACCATTCAGCTCATAACGTATTTCGTCAAAGAGGAAAGCCATGCAATTATTGTCCAAGTGTGTTGAACCATCTTCTGGTGAATTTGCCAATTCCAGTTGACCTTCGATATGGAGCAAACTCTGATGTGGTAGCGTGTACAAATCTTGTTGTTGTATCGGTATTCTCATCTCATCGTTGTGATTGAGCGCTGTACTGGAGTATGGATTGTAAGCGTGAAGTTCCAATTTGGTGATGCGATTGTCGAAAATCGGTTTTGTCGAAATGTTCAGTACAGTAAGCCGCACAAAAGTTGTCCCTCCTCTAGCGCCGCGAAGCGGAGCATCGAGAACTAGACGCGCTCGACGAAAATAAGCAGGCGAATTACTTGGTCGAATGCTAGGTTCATGGTCGACGATATGAAAACTTCAAGCACAGGTCCGGCGCAGGTGTTTTTATCGGGTGGGTCGGAATCCGATTTCACCAGGGTTTCCAACCCGACCTCACCGATTTCAATAGTTTTTGGATAAGATGTAGTAGTCGAAAAAGTAAGGGACACTCATTTTTTTTATGTGCTGACATCCACTTTAAAGGGGTGAAACCCACCCACCCCTAAAGTTTTCTCCGAAAATCGTTTTTTTTATCATATCTCGGCTTCTAATTAATATTTTTCAATAAAACAAACTGGAAAATATTTGTCATAAGAAGTCGAAGATATTAGGTGTGTTTATGACCCAAGGGGTTGCAACCCTTCATTTTATGTTTAAAGAAAACTAGATTTTTTTTATGCCTTTTTTTCTTCATATAAACCAGAGTATAAACTGAAAAAAATAAAGAAAAGCATTTCCGTTTACTCTATCGAATATTTCAGTTGTCGTGTTTCAGGATTTCTTACGCAACCACCCCCCAAATACCGTAAACTACCCCTTAAAGTAATACATCGCATGTAAATGATAAACAAACATTTTTTTTCTTGAGTTTTATTACACGTGGAAACAGAATGTAATTTATATCAAAAACAATGTGACGTGGATCTCGCTATCCCTTCGTTGGGGGGTGTCGGCACACTCCACACGTGACAATCGCCCTGAAATCCTAATATAAAGAAACCGTCGGAAGGGCTCGATCGCGGCCGCCAGGTGCTATGCACCGCGGTCTACCTCAGGAAAAGAAGATGGTAGAGGGGAGGGTTCGTATAAACGACAGGTTCGATCATAAAAAAATAAATAAATATATTTGCCGATAACAAAATAGTCGAAATAAAAGAAAAGAAAATCCTACAAATTGAATACTAATAAATAAAATCAAAGCAAAGAAACGGGGCGAGGTGTCGCGAACAGCGCGACGAGCTCACTCAAGATGGCCACCTGTCAAATCAGGTGGCTCGACCTCCGGAGCTCGCTCGTTTCTTTTTCGAAGATATACGGATTCGGGACTCACGCTTTCTCCGTTCTGGGTCCCGGATGGCGTCCCTTGCCCTCCGTCGACGATATCAAAAAGTCGGGTATTAATCCCTGACGGAGTCGTCTTTCTCTTTCGCGTTCTCTCTCTCTTTCTTTCTTTCTCTCTCCTTCTTTCGTGATCTCGCGTGGGCACGTACGTCTTAGTTCACGTCCAGCGTAAAAGTGAAGAAGTCGGCTTCACTTCCGGCGTCTTCCTCTCGATCTCGGGACTACGAGCCTTCTTATTGGCTCCGAGTGGCGACTCATACCCCTCGAGTCATACAGCGAGCCTTTTGGTGGATGGAAATCTGTGATGGCTTCGATTTCGAGGTAGAGACGATTCCCATTACTCCTGAAGGATCGTCTCTCGATTTTCCCCTCTGGAACGGCGTTGAATACCCTTCTTGAAGTGTTCCGGAGCTGATTTTCCTCCTTCCACCAACGGCTACTTCGACTGACGTGGTCTCGGTGACGTCAGTACCGGTTCGTCTTCGCAATGAATCTCCGCATGATCGAAAGTCTGGTCCCCGTCGTCTTCGACAGATGGCACCTCGGGTCCGGTTATCGCGATTCGCCTCGGCCCGTTCGAATCTACTCTTATCGACTCTGCGATCTCTAATGCAAAACTAATCTATATTTCGGCCGCCTTAATTCTATAAATGCATATGGTCGCTCTTACACCGTGGAATAACTTAACCTAAGTATTTGTCGACTTCCACGGTGGACGTGTTTGCGATCGATCCATGCCGATCGATGGGGAAAAGAGCGTGGGAGGTTCGGGACCTTTGTACCAGGGAATCGATATTCCTTGTTACAACAATCATTTTATAAATTTTTTGCAATATGGTAGTGTAGAAGGGGTGATAAAAGTCACCCCCAGAAGTTAATTATTCAATACAACTCGATATTTATTAATATGTTTTAATGGAACTGTCTATTTATTTATTTATTTGACCAGAAAATTTACAAGTGTAAATCCTATAGAGGTAAACACTGTTACCTGTACATAGGTTGGTACATAAAGAAGGAAAAAATTTTACAAACTAACTTAATAACTAAAGTGGCTCAAATATGCGAAGATATATTTTGTTTTTACATCTAGCAATCCATAAAAATTTTTTCTTATTTGCATACCGTATAAATTAACGGTCATTATTATTCTTTACCCAATTTTTGAGTTTGGTTTTGCTGATCCTTCTATTATTTTTTCCTCTTATTATGTTTAAACACTTTAATTCCACTGACAGTGAGTTATATATTTTGATTGCCATTATGTAGCTATTTTTATCACTTATGGCTTTACTCGTTTTTGGTATTATTATATTCTTATTCCTAGTTTTCGATTGACTGTCTAAGTATTTCTGCTTAAGTTTCTCATAATGATACACTAGAGATTCACTAGAGATTTGTTTAATGTTTAAAGGACTATTTTGCAGTACGTTTATGGTGGTTTTGTATGCACCACCCCAGGCTATTATCCCATAACTTATTATGCTATGGAAGAAAACATAGTATATTTTCATAAGTGTATTCGTATCCATGAACTTCCTCATTTTTGCAAATATAAAAATCAAGTATTTACTCCTGCTTATAATATGTTCTACATGCCTATACCATTTCATGTTATGATCAAAATATATTCCTAGGTTTTTGTAGGTATCAGTTCCTACTATTTCTTGATTTTTTATTTTAATATTTAATTCTACAGGTGCCCTATCACAGTAATTTCCAAATGTTATATTATATTTAGCTTAGCTTAGCTTTTATTATATTTAGTGATAATTTATTATATGCTAACGAATTTGCTATTTTATCCAGCAATACATTCATCCTATCCTGTGCCTGTGCCCACGTGTCATCATCAGCAATGATAACAGTATCGTCTGCATGCGACAATATAGAATTCTTTGGAATATCTGATAGTATATTATTAATATAAATGGTAAAAAGAGAGGACCAAGGATTGTTCCTTGAGGTACTCCTGTATCTATTATTTTTTCTGTACTAATTTTGTCATCAATTCTTACTTTTTGCATTCTACCTGTGAGATAGCTATTTATTAGGTTTTTTACACATCCTCTTATACCATATTTTTCTAATTTTTTTAACAACAGTACATGATTTACTGTGTCGAAAGCTTTTGCAAGGTCTAAAAAAGAAACTATTATAGGTCTACTTTTTTCTAATTTTCGGTATATTATGTCGGTTATTTTGTTAAGTGCGTCCGTAGTCCCAATATTTTTAATAAATCCAAATTGATATTCTGACAGAATGTTACATTCTTGTAAGAAATTGCATAACCTATTGAAAATAATTCTTTCGCAAATTTTTGCAATATTTGATATGAGTGAGATTGGTCTATAGTTTGTTATGTTTGTTTTATCTCCTGATTTATATATTGGAATATACTTCTGCACTCTTGAGTGTATCAGGCCACATAGATTGCTCTATTGAAAGATTAAAGACATTAGCCAAAGTGTGTACAATGTCTGTGTTGATTGTTTTTAACGTTTTCACATTTATTTTGTTTTCTCCTCCTGCTCTGTTCTTCAATTGTTTAATTATTTTTTTTTTACCTCCTCTGCATTTGTTGGATTTAGAAATATTGATTTTGGGTTTCTGTCAATTTCTTTACGTAACTCATTTGGTTTCTTTATTTGTTTGCTTAAGTTTTTTTCAACATTGCAATAGAAGTTGTTCATAATATTTGCTATTTCAGTTTTATTCTCGACATTGTTTCCATTGTTGCATATAGATTTTATTCTGTTCTCTGCTTTATCACTTTTTCCCATTTTTTCATTTATTATTTTCCATAATTTCTTTGAATCATTTGAATTTTCATTAACTCTGTCTCTTTCATACTTAATTTTTGCATCCTTAATTACTTTATTAAGTACCTTAACATAGTCCATATATTCTTCTTTTAAGTTATCAGACTCTTTATTTTTTTGCCATAAATTGTACAAAAATTCTTTCTTTTTACACGAAACTATTATTGCTTTAGTTACCCATTTTTCCTAGGTGTTTTATCTCTATCATGACCCTCTTCACAGGCGGTCATGACTTGACCACCCTTTTCTATCTCACCACTCTACCTGTCTCATCATCTGTCTCCTTCTCCTACCGCGATTACCGGCAGTTTGATCCCACAGTCTTTCGCTCCTCATTAACTTCATCTCTTCTTTCCTCCCAACCCTCCCTCCCTTCGAGTGATCCTTGTCTCCTTCTTTCGTCCTTCAACCATCATTTCAACTTTTCCCTGAACAAATCTGCTCCTACTCGTCACATCAGCAGGGCAAACCGTCGCTCCTCCTGGCTAAACTCCAGCCTGTGTAACGAAATTCGTCACAAAAACTCCTTGTACAAGTCTGCCAAGTAATCGAATTCTGCCACCAAATGGATGCAATATAGAACGTTCAGGGACCTTCTATGCAATCGCATCAAAGCCGCTAAGGCGTCAGTTCTCAGTGCTGAACTAACAGCCTCACGCTCTCCTTCTGAACTTTGGCGAAAACTTGGCAGGCTTGGAGTTATTCGGCATTCTAACGCTTCCCTGTTACGCTATTTTTCAGCCCCCGCACTCAATACTCATTACACCTCAGTCTGTAATAGCTCAGCTCCTTGCTCGTTACTTGAACTCGATCGTATCTGCTCGGTATCCGACTCATCGTCTTTTCCTTTTTCCTTCTCCTTCGAAACTATCAGCTTTACTGATGTCCTCGCTGCTTTCCAGTCACTCATCTCCAGCTCGTCAGCTCGTGGACCTGACATGTTCTCGCTCCATGAACTTCGCCTCTCCCTACTTGACTCTCTCCCTTTCGTCACTCACATTTTTAATGTTTCTCTCTCTGCCTCTACCTTTCCGAAAACATGGAAATTAGCTTTCATCCGCGCCCTCAGTAAGGTCAATAAGCCTGCTTCACCGCCCGACACCCGCCCGATTGTCTTGCTCTCAGTGCCTTGTCCAAGGTCCTTGAAAAGATTGTCCATGGCCAGGTATCTCCCTACCTTTCTAATTCTAACCTTTTGGACCCTATGCAGTCGGGTTTCCGCAAGGGCTTTAGCACCGAGTCTGCTCTCCTCAGGTTCTCTGATGATATCAGACGCTGTATAGACGAGGAGAAGGTCACAATCCTACTGCTTTTTGACTTTTCCAAGGCTTTCGACACTGTTCCTCATTCCAATCTCTTGTTCAAGTTCGCCAAGATGGGTTTCTCCTCTCAGGTGGTCAGCTGGTTCCACTTCTACCTGTCTGGTAGGTTTCAGGCCGTTTTGGAAGAGAACGGTGGTCATTCTGACTGGTCCGAAATCACCTCTGGTGTTCCACAGGGGTCCGTTCTAGGTCCTCCCCTTTTTTCAATCTATATCAGCGACCTGTCACGAGTGATCACCCATTCTCGTGACATCATTTTTGCGGATGACACCCAGATATACCTCACATGTCACCCTGGCGAACTTCACTCGGCGCTTGCTCGCCTGGCTTTTGATGCTCGGGCTGTCGCACACTGGGCTCATGCCAATTCCTTGCGTCTCAACGCCGCCAAGACTAAAGCTATTATCTTCGGCAGTCCGGGCCAGGTTACCAGGCACAATTATGACTCCATTCCTAACATCCTTTTGGATGGAGTTCCCATCCCCTGGGTTGACGACGTGCGTAATCTGGGTGTCATCTTTTCTCGAACTCTCTCTTGGAAGGCCCATACAGAATTTATCTGTAATAAAGTAAATTTCGTCGTCTACCGGCTGAAGCACTGGCGTAATGTCCTGTCCATCGCACTCCGTACCAAAATTGTCAGGTCCCTAGTTTTTCCCCTTCTCGACTACTGCTGTGTTGTTTACAATGCTATCCCTGACATCCTTGACCTCAGGCTGCAAAGGGTGATCAATTCCTGCGTCAGGTTCATCTTTGACCTCAGAAGGGACGACCATATCACCCCCTGCCGACTTCACCGACTCGGGTGGCTATCAGTGGTCAGCTATCCAACTCCTTACCACCAGCAAACCTCCCTATCTGGCAAACCTGTTTTCTACTCTCGATGACTGGACTAGGTATTCTCACAGGATGACTCACGATGGCACAAACCTTGTCATTCCTCACTTTCGGACCGAATCTTATCGTAGGTCTTTTGTCGTGTCTGGAGCCTATCTCTGGGGTTCACTCCCGACTGAGGTTCGCTCCGCCACTAAAATTGAAATCTTTCGTAGTAGACTACATTCATATTTACTCGAGTCTGAGAAGTCTGAAAATCCCTAATTTCAAGCTCTCTTTTGTCTTACTTAGGTCATCGTCACGGCACCTTAACTTTGGTCCTTCCTCTTATTTAGCTCATTATTCACTTACTCTATTATTTAATCATATCTAAATAATCAACCTTACTCGTAATTCATTCAAATTTCATTCAAACTCGAACTTACACGTGTTTCTTTAACATTTGCTCTATTTATCAGTCTTATTTATTACAAACTTTAATTTCGATGTCACGTATATTGTAATCTTTTCTTGCCCCATGGAAACAAGGGCATATGTTTAAATAAATAGAAAATAGAATAGAAATATCATAGTTTTTTTGTTTTCTTATCGTAGTTGCTCTTTAAACGCAATATTTTATTCGTGTTATTATTTCGTTCGTTGCACATTTTGGGTCCTGCATTGACAGTATTGTATTCCAATCCACGCTTTGTGCAATATTTTTCAGTTTTTTATAATTAACTATTGTATTTAATTTCTTATTTTCGCTTATATATTTTACATTATTACATTGTACAAATAGTGGGAAATGATCATTGAAGGGGTTTGTTATTTTGTATGACTTTGTACTTATTGAGTTTGTTTTTGTATAAAAATTATCAATACAAGTATCACTTTGTCCCGTTGAAGATGGTTTTGTTACACCTCGGAAACTTGGAATAAATTCGTGTTCTAAAAAATTGTTTAAAAATTCTTGATTTATAACATTTTCGTTTTTACGTATATCATTATACATTATATCAATATCGAAATCTCCGATTATGCAATGTGTGCGCGACTGTAAATTGGAGAGATTCCCCAATTCCAAACAAATGCAAACGAGTCTCAGCAGAGTTGGCAGATTGTGCTTAACCTTCGATCGCTCGGACGGACAATGAACAGGTTACACAAAGCTTAATAATGACACACTGATTGATAACAACTAAATAACATTTATTTACTTTCAAACGAAGTAAAAGTCAATAACAGAGTTTCGGAGTCGCGACAACGCACAGTGGGCGAAATCCGAATAAAATGGACAAAATTCGATATCTCCATTAATTCTGCAGCAAATTTGTAGAAAATTGGTATCCTTCGGTTGTTTTGGACGTAGATTCCAAATTTTGAATCAAAATGATGAAATTCAAAATGGTCGATTCAATATGGCGGACCGAAAAATCAAAACTGAATGGATTTTTTTGAAAATTGATCTGCATGATTTTGAATTTGTATTCAGAATTGTGGAATTTAAAATAACTGCTCCGACTTGGCCAAATCCGGAAGATGTCGACAAAAATAGATAACTTTTTGAATACTGAATGATATTATTTGAATATTGCTAGTCCAATGTGTGTTTTTGGGATCGCTTATTTCGAATATCAAATTGAAATTGTGAAATTAACAATAGTGAATCTTGTATGGAAGACATTTCATATGTATAATACATGTATTAATGGTGATTTCTGGATTGTTAATATTGGAAATTATCTTCGAACTAAACAGTGACTGGATTTGGTTTAATTACTATTTTAATTATATTTGAAAATGTATGCAATTATAAGCCTTTTCACCGCGACAAGGTACCAGTCAAAGAAAAGGTTTTTTTGTGTTTTTTGGTTTTTTTGTGTTTTTTAAAGTATTTTTTGTTTTTTAAAATTTTAATATGTTTTTTTATTGACTATAATACGGGAAATATTTAATTTTATGTTTTATGTAGTGAACACAATTTTATTCTACCTCTATCTAAATATTCGCTTCTTCAAGATTTTCAAAGCAATCTTCAATATCGAAAGATTCGTCAGAAATAGTATCATAATTAGTTGAATCTTCTAAAACAACATCATCATCGTTTTGATTGATTGTTGTATCATTTATATCGACCCATTTGATTAATGTTTTCGCTTCGGTTGATAATTCTTTTGTTATTTTATCTTTCTGCAATCTATTATCACTAATACTAGGATCCGACGAAATGAGAAGATAATTCATTATGTCCTCATTACTACTTTTACGAGAACAGGTTCTACTATTATAGCGTCTAACAGCTTTAAATATTTTATTTCCAGACTCTTGAGCCTCTTTTGAAAAATAGCCTATAGGTAGAATCAATTTTCGCATAATATTACTACCATGTAGTAGCACTTTGTGTACAGAAGGGGGCATTCCGTACCACCCGTACAAATTAATAAATATTTCCGCAGTCTTTCTGGCATATATTTCAAATTTTTCCAAATCTACTGTAAAACCGCTTGCCATTATATGTAAGATATTTCCAAACCTTTCTACGAGTGTCTGATTGATTCCAAGTACATTAGAAACAATCGCAGGATTCGAAAAAAATTGCCTAGCAGTATTGCCATCATTGGTTGTACCGTATCCTTGTTTCACAACATCAACCGTTACAGATAATTGCGATTTTAAACCGTCTTGAATTTGTTTCTTTCTGTTTTGTTTTAAGATTTTATTATTTCCTTTAGCACAACCCTCTTTAAAATCTTGGTTACACGAAATGTGTAATAAACACTCCATAAATCGTATCCAGCAATGAAGGTTGGATAAACCAAACTTATAATGTTCTTCGTTAATTTGTAGGTCTTTTATATACTGTAAATCATTTACATGTTTTGGACTTACTCGACAAATATTGCAGGATGTTGTGGATTTCTGATCTGTCAACACGTTACACACTTTACCATCAATCATAGTACAATATAGAGTGTGAGCGACTTTAAAGGAAAAACTTGATTTGGTAGTGATTACATGATTTGAGCTGTTGTGTGGTCCAGCAGGGATTGCAATTTGACTTCAGCCCCATTTTCAGTTACAGTTATATTTTGAGGGTAACATTTTTTTTAGCAGCCTGAATCTTCGCATAAGGTGGATAAAGTTTATCTCCGAATAAGCATTTATTTTAAGTTCGAAGCAATTCATACTTTCTCCTTGATAGACCTAAATCTATATACATTGCCAGAATTTTATTTATAAATGTTTCTTCATCTTGTTCATTATTCGGTAGCAAATATTTACAATGTTTTTTATTGCTGGGTGCAACAGCTGCCCGCAACTCTTCTTGGCTATACTTGCTACGAAGCTCATGTGAACGTCTTTTTCGGGTCTTGCCGCTACAATCTTCGTACCATTTGCATGGGCGACCACGACCACGATTCCCTAGATTGCCACACAATGAACTATCATTAGCATTGGGAGTAGTAATAGCAGGTTTGGTGTGCATCATTATAAACGATATTTTAATTTCGCTTTCCAGAAACTGGGTGTACTTTCTTACAAAGACTTTTCTTACAATTGCTCGTGGTCGATTAACATTTGACCAATATTTTGAATATTTGGAAATAAAACTATTAATTACACATTTTTTAATTTGTAACAGTTGCATTTTATTGTAGTTCTTATCTTTTTTTATATAATCCATTATTGCTGCCAAATGTGACTTTCTTTTATCATCAGTATTCCAAATACACTCACATGAAATTTTATTTTTAAGTATAATATCAGCCATCTTTTGAACTTTATGAACAACTTGAATTAGCAACTAGAATAATACGAGGATTCTTAAAGATAATAAAAAGTATAAATGTACAAAGAGGAAAACTGCTAAAGAAAACGATTTTATTAAATAAAACGATATTAAAATGTAAGTCAATATTATAAATGTAAGCAGTAATAATATTACGCAATATTATAAGTCAGTCAAACAGGTTATAATTATAGGAATCATGGTACAATTTGAATTGCGAGTTTTAAAGATAAAATTTTATTCCACCTAGCGGATAGAATGTGTAATTCGAATGTAAATAGTGCACATTGTAGTCGAGAGCAGGTAGGATTCGTACAAGTTTTACTCTAAGCCATATAGAAGAGAAACTATTACATGTTTTAGAATAACTTCAATCCTGCTATATACCCCACATATCTGGCTTTAATAATAGCGAAGTACAATTTTGATACAACTTAGCATGGCAAAGTTACGACAACTTTTTTAAAAAAATTAAAACGTACGAAACCACCCCATACATGGGGTAGCTTCGTGCATAGAGTGAGGCACATTCGTACATAGTGGGGAACTTCCTTACAGTCAAAGAAAATGCCATTTATTTACTTATACATTTATAATTGCTTGAACATAAAAATATAATACTTTACATTATATTATATAATATTTTTTCCTTTTTCAAATAAAGGAACTAATGAACAAAATCAGCCTTCGTGTAGTAATAACTAGCAATTATTGCGTTTAAAGTACTTAATACTAATAAAAATGGAACACTTTTATATAATTTTTTCTTTTTAATTAAGGAACTGAGGAATAGTTATTGACCTTCATGTAGTAATAATGAAAATAATATTGCTTTAAGTACTTTAAGTACTTTAAAGGGTTACACCACTGTAACAGCCTAAAAAAAGCGCTTTTTTTCAATTTTTTTTGGATGGAAGGAATAGTAATGGACTAATAAAATTTGATGAAGTGATTAAACATATATTTAACTATAGAACAAAAAATTACGATCGACACACATTACAAAATGGCGGAATCCGAGCCATTCTTGCGAGGCCTATTCAATTTGAAGCATTCTGCGGCACGCAGTGTAGCGGATGCAAATTTGCATCTACAAAAAAGAATAAAAAAATCACTTATTCTCCATGTTCATAGCTAGAGAAATACGTAGGGGATTTTAAAAATATTGAAATTTGTGTGATTGGCGAGTATTTGAATGAAAACATTACATTTTCCACAAAAAAAAGAGGTAATCTTTCGTTAATAACTAATGTTTAAATTAACATCTTGAAAATTGCCTACGTATTTCTCTTCAGAATGTTGTTTTAAGAATATTGTAAACATTTGGAATCAAAGGAATGAAAATTGTTGAAGTTATGCTGCGTGCCGTTTTGAAAAATCGTGTTCCGAGAAAAACACGTTTAAAGTTTTGAAATGTGTTATAGACATTGAAAAATGAAAAATTTGCTTGTTTAAAATTTTTTAACATTAGTCTGCTATCTTAGGACCATAAAGCTGCCCTTCCAAGGTCAAACATTTTTCCGCATTCTCTTTTTTTTTTCATACGAGAGCGTGCTTTTTTTGCTTCATCTGTTAACGATAGTTCGGCGTTCTTAATCCGGTTAGCATCGGCTTCAAGACAAAAATTGTATGATTCGATGCCAATATCCATTTCCAAAACTTCAATGATTCTTAAAATACTTCTTAGACCATCATTAAAATTGCATACAGCAATATCAGTCGCTACATTTAAGACTTTTTTGCCACTTGAATACGATTTAGGAGCCAAATTCCAAACAGTAGCATTGAAACTTTCGTTGTTATTTTGGGTGTAGCCTCCCAAGCAACGGTTTAGCAACTCATCTCAGCTCAACTCATCATAAATTGGTTTAATAGCTTTAAAAACTTCTGCAGAAAGCGGCGGCTTATGAGGAAAGGTATCCAACGAATCCGCTGCTTGCGCCATTTTCCAATCACACCATGACTCCGAGCAATTCTCGTGCTGCGGATTTTCGTCAGTTGATAACATATGAAATAATGTCGCCCAAATTTCATTTTTCATATTTTTCAAGGAATTCGAATTCCGATGTATTGCCAAACCATAATAAATTGTTAATTTGTCGATTAATTTGCCAGTTAATTTACCTTTTCCGCCGAGGCCTTTTACTTTTTTTTTCAGGTTTCTAAATCGAGTGCCCATTCTATTTTGAACATGATCAATACATTCTTTCTTTGATACATCAATTTTTTCATACAGATTTTTATCTTTTATACCTCTGAAGGTTTTGCTGTCGCCGTCACCGATGTAGTTTGTGTATTTGAGGGCATGCAAAGTTTCGGAACGTGTGAACATCTCGACGACAGCATCTACTACCATCTTACCAGAGGAACCTTCATGGTTCGCCTGACATTCATCGGCGTGTATTATATACCATTCTTCATACTCAGTTGTTCCTAATTTACTCTTCCAGTGCTCACAACACTTACAGTAGTTTGACTTCACTTCAACATCAACGATTTTTCCTGTAAACCATTCAATCAATGAGGTGATTCCGAAAAAGCGACGAGAATCCGCGTTTCCTCCACGAACCATCACCGGAAACAGTTATCCCTTCAAATTAACCACGTTCTTCAGTTTTCTTTTTCTGTTCTTGCGCTGCATTCTTCATACTAATGTCCCGTACTGTTTTTGTTGCAATCGAAATCACATCCACTAATTTATCATAAAAAGATTGGAATATCGGTCGTGGCAATTCCATAAATGCACAAAATTTTATTATTCCACGTAGCCCTACTCCAAGAAGTCGCATTGCTAGCACCATTTGTCGGTTAATTTCATATGCATTCCGTATGAATTTACTACTTGGAATGACAACTCCTGGGAATTTCGGACAAGCAATAACTATTTTGAAGCCTATACCCCGAGAACTTCTTTCATGAAATGTGATGTCTGAATCACACGATTTACACTTTACGTGTTGAGCAATGGCAGAAAAAATGACAACAATATTTATAATTCTATAGCCAAATTCATAATTGATATCAAAATCTTCATTGCAAACTTTTAGCTTGTTGGCAGAAGCGCTGACTCCATTCGAATTGCTCTCAGTCTCATACCTATTCAACGGTTGTCTCAATGATGCATTGCTCCGATGCAGCGTTGGATACGATCTTTTCGTACCTTTCTTACTCTGGTAAACTTTTGTGTCTGCGATTATGCTACACTTAAATAGATCATTGATTCGACACTAACAATCTTTTGTTTTTAACCATTTTAGTTCCAGAGGTCTTTTTTGTTTTCAAATAAAAAATTGCCAAGCGGCGCAATAGCGCTGTTTTCATTCCTTATTTCAAAAATGCTGGCATTTTTGGACATGGAACAGAAGAAGCGCGATCGCGCCAGTTGGCACTAAAACGGTTAAGTGCTTTTAACTGAACATAAAAACTAACAACTTCTGTTAGTATGGGTCGTTCGGAAAGTAATTTCGTTTTTTCCCGACAGATTTCACAGAAAAATACGAAATTACTTTCCGAACAACCCAGTATATTAGGGAAATTAAAAATCAAAATGAAAGACATTAAATTACCTTACCAGCAGCCGTTTATTTGACGATGTTTTATAGCGCATTTCGAGGCGCTTGGAGAAGGTTCGAAATTACAATGAAAAAAAAATTGTTTCAGGTACTAAACTTTTTGCTACCTATTCTAGAAGGTTCAAAGCAACTTTTAAGCCAATAAACGAAAAATCGATTTTTTGAAAAATTTACAGTGGTGTAACCCCTTAATACTTATAACTACTAAGTCAGAAAAATATTTATATAACATAACATAACACATATTTTTTTTCATCAAGAGACACGGTAGTGTCTCGAGACAAGTTCATATATGAATTGGGCGAGAGCGCTACCGTGTATCTATTCTCGAACGAACTAGCTGCGGGCACATGAAAGACAGCCGCCACACGTTGTGTATATGGGGCATTCCATGCCAAATCGGACGGTTCGTAAAATTTTGATTTTTGATTTCCTCAATTTTCTGATATTTTTTAGTACCTACCGAAAAACCCTTCCTGGTAAATTTTGAGATTTTTTTGATTACCCGTTTAAAAGATATCAAATTTTCAAAAAACTCGCTTTTTTTTTAGTTTTTTGCTGATAACTTCTTCAATAATGGTCCAAATTTAAACTTTTTTTTTTCAAAATTTTTGTTTTTTCATGTACTCTTTAGAAAAAAATATTAAAAAAATTGTTGAAGCATTTTTGAATGAGATTTTTGAGTTAAAAATTTTAAATCTCATTTTCCAAAGTGATTGCATATTTTGATTTTCGTCAAAATTTTTTATAGCAAACTACTACTCATTCCACAACTTTTCAGGCCGGTCCGATCGTGGGACCTCCAAAGCTATTATTTTTTTTCGATTTTTGAAAAAAATTTTCTTTCTATTAATCATTATGAATATCAATTTCTGTTACTGTATAATATTTTTCTAATTATTTTTTAATAATTTTCACAATTTATAATGGTAAAAAGGTGTTTAAAATCAATCAATAGTCGTTAAATCAATTTATAATCAATAAAAAAAATATCTATTTATTTTCGGTGATTTTTTGAAAAATCTGATTGGGGTTGAATTTTCAATGTTACTTTTTGTTATAAAGTATTTGTTATAAATTTGCCAAATATTGCCGTAATATTTCACCTGAACAGAATTATTTAAATGCAACGGAAAAAATTAGATTTGAGATACAAAACAGCTAACAATAAGATAATTGCAGGAACGCACAAAATTCATTCAGTTGTTCCAATGGATAGCGGAAATGTACGAGTTAAACATTATTCTGGTTTAAATGATGCCCGCATATGTAAAATTTTCAAAAAATTACGAAAATAAATAAATATTTTTGTTTTATTTGTTACGGCCGTTACGTTCGTTATGACCATTACGCCGAGGAGAGGTTTCCCATTTCTTGCGAAGCATCTCGGAGCGTTCTCACGGGATTTTGGAGCTGAGTTGCACATTCCGGCTACGTTATCTCCCGTGGGAGACGAGCCGTGGTGCAGCTCAGAGATGCTACGCGGTTTCGCGATCCACGGTTTTGGTCTCCTTACGCCTAGCTGATATTAGCTAGCGCAGTTCTGGACAGGTAGAGACTCTGAGTCTGACCCGCGATCTGTCTGGTTGTTTAGCTTTTGAGCGTGACACCTTCTCTCGCGTTAGTTAGAGCCACTTTGTATCCGGTGCCCTCTTCCCGACTTGATATTCAGTTGCCAATAAAGGTCACTTTAGGTGACTTTATTGACCCCTTCATTTCTGTGTCTACGAGTTCTTTTGTTTTCCCTTCCTTTCCCGGCTATCCATTGACCAGGTAGGTCAGTAGATAGCACCTTCTCACGAAGGATCCCACGTGACGACCCTACGGGACGTCGCATATTGATTATAAATTGATTTAACGACTATTAATTGATTTTAATCACCTTTTTACCATTATAAACTATAGAAATTATTAAAAAATAATTAGAAAAACAATATACAGTAACGGAAATTGATATTCATAATGATTAATAGAAAGAAAAAATTTTTCAAATATTGAAAAAAAATAATAGCTTTGGAGGTCCCACGATCGGACCAGCCTGAAAAGTTGTGGAATGAGTAGTAGTTTGCTACAAAAAATTTTGACGAAAATCAAAATATGCAATCACTTTGGAAAATGAGATTTAAAAATTTAAACTAAAAAATCTCATTCAAAAATGCTTCAACAATTTTTTTTATATTTTCTTCTAAAGAGTACAATAGCCCGCACGAAAGTTGTCCCTCCTCTAGCGCCGCGAAGCGGAGCATCGCGAACTAGACGCGCTCGACGAAAATAAGCAGGCGAATTACTTGGTTGAATGCTAGATTCATGGTCGACGATACGAAAATTTCAAGCACAGGTCCGGCGCATGTGTTTTTATCGGGTGGGTCGGAACCCGATTTCACCAGATGTCCAACCCGACCTCACCGATTTCAATAATTTTTTGATATGATGTAATACTCGAACAAATAAGGGACATGTATTTTTTTTTATGTGCTGACATCCACTTTAAAGGGGTGAAAACGACCCCCCCCAAGTTTTATCCGAAAATCATTTTTTTATCATATCTCGGCTTGTAATAAATATTTTCCAAAAAAACAAAGTGGAAAATATTTATCATAAGAAGTCGAAGATGTTAGGTGTGCTTATGACCCAAGGGGTTGCAACCCTTTATTTTATATTTAAAGAAAACTCGATTTTTTATGCTTTTTAAGTAATACAGCGCATATAAATGATGATAAAAAATGTTTTCTCTAAAACTACTTATATATAATAAGTTAGTAAAATATAATATTCTTTTAATATTATATCAGAGTTACTTTTTATAACTATTACTATAGCTGCTCATTATTATCATTATTATTATTATTACTATGACTTTTTAACGACATAACTATAAATATTTAAATTTTATTTTAAATATTAAAATTCACAAAATAATAATAATAATGATAATAATGAGCAGTTATAACAACTACAATATATTATAATTTCTTAAAAATGTATGAACTTTTTTCAATTCATTAATTCATTATTTAGTTTGTTAACTATTGCAATCTCAACAAAGTTGTTGATTGATAAATTTTGAAGTCACCAAATTCTAAAAAATTTATGACATTTTTACAGATCAACCAAGATACCGATTTGTAATTTTTTTTAGAAATTCGAGAAATTCTTTCAAAGGGTATAGCCGAATAAGCATGATAAACGTGCCCCTTAACCAAATTGAACTTATGTTACGTCAATCGAAAGAGCTTTCTTGGAAATCCATTTCCACGAAGTTTTAACCACCTACCCCTATTACTAGGGTAGTTATTAAGCGAAACATGATTTACAGTTTAAACTTAATTCCTTTTTTTCTATTCCAGCAAACATTATGAAAAAAATCTGCAATACTGTAATTAGTATGTTATATATCATGAAATTTTTTCAGAATTTTTAGCTGAAAAATTTATTTTTTAAAAATTACAAAAGTTTTAATATTCAATTTTTTTAACCCCTTGCACTATTTTCACGAGTCTGACTGGTGATTAAAATTTTAGGCCAAACTTGAATATCACGAGTCAGACTCGTTGTCTAGTTTCATGCCAAACATGAATATCACGAGTGTGACTCGTAATCGACATTTCGGGCCAAACATGAATATCACGAGCCGTACTCGTGATTTTTTAAATAAAACGTGGTATTTTTAAAATTTATTGCAATCATATGTAATGAAAATACTTTTTAAAAGTTTTTATTCAAATTCATTTGAATTTCACAAGTTCCAACACTCGGGCTCCGCCACTTCGCCTCTTTTCGCGACCATTCGAGTGCACAGTTAAGCAAGGCTTCTTGCGAATTTCAGCGTAGTGCAAGGGGTTAATTGAAATTAATATATAATAATTTTTCAAGATTTTTGGGAATGGTGCAACAAAATGAAAAAAATTAATAATTACTTTTTTCTCATTTTACTGTGTATAGAAGTAGCTATTAGTCAACGTTGTTAATCTTGGCAATTCTTTTTGATATAAGTGAGAAACTAATTAGTAATGATGGATCGAACTATTTACTGCACAACAATATCTTAAAATGTAAAAACAAGATGAATCCCTTCAAAGTAACGTATATTTCTGGTATTATGATTATACTGCAAGAAATATACATATTTTATATTACTTAAATAAGTATTTCAATTTTACCAACTATTACGAGCAGTTTTTTTATTTTTAAGAGGGTATACTGAATTAGGAGGCCTAAAAAAAACGTTTTTTTGACAATTTTTTTAGGATAGAAAAATTGATTAAATCTATCGAACTTTTAAAAATATTTTGATATATATTTGACTAGTGTGTACAAATTTTTTCACTAAGAAATATCGAACTGGAGTCGACTATGACGCACATTTGTAAAATAAAAAACTGCTCATAATAGTTGGTGGGTTTGAATTACTTATTTTATCTAACACATATATTGGGTTGGCAACTAAGTAATTGCGGATTTTTCAAAGCAAATAAATGACAAAATCCGCAATTACTTGGTTGTCAACCCAATAATTTAAATATAAAAAAGTATTTGTAACAGTTGGTAGAATTGAAATGTTCATTTTATCAAACACATGGCATTTAAAAAATAAAAAAACTATTCGTAATAGTTTAAAATATGTATATTTCTTACAGTATAATCATAATACCAGAAATATACGTTACTTTGAACGGATTTATCTTGTTTTTACATTTTAAGATATTGTTGTGCAGTAAATAGATCGGTCCATCACTACTAATTAGTTTTTCACTTATATCAAAGAGAATTGCCAAGATTAACAACCTTGACTAATAGTTGACAAACACGGTGAAATGAGAAAAAAAGTAATTTTTAATTTTTTTCATTTTGTTGCACCACTTCCAAAAATCTGGAAAAATTAGGAATTAGTAGACATTAAAAAAAGCTTCTACCGTAAAAATATCAAGTTTGTCACTCGATAATTTTAATTAAAACACTGAATATTAAAACTTTTGTAATTCTTTAAAAATAAATTTTTCAGCAAATATTCTGAAAAAATTTCATTATATATAATATACTAATTACAGTATTGTAGATTTTTTTCATAATTTTTGCTGGAATAGAAAAAAAGAAATTAAGTTTAAACTGTAAATCGTGTTTCGCTTAATAACTACCCTAGTAAAAAGGGTAGGTGGTTAAAACTTCGTGGAAATGGATTTCTTAGAAAGCTCTTTCGAATGACGTAACATAAGTTCAATTTGGTTTAGGGGCACGTTTATCATGCTTATTCGGCTATACTCTTGGAAGAAATTTCTCGAGTTTCTAAAAAAATTACAAATCGGTATCTTGGTTGATTTGTACAAATGTTATAAATTTTTTAGAATTTGATGACTTCAGAATTTATCAATCAACGACTTTGTTGAGATTGCAATAGTTAACAAACTAAATAATGAATTAATGAATTGAAAAAAGTTCATAAATTTTTAAGAAATTATAATATATTGTAGTTGTTATAACTGCTCATTATTATCATTATTATTATTATTTTGTGAATTTTAATATTTAAAATAAAATTTAAATATTTATAGTTATGTCGTTAAAAAGTCATAGTAATAATAATAATAATGATAATAATGAGCAGCTATAGTAATAGTTATAAAAAGTAACTTTGATAGAATATTAAAAGAATATTATATTTTACTAACTTACTAAATATAAGTAGTTTTAGAGAAAAAATTTGTTATCGTCATTTATAGGCGCTGTATATTACTTTAAGGGGTAGTTTACGGTATTCGGGGGCGGTTGCGTAAGAAGTCCTGAACCGCGACAACTGAAATATTCGATAGAGTAAACGGAAATGCTTTTCTTTATTTTTGTTCAGTTCATACTCTGGTTTATATGAAGAAAAAAAGTATAAAAAATCGAGTTTTCTTTAAATATAAAATAAAGGGTTGCAACCCCTTGGGTCATAAACAAACCTAATATCTTCGACTTCTTATGATAAATATTTTCCACTTTGTTTTATTGAAAAATATTTATTAGAAGCCGAGATATGATTAAAAAAACGATTTTCGGATAAATCTTTGGGGGGAGGGGGTGGTTTTCACCCCTTTAAAGTGGATGTCAGCACATAAAAAAACATACGTCTCCCTTATTTGTTCGAGTATTACATCATATCAAAAAATTATTGAAATCGGTGAGTTCGGGTTGGAAACTCTGGTGAAATCGGGTTCCGACCCACCCGATAAAAACACATGCGCCGGACCTGTGCTTGAAATTTTCGTATCGTCGACCATGAACCTAGCATTCGACCAAGTAATTCGCCTGCTTATTTTCGTCGAGCGCGTCTAGTTCGCGATGCTCCGCTTCGCGGCGCTGGAGGAGGGACAACTTTCGTGCGGGCTATTGTACATGAAAAAACAAAAATTTTGAAAAAAAAAAGTTTAAATTTGGACCATTATTGAAGAAGTTATCAGCAAAAAACTAAAAAAAAGCGATTTTTTTGAAAAATTAATATCTTTTAAACGGGTAATCAAAAAAATCTCAAAATTTACCAGGAAGGGTTTTTTGGTAGATACTAAAAAATATCAGAAAATTGAGGATATCAAAAATCAAAATTTTACGAACCGTCCGATTTGGCGTGGAATGCCCCATATACAAAGCTTCAACCTCCATACAAACGCAATTAGCCCACTGAGTTGTATGGGTTTCCCTGTATACATACACGGCGCACAAGTAACATGCTGTCTGTTCCCTGCAGTGGCGGCTCCACGGTGAGGTGTGTGAGTTTTTTTCTTATATATACACGACTCATACACTCACAAGCTGTCTGTGATACGCAGTGGCGGCGCCACGGTGGGCTAGCCTTAGGCATTGAGTTGATTCAAACGATGAAGAAATTTACCTTACCGACGCACGTTATGTATTTTATATTCTCTAGAAATAAAGTCGGTAACTATTATCATTTTTATCGAGTCATACAATTTAATTTTGGCGCGTTTGCAAGAGCGTGTTCAAAACTTTAGTTTTCAACACGCTTTATTAAAGGCGCCAAAATTAATTTTTATAAAAAAAATTAAATAATGTGATGACGAGGACGACGACGTGGACGACGAAGACGTGGACGACGACGACGTGGACGACGACGACGACGTGGACGACGACAAAGACGTAGACGACAACGTAGATGACAACGAAGACGTGGGCGACGACGAAGACGTGAACGACGACGACGACGACGACGTGGACGTAGACGACGATGAAGACGTGGATGACGATGAAGACGTGGACGACGACGAAGATGTGGACGACGATGACGAGGACAAAGAAAGCCGTAGTACAACAAAGAAAGCGGCTCTGTGTGTTTGCGTGCGTGTGCGTGCCTGTGAATTAATAAATAAAAATACAATTTCTTTTTTCAATAAAAAATCGTAATTTCGACCAGGACGATGACGACGACGAAGACGTGGACGACGACGAGGACAAAGAAAGCCTAGGTCAATAAAGAAAGCGGCTCTGTGTGTGTGTGCTTGCGTGCGTGTGTGTGTACGAATTAATAAATAAATAAAACAACAATAAATCTTAAAAATTTTTAATTTTCAATTTTCAATTTTCCTTTTTTTCAGTTTTTTTTCTTCAATAAAATACAAAATTGGATTTTGACCCGTAGAAAGCTTGACCACGGCCACGTCCTCGGCCCCCACCTCTTCCTCCTCCGCGACGATATCTAAAAAAAACAAAAAATACACTGTAGCGCGCCTACCAACTTCGCCAAAAGTTGGTGGCGTGTCTCCAAATTTCCACACTCAGAGCTTGTTGCTCACCATGAACAAAAAAAAGGAAAAACAAATACGAAATTGGGCGCCAGTCCTTACGGACACGGATTTGACTCTGAGGGGCCCCGGTCTAACTCAGCGAGAGCTGAAAGACCCTCCCAGAGGGAATTCGTTGTCTGGATTGATCGGGAAATTAAAAGAAAAGAAAATCCAACCGACTTTTCTCGGGATTAACAAGAATTCGAATTTATTCACAAATAGAAAGAATCATCAATTGTACAAAAAGAGATAGTTTAATCGGAATTCACGAAAATTCGAATTTATTCGCAATAAAAAGAAATAACTAATAACTGCACAAAAGAAAACAAAAATAAGATTTATTCGGGAACCTTCCGACTAACAAATAATACCCGATAATCGGAAATCGCGAAGTAAAAGATAGCAAAAAAAAGAAAAGGGAATCGGTAGGAAAGCGGCGATAGGATTCTAAACAGGATGCCAAAAAACCACAAAGAAGGCCCTGTATAGGTTCTCACCACAGCGATAGTCAGGAGATACTCCAAAGTTTCGTCCAAATACGGAATTTCCGGCAGGAAGGTAGTTGTCCAAAAACGGAATTTTCGAGAGAAAGGTAGTCCGTCCAAAAACCAGAATTTCCAAAAGAAAGATGGTCTCTCAATTGATCGTCTTCCCAGGAACAAGAAAGGGCGTCCACACTTGCACAAGGCTCAGAAATCTCTGATTAGCTGATTTCGGCTTCCTCGCGTTGCTAGTGATAGCGCCATCCTTTTCACGGCAGGATTCGGGAATTACGACAAGTTCTCGGGCGATAATTAGGGCATCGACCCATTTTTCCATTATCGACCCGTCTCCTGCGAATCGCTAGATGACCGTAAGCGATAGGTCCTTGACATCCTTCTCCTTGTCTCTCTCTCGGGAGTCGGTAGTTCGTCCTTTCTTCTCTTCGCTGTCATAGACGGCTTCGGAGTCTTCCCTCTTCTTCTCTCTCATGTTGAAGGAGCCTTGGGTGCTCCTTGTCTTCTCCCGTCTCTTCTTTGTGCCGATCTTTGTGATTTTGGCAGGGAACTTGAAGGGGGAAGGGAGTGACAGCGTTAGGTAATGCGAAAATTATTTATCGTGATTCGTTAACAAAATCGAAAATAATAAGCGAGAATAATAAATGCGATAAAATATTTCTTCAGGTTCCCGGGAGATTTCTGAGCACTCTTAGTTTTCAATAAGTCCCGATAGCCCGAATTTACGAAAGAATTACGAGAAGACAAAAAGAGAGACGTACTTTATAGAGGGAATAACGAGATTTTTACCACTTAAAGTAACGAGAATAATTTTCCACGTTACAACACTTATTACAATTTCTTATTAATAAATATTTATGCTAATTAACCACTTGCGCTAGAACAAAATTCACCAACTCGTGTGACGACGTGCGTGGCACGTTTTTCTAACGCAAGTGGTTTTTATTACTCAAGTTAAAATGAAATTCTAACCTGGCATTTCTCAGTTCCAAGTTGCGCCCCCCTCGACGCTTCTTCTCGCCGGTTGCAGCCTTTGTCGCCGTCGCCGTCGCCGGTTTTGGTACTGACGGTCCTGCTGGTGGTGATGTCGGCTGTGGTGGTGTTGGTGGCGGTGATGTCGGCTGTGGCGGTACTGGTGGTGGTGATTTCGCTTGCGAGGGTGAAGTCGGGTCCAAGACCAGCGGCGACACCGGGGGTGAATCCTCGATTTGAGACATTCTGAAACTACAAAATAATAATGATTAATATTAATATTATTATTATCATTCTGATCATCATCACTACCGTTATCACAAGCAACGAGGACAACGGCAACGATGATGAACATGTAATTTAGAAAAAAATTCAACTTACCTGTTGCTTCTGCGACGCTCTGGGACGATCTGATGAGTATAATAAAATGGTAGTCTGCACACGCGCAGTTGAACACAATTACTTATGGCGGGTTTACATGAAATATATCATGTTTGTTGGATGTGTCGCAACATTAACGAGAAATGGCAGCGCCAGAGTTTTACTAATTTACTAACGCGTATTCAAAAATTAATTTTTTAAATGCATACCATGTAATTTTGGCGCGTTGCAAGAGCGTATTCAAAATTTAATTTTTCAATTCGTTTTATTAAACGCGCCAAAATAAAATTTTATAAAATCAAACCAGAGTTGTATACAAAATTTATTTATTTAATTTACTGAAGCACGTTCAAAAATTATCCGGGCGCGCCAGAAGTGAACACAGCCAAAGTTAAGTTATCTCCCGGGAACCTGAAGAAATATTTTATCGCATTTATTATTCTCGCTTATTATTTTCGATTTTG
>OX463766.1:9497227-9637789 GCA_949825005.1 Gasteruption jaculator
CCCGTCTCCTGCGAATCGCTAGATGACCGTAAGCGATAGGTCCTTGACATCCTTCTCCTTGTCTCTCTCTCGGGAGTCGATAGTTCGTCCTTTCTTCTCTTCGCTGTCATAGACGGCTTCGGAGTCTTCCCTCTTCTTCTCTCTCATGTTGAAGGAGCCTTGGGTGCTCCTTGTCTTCTCCCGTCTCTTCTTTGTGCCGATCTTTGTGATTTTGGCAGGGAACTTGAAGGGGGAAGGGAGTGACAGCGTTAGGTAATGCGAAAATTATTTATCGTGATTCGTTAACAAAATCGAAAATAATAAGCGAGAATAATAAATGCGATAAAATATTTCTTCAGGTTCCCGGGAGATTTCTGAGCACTCTTAGTTTTCAATAAGTCCCGATAGCCCGAATTTACGAAAGAATTACGAGAAGACAAAAAGAGAGACGTACTTTATAGAGGGAATAACGAGATTTTTACCACTTAAAGTAACGAGAATAATTTTCCACGTTACAACACTTATTACAATTTCTTATTAATAAATATTTATGCTAATTAACCACTTGCGCTAGAACAAAATTCACCAACTCGTGTGACGACGTGCGTGGCACGTTTTTCTAACGCAAGTGGTTTTTATTACTCAAGTTAAAATGAAATTCTAACCTGGCATTTCTCAGTTCCAAGTTGCGCCCCCTCGACGCTTCTTCTCGCCGGTTGCAGCCTTTGTCGCCGTCGCCGTCGCCGGTTTTGGTACTGACGGTCCTGCTGGTGGTGATGTCGGCTGTGGTGGTGTTGGTGGCGGTGATGTCGGCTGTGGCGGTACTGGTGGTGGTGATTTCGCTTGCGAGGGTGAAGTCGGGTCCAAGACCAGCGGCGACACCGGGGGTGAATCCTCGATTTGAGACATTCTGAAACTACAAAATAATAATGATTAATATTAATATTATTATTATCATTCTGATCATCATCACTACCGTTATCACAAGCAACGAGGACAACGGCAACGATGATGAACATGTAATTTAGAAAAAAATTCAACTTACCTGTTGCTTCTGCGACGCTCTGGGACGATCTGATGAGTATAATAAAATGGTAGTCTGCACACGCGCAGTTGAACACAATTACTTATGGCGGGTTTACATGAAATATATCATGTTTGTTGGATGTGTCGCAACATTAACGAGAAATGGCAGCGCCAGAGTTTTACTAATTTACTAACGCGTATTCAAAAATTAATTTTTTAAATGCATACCATGTAATTTTGGCGCGTTGCAAGAGCGTATTCAAAAATTTAATTTTTCAATTCGTTTTATTAAACGCGCCAAAATAAAATTTTATAAAATCAAACCAGAGTTGTATACAAAATTTATTTATTTAATTTACTGAAGCACGTTCAAAAATTATCCGGGCGCGCCAGAAGTGAACACAGCCAAAGTTAAGTTATCTCCCGGGAACCTGAAGAAATATTTTATCGCATTTATTATTCTCGCTTATTATTTTCGATTTTGTTAACGAATCACGATAAATAATTTTCGCATTACCTAACGCTGTCACTCCCTTCCCCCTTCAAATTCCCTGCCAAAATCACAAAGATCGGCACAAAGAAGAGACGGGAGAAGACAAGGAGCACCCAAGGCTCCTTCAACATGAGAGAGAAGAAGAGGGAAGACTCCGAAGCCGTCTATGACAGCGAAGAGAAGGAAGGACGAACTACCGACTCCCGAGAGAGAGACAAGGAGAAGGATGTCAAGGACCTATCGCTTACGGTCATCTAGCGATTCGCAGGAGACGGGTCAATAATGGAAAAATGGGTCGATGCCCTAATTATCGCCCGAGAACTTGTCGTAATTCCCGAATCCTGCCGTGAAAAGGATGGCGCTATCACTAGCAACGCGAGGAAGCCGAAATCAGCTAATCAGAGATTTCTGAGCCTTGTGCAAGTGTGGACGCCCTTTCTTGTTCCTGGGAAGACGATCAATTGAGAGACCATCTTTCTTTTGGAAATTCTGGTTTTTGGACGGACTACCTTTCTCTCGAAAATTCCGTTTTTGGACAACTACCTTCCTGCCGGAAATTCCGTATTTGGACGAAACTTTGGAGTATCTCCTGACTATCGCTGTGGTGAGAACCTATACAGGGCCTTCTTTGTGTTTTTTTGGCATCCCGTTTAGAATCCTATCGCCGCTTTCCTACCGATTCCCTTTTCTTTTTTTTGCTATCTTTTACTTCGCGATTTCCGATTATCGGGTATTATTTGTTAGTCGGAAGGTTCCCGAATAAATCTTATTTTTGTTTTCTTTTGTGCAGTTATTAGTTATTTCTTTTTATTGCGAATAAATTCGAATTTTCGTGAATTCCGATTAAACTATCTCTTTTTGTACAATTGATGATTCTTTCTATTTGTGAATAAATTCGAATTCTTGTTAATCCCGAGAAAAGTCGTCTGGATTTTCTTTTCTTTTAATTTCCCGATCAATCCAGACAACGAATTCCCTCTGGGAGGGTCTTTCAGCTCTCGCTGAGTTAGACCGGGGCCCCTCAGAATCAAATCCGTGTCCGTAAGGACTGGCGCCCAATTTCGTATTTGTTTTTCCTTTTTTTTGTTCATGGTGAGCAACAAGCTCTGAGTGTGGAAATTTGGAGACACGCCACCAACTTTTGGCGAAGTTGGTAGGCGCGCTACAGTGTATTTTTTGTTTTTTTTAGATATCGTCGCGGAGGAGGAAGAGGTGGGGGCCGAGGACGTGGCCGTGGCCAAGCTTTCTACGGGTCAAAATCCAATTTTGTATTTTATTGAAGAAAAAAAACTGAAAAAAAGGAAAATTGAAAATTGAAAATTAAAAATTTTTAAGATTTATTGTTGTTTTATTTATTTATTAATTCGTACACACACACGCACGCAAGCACACACACACAGAGCCGCTTTCTTTATTGACCTAGGCTTTCTTTGTCCTCGTCGTCGTCCACGTCTTCGTCGTCGTCATCGTCCTGGTCGAAATTACGATTTTTTATTGAAAAAAGAAATTGTATTTTTATTTATTAATTCACAGGCACGCACACGCACGCAAACACACAGAGCCGCTTTCTTTGTTGTACTACGGCTTTCTTTGTCCTCGTCATCGTCGTCCACATCTTCGTCGTCGTCCACGTCTTCATCGTCGTCTACGTCCACGTCGTCGTCGTCGTCGTCGTTCACGTCTTCGTCGTCGCCCACGTCTTCGTTGTCATCTACGTTGTCGTCGTCTACGTCTTTGTCATCGTCCACGTCGTCGTCGTCCACGTCGTCGTCGTCCACGTCGTCGTCCTCGTCATCACATTATTTAATTTTTTTTCAGAAGTGAACACAGCCAAAGTTTTATTGTAAGTTTATTTAATTTCGGCGCGTTTATTGAAGCGTTTTTAAAAATTAATTTCTAATGCATACAATTTAATTGGCGCGTTTCAAGAGCGTGTTCAAAATTTAATTTTTCAATACGCTTTATTAATTGTGTTAAAATTAAATCTTATAAAATCAAACCAGGGTTTTATAAAAGATTTATTTACTTCATCTTCGCGCGTTTACTCAAGCGCGTTGATGAAAATTAACGGAGGCGCGATTTTATAAACAGCCAGATTTCTATTGTAAATTTATTTCATTTCGGCGCGATTACTGATTATTAAAGCGATTTCAAAAATTAATTTTTAATGCATACAATGTAATTTTGGCGTATTGGAAGAGCGTGTTCAAAATTTAATTTTTCAGAACGCTTTATTAAACGCGCCACAATTAAATTTTATAAAATCAAATCAGAGTTCCATAAACAATTAATTTCTTTAATTATGGCGCATTTACTGAAGCCAATTCAAAAATTAACGGAGGCACGCTTTTATGAACACAGCCAGAGTTTCATTGTAAATTTATTTATTTTCGGCTCGTTTACTAAAGCGCACTTAAAAATTAATTTTTATCGTATAAAATTTAATCACAATATCCCAAAGAAACCCTAAAAATGTTGAAGCTCTGCTATTTTTTTATTGAGTTCTGAATGGTGGAATTTATTCTTTTTCGTAAAATCACTTTAGGGATGAATTTTTCATTTTTCATTCATTTCTCGAGGTTAAAAATGTTTGTTAATCAATAAGCCATATTTTCGTTATCATAAAATGTTAATTATTGTAAGAAAAAAAAATTTAAAAAAATTTTTCATTTAAACATTTTTTATTTAAACTTCATTAAAATTACTAATTAATTTCGAACATAACATTAACCTGGGGTAATATTTGTTTAATAATCACTACTTTGTAATCGGAAAACTATATTTCGACTTCCATAAAATTCAAATATTTAATTTGAATGTTTGAATTTTCCGCCATAATTGCCACTTTGCGCCATCTATGTCTTTCGATGACTACTAGGGTCCACATATTTGTTTCGTTTATCTCTCTATATATCGTTTATCTCTCTATGTGACTGTAGTAGCGCTTAACGCGTTTTATTATTGTGAATTTTGTTTTTAATAATATATAGTGTTATTTATTATTAATACAAGTTATTCGGCTACATTGTAAAGAGTATTTAACAGTAAGTACCTTAAGTAATGTTTTTTAATATTGTTGTCCCATTATAGACCATTTTTTCCAAATAACAAAATCCTAACCTTTCCAAGACGACTTAGACGTACAGTCGCGTCGGTTGTAACAGGGAATATCGATTCCCTGATACAAAGGTCCCGAACCTCCTACGCACTTTCCCCACGAATATTCGCGCCGCGAAATCCAATCGATACGACCGATCGGCATGGATCGATCTTATACACGTCCACCGTAGAAGTCGACAAATACTTAGGTTAAGTATTCCTCGGTTTAAGAGCGACCATATGATTGTTAGAATTAAGGCGGCCGAAATATATATTACCATAGATTCGCATTAGAGATCGTAGAGTCGATAAGAGTAGATTCGGAACGGGCCGAGGCGAGTCGCGATAACCGAACACGAGGCGCCATCTGTCAAAGACGACGGGGACCAGACTTTCGACCACGTGGAGATTCATCGCGAAGACGAACCGGCACTGACGTCACCAGGACCACGTCAGTCGAAGTAGCCGTTGGTGGAAGAAGGGAAATCGACTCCGGAACACTCCAGGAAGGGTTTTCGACGCCGTCCCAGCGGGGAAAAATCGAGAGACGTTTTTCCGGAAGCAATGGGAATCGTCTCTATCTCGAAGTCGAAGCCAACGTAGATTTCCATCCACCAGGAGGCTCGCTGGATGACTCGAGGGGTACGAGTCGTCACTCGCAGCCAATGAGGAGGCTCGTAGCCCCGAGATCGAGAAGAAGACGCCGGAAGTGAAGCCGACTTCTTCACTTCTACGTTGGACGTAAGCGAGGATAAACGTACGCCACGAGAGCCTCAATAGAGAACGTGAGAGAGAAAGACGACTCAGTTAAGGGACAAATACTCGATTTTACGGCGTCGTCGACGGAGCAGAGGACGCCACCCGGGACCCAGAACGGAGAAAGCGTGAGTCCCGTATTCGTTATCGCCGAAAAGGAAACGAGCGAGCTCAGGAGGTCAAGCCACCTGATTCGACAGGTGGCCATCTTAAGTGAGCTCAAGATGGGCTTTTTCTTTATTTGTTTAGTATTCACTTTGTAGCATTTTCCTTTCTTTTATTTCGACTATTTTGTTATCGGCAAATATATTTATTTTTATTTTATTTTGTCTATCAAACGTGTCGTCGTTTATACGAACCCTCTCCTCTACCATTTTCGTTTCCTGAGTTAGATCGCGGTGCATAGCACCTGGCGCCCACGATCGAGCCCTTTTTCCGACGGTTTCTTTTCAGGATTTCAGGGCGATTGTGACGCGTGGGGTGCGTCGACACCCCCAACGAAGGGATAGCGAGATCCTCGTCACACGGTATTTAAGTTGACACTTTTTTATAAAATAGCAGTAAAAGTATGTAGTAAAAACAAATGAAATGCGAAATGTTAACAAAAACTAATTTATTCGGGTCTTAAGTAAATAACGTTATCTTAATAATTATGTTCATTTGAGTAACAATAATATTAACAAATATTTTCTAATTACTTAAGACCCGAATAAATTAACTTTTGTTAACATTTTGCATTTCATAGTCTTTATTGTTCTTAGTTTTGTGATATTTCGGCCGATATTAATATGTATAAAAGTTTTTCTGTATACGTTTCGATCACAGGTTGTTGATCATCTTCAGTATTTTGAAATATTACTATTGTTAAATTTATAGATACATATTTATATAATTTCCTTTATCTTTGATTAATTTTTATAAATTATGTTCTTGTTTAACATTTCTTTTCATGAAAACAGAACCTGATTTAATTTATAATTATATATTTTGTGGTTTTTTGGCTTAGTTTTTTATGTATTCTGTAAAGATTATATTTTTATGTGGAAGATTACGGCAGATACGAATTTTTGGAATTAATTAGTGTATTCTTGTTATCCTGCTGTAATGTGATTATTTCGCATTTCATTTATTTTTACTTATCCTTTTACCGCTATTTTATAAAATGATAAGTGCCAACTTAAATACCGACGCGACTGTACGTTTAAGTCGTGCATAAAGACTTCATTCATATTTTTAATTGTCAAAATCTCTACGTTTTTATCGACTTCTTCTTCCTCACTCCTCCTTTCGTCGTGTATGTTATTGTTAATCAATTGTTGCTCAATTTGACAGCGGTGCTGAGTGAGATTCAATTAATTCATTAACATCGTTGTTGACGTCCAAGTTAAATTTATTCATGAGACTAACTATTTCATTGTTGATAGTTTCCAGTGTTTCTTCAAAATTTGTAAAAACATTCGTCATTTGTGGGCATAATTGTTTCCAGGAACCTTTTATTGTCGACTCCTTTATCTCAGCCCACAGAGGAAACATTCGACCGCAAAGGCTTACAATTTTGAATTTTTTAAAATGTGCGAAATAGCGAATTGTGCAAAAGTAGAATGTATGAAAGTCGAGGGCTGCCTCTACATTGGAGTGGTGACATTGCTTCTCTTTCCATAGTTTCTTTATATTTCTTTATACAATAAATACAATTTTAATTTAATTTAACCCTTAGAGGTCACACGTTCTAAAAATAACGTATATGTCACATGGGGTCAAAATGATCCCAGCCATGTTTAAACAATTGTCACGTTGCTAATATAATTCCGAGCGGCACATAAAAATTCAGGATATTAGTTTGAACCTTTTAGAAAGAGAATATCATCGCAAAAAATTTGTATCAAATTTTCAAAATGGCGAAAAAAAATCAGGAAGGAGACAATCCGTAAAAAATACCATTTTTTACTAAAAAAATCATAACTCTGGCAATTTTTAATATTTTTTCATAAAATTTTAGGGTGATACTCTTGAGATGTCATAGTATATGAAAAAAAATAGCTCCATAGTCGTGATGCCGTGTGTGATTTTTGTCGTGTACATAGCTAGACTGGCATGTTAGAAAATATTTAAAAATAAGTATATTTCATGTTGTTTGTTTGTCAGTAAGCAAAAGGAAAGGATGTTTTGTCCTTTTCTCAATGCTAATTGCCTAATAAGGGTGACTAGTGACGGAATCGTGGGGGTGGTAGTTTATATGCCACAGTACCTGAACTGAAGTTTAAGGTTCAAACGCTTTCCCAAATTTCGGTGTAGCGAGCTAATCTGGGAAGTAGGCTAAGCAATGAAAGGGGTTGCTCTGGGAATATAAAGGTTAATTTTGACGCGTTTAATTTTGTGTTAAAAGCGGTAGATTTAAGTAGATATTAAGTAGATTTAAGTAGCTTTCCTAAATTTTGGTGTAGCGAGCTAATCTCGGAAGTAGGTTAAGTAATAAAAGGGATTGCTCTAAGAATATTGTCCTTTTCTCAATGCTGATTGGCTAATAAGGGTGACTAGTGATAGAATCGTGGGAGTGGTAGTTTATATGCCACAATACCTGAACTGAAGTTTAAGGTTCAAACGCTTTCCCAAATTTTAATGTAGCGAGCTACTCTGCGAAATAGGCTAAGTAATAAAAGGGGTTGCTCTAAGAATATAGAGATAATTGGGGCGTTTATTGAAGCGTTAATTTTGTGTTAAAAGCAGTAGATTTAAGTAGATATTATTAATTTTCTTCTTATATATACTCCAAATGAAAGGATTATTAGTAATATTGAATTGATAATGTTTCAATTATTGTCAATTGTTTAATAATTTGAGTAGGAATTGATTCAATGTTACTGGAAATTTGTATTATGATTAGTACAAAAATCTCGCGTTTTTGCAAATTGTAATTAATTTGTTTAACGTCAAAGTAACCAGAAAATTGATAATAAGATGAATAATGAATTTATAATTATTATCAATTTTTCACACTCAATTACAAGATGCATGTAATTGAAAATGCTTTAAAATTGCTAAATAATGAAATATTTGAACAGGAATTGATACAATTTCAGTTAAAATTTAAATAGTAATTGATAGTCTTCAAAAATGTTGCGCTCTCTAGAAATGAGTGTAAGGACAAAAATAATAATCAAGATTAAGGATTATAGTTTTTGGAGATTTCTAATTACAATACCAATTTTGGTTAAAATGAAACCAATTTGTGTTTAAATATTTTAATATTTGTGAATATTGAAGCGTTAGTCAATTAATTGCAGCTAATAATTCTTTATTATAAATTTATTAATATTATGAATTTATTACTAATTTTAATTATAAATGTTTTCGTTATTTTAACCTCTTAGAAAAAATTACAATTTCTTTTACCAATCTTTTTTATTTGACACTCATTCAATTTTTATTTATGACTCTATAAATGCTAAGAAGTTGCACAAGCATCATGAAATTTACTTACGGAAGCTTTTTCCATTCTATTCTTTTGACAAGAAACCAATAAAATTTCCTGTTGTGCAATACCAACCAAACAGAAATGATTGCGGAGTATTTGCTATTGCATTTGCTGTTTCTATTTTACATGAAATTTTGCCAGAAAAAGTTACTTATGATGTACAACTAATGCGAACGCATTTATTGTATATCTTAGAGCAAAAAGCTCTGGAACATTTTCCTGCAAAGTTCCTTTCCAATAACTCTTTAGTATCTGTTTCATTGATACAAATTTAAAAAAGACGTCACAAAGCTAATCGACGAAAGGAGCTACAACAAAAAGACAGCGAGGAAGAACGTTTTAAACGTCTTGAAAAGGACAAATTACAGAAAAGGCTTAAGAGAATGAAAACCAACAAGACTATCCCACAGAAAATGATAGATAAAATGCCATGTGGTACACAAAATGGCTCTTGCGTACAAGATACCAATGAAGAAAATGTAAAGAATATGATCACAGCGAAGTATTTCGAAGAGGATATTGACTTCAATCTCGCTAAATGTGCTAGTACAGAGGTTACTACGATCGAAAATACTATTCTTCATAGCACGGATATTATTCAAATATGTAATATTTTGGATACAAGTGCTTTCCATATTATCTTTCTATTATCCAAGTGATACCCATTGTATCATCTCGTAATTTAAAAATACATGAAGAAAAGAAGCTAATTATAACTGATGAAGCATCAAATATGAGAGATGTCACAACAAATAATTTAGAACGGGTTGGATTCGATCGCGCACAATGCGGTGATACCATTAAAAATGCTGCTCTCAATAGATATAGGGGTGCTATTTCCAAAGATAAGAAAGATTTCTTGAGTCCTGGGGAGAAATTTGTGATTGTTAATAACAAATGGATAAATTGCGATGTCATGGACAAATTTAGAGAACTCTTTAAAACATCTTCAGGATATGACATGCAGGGAACAGGGAAAGTTCAAAAACCGTGTTCCATCCGAGCTATTTCAAGAGAATCAAAGCACATACAAATACTGCACAGTTGCGAAGATATGTCAACTAATATGGGTCGTCATTGGGTTTGTAGTTACTATGACACTGAAACAGTGTTTATTTATGATTCTCTTAATAGAAAGGCCTTACATAGGCATCATGAATTATATTTAAAAAAGTTATACCCATTTTATATTTTTAATGACACTTCAATAAAGTATCCTGAAGTTCAATATCAAACAAATTACAACGATTGTGGCGTTTTTGCTATTACTTTTGCTATATCGATCTTCTTAGGGATTTCTCCGAGTGATGTAACTTATTCAATTAATGTTATGCGTTCACATTTGTTAAAAATATTCGAAACTAATGTAATTGAACATTTTCCATATACTTTTATAGGAAATCTTACACGCAATACTTGTAATAAGGGAGCGGAGTCTGAATCCTCAGGAGTTATAGATTCAAATATTTTTACAACGATTACATGTACAGAAAATGCGAGAAAATTACCAATGATTAAAAATCCCGCAAAAGCTTCGAAAACTACAACAAAAAACATTTCGAAGACGGCTGCTTTCCTGATAATGGACCTTACTGGTCATTCAAAACCCCATATTAACTGCTTATCATCTTTAAAACAAAGACAACGAGTAAACTAATTGTTTTCCAAAAACAAGGAATTGAAACGTTTGAAGAATCATGCTAGACCTCTCTCTAATGTTCACGAAAATCACGTGATAAGTTACAAATCTTATTCAGAGAGTGAAAGTAAACGCATTTTGAAACGTAAAAATAGCGATGTTGACGTAGTTCATGAACAGGATTCAAAACGTATGCGATACGTTGCAAATCCAGAAACTAATTTCTTACAATTACGTAAGCGACATGCTAACATCCACGCACGAATTCTTAAAAGTATCAGTAATAAACCATGGTATAAGTATTATAAGCAGAAAGTTATAAAGGCTAAGAGCAAAATACACATCACTAAAAATTTATGAAAAAAGTACAAGCGATTTGAAAGGTTTGCAAATTCATTCAACATTCGCAATAATAAGGAAAGTTACATTTGTAATTTAACTAAAATGGTAGATAAAAAATCTGATAATGTAGAAAAACGATTAGAAGCCGAAAAAATTGTAAAGTGGTGTCTTTATGTTAGAGACAGATATATTTATAAAATGAAAAAAAATCTTAAGTCCCTCAAAAATAAAGTTGAAGTTAGTCTTACTCAATGGTCTCAATGTTCTGACAAGAACTTACAGAATATGGAGAGTGCGTTATGTGGTAATATAAGAAAACATAATTCTTCTTCTGAGTCATATTTCTTTGAAAACATGTACAAAATGCCGAGGGACTTTTTTGAAGTGATACAGGTGAATGAAAAAGGACAGGCGATGAACATTTTACCTTTGCGGATCGGAGAAAAAGGTGCAAAATTGGCATGGAATTGTTCACAACTGTGCAAACCAGTCGAGGAGGAAATGTTGAAAACTTATAAAGTATTTCTTGAAAATATAAGTAATTGTTTGTTACGAAATGTACATAAGATATTTTCAAATATGCAAAGGTGCACATTCCAGCATTACCATAACAAGTTAGGTCACAGTTTGGTTTGTTACATGAGCTCAGCCATTTGTCATTCTTTATTTTTGTCAGTAGAAATTTTAGCACCACATTTTCGCCTTGTACGAACAATTAAACGATTATTTTTCGAAGTATTTGAGTACCACAGAAAAATATCACAGATTGATGTAGCTTTCAATACTACCAATATACCAGAATTGATAAATGTTGCCCTCGAAGCACAAAAATCTTGCAAAAGTTGTGACAGCGGTAGTTCTGACGTTATTTTAGATGAAGATTACTTGGAAAGAACGTACAAAGCAGCGTTTAAAGCACACCACAAAAGGGCGATGGATGTTCCAAACCACGCTTGTGCGTCTTGTGAAAAGTTATGTTTTAAAAGGGATGTCACTTGCATATCGAATTTAAGATGTCCGATTGATAGTATATTTTGGAGAGACTTGATTAAACATTTGAGGCTTGAAGGAACGCCATTAGATTATCTGTGTCATTATTGTCTTGCCAAGTTCCGTTCGAATAAACTACCGCCAACGTGTGTTTTAAACAAACTTACTGTTAAAGCAGTTCCGCCAGAAATATCTGAAGTAAATGCATATGATCAGATTTTAGTACAAAGGGCAAAGGCTTTTCAAACGATTATGAAAATGGGTACAATTGCAAAAAGAAAAATACCTTATAGGGATATGGTAAATAAAGTGGTAGGTAGGACATTTCATTTACCTCTCCCAATACAGAAAACTATCGATAAAATCTGTCCTTCTAATGACGCCCTCAATATTGACCACGAATTATATATATTGGTGCGTGGAATCCCAACCAAATCGCATGTAATTTGGGAGCAATTGGTAGATTTAAAGAAAGTGTTCAATGCGCTTCAATGGTTAAAGAATAACAATTCTTTGTATTCTCAAATAAAACTTCCTACCTCGCCCGACTTGTTATTAAGTAAAAATATGCATGAAGTGGAATACCAAATTTCAGCTTATGATAATAACTATAATAATGATTCCAATGTTCACCAAAATATCACTGACGGAAGGAGTCAACGGGCATTATTAACACAGATGTCACAATCTGATTCTTATTACGAACAACTAACAATATATCCTATGAACCCTGTAAAGGAAATTAAGACTGTGACGGAACTGTATCAAATGTTGAAGGTTGAAGATGTTAATCTCGATAATCGTCATAAATCTCTAGATCTGAAATGTTTTCCAGCATTATATCCATACGGAATTAATGGGCAAGATGAAGAAAGAGCAATTAGTCTCAGTAATTTTGAATTCATAAAGACAAAGTTAATGTCTAAGCATCCTCAATTTCGATTGAATCAGCAATACTTATTTTACTTATTGAATGACAATAATATACGACAGTTAAGCATGGAATATACCATAAAATGAATTTAATAAATGTGAAAGAACAATATACTGCCGCTAGATATTTGCAGGAGTTATCAAAAGGCCATCTTGAACAAAATTTAAGCACAATTTATGCAAGGTTGCGAAACACAGAGCAATTTTGGAAGAAACCGAGGTGTGACTTAAATTGTATGATCCATAATTATGGACCAGCTACATGGTTTCTTACACTAAGTCCAACCGAATGTATGTGGTCAGATTTAACTGACTATCTTCGGAAAATAAATCCACCGACAATGCATCACATGACTCCATATCAACTTATAGCTGCCGACCCAGTGTCTGTATCCAGATTTATAGATAATAAATTTCACGCTATGCTTGATTTTATATGTTCCGATGCTAATCCCATTGGCGAAGTTACGCATCATTTTGGAGGCGAGAATATCAAGGAAGGGGTACGCAACATTTTCATTTACTAATATGGATTAAAGATGCACCAATACTAGGAGAATCATCGAATGAGGAAGTAGCGAAATTTATAATGAAATATGTCACATGTAGATTTCCAGATAAAAACGTTTCCCCTACGTTATATAGAAGAGTGAATACACACCAAAGTCACACTGATAACAGTTATTGTTTAAGGTCCGTGAAAAGGAAAAATAAGATAAGGCATGTTTGTAGATTTGGGTTTCCACGTCCCATAACCAATTCTTTTATAATGAGAGACGTTGCTGGCTCTATTGTGGGGAGGCGCAAATTACGTGCCAAAAGTCGATTATACGATCTGCCTCGTAATGATCGTGAAAAGAACGTAAATGATTATAATCCTACAATTCTTACTGCTTGGGAAGGAAATATGGACATACAATTTATTGGTGAAAAATCTAGTTTACTAAACTGGTATTGCACCAAATATGTTTCCAAATCAGAAAAGCGTCATGGTGATGATGTTTTTAGTCAAATAAATTCTACGAAACCTCTAATTTCTCGTATTTGGAACGTTGCTCTACGTACACTATGTAATAGAGAATGTGGTGCACTTGAAGCTGCGGATACGCTTTTAGGAAACCCGTTGTTTGGTACCGATCCAAAAACTACCATTAGGTGGTTAGTTGTAAAGATTAATAGAAACAGAAAAGTTAAATCTCGGAAAGAAATTGAGAATATGGATCCCAAATCAACTGATATTTTCTGCAACAGCTTGGTTGATTACTATTACTCAAAGAGGCCGGTTCAGTTAAGTGAATTAAATCTTTATGACTTTGCTAAGTGGTACGATGTAACTTATGGTGAGCCTAAAAGAAAGAATCTTGAATATTACAAAATTCATTAAAATCTTTATCTCAAAAGACGTGGTGATCGTGGCGATCTTATTAATCATTATAAGAACGATGTGAATACGAACCCAGAAAATTACTATTTTGCCTTGTTATTATTATTTCAACCTTGGCGTAATATCGATGAGCTTTCAAACGGATATGACACTTATACCGAATCATTTTTGTTAAAGCAAAAGCAACTTCAGTGTGCAATACAATATCACGAACGTATTGATGTAATGAAGAAAGCTGTAGAACGAGAACAGTTGTTGATTTCCAGAAAAATAGTAGAAATTGAGAAACAGGATAATAATGAACAGGACAATGGCGATAATGAGCCTCTCAATTTTCCAGTAGGATGCGACCCCATAATAGCCGAAGATGCAATGAAAGATTTTAAAGACTTACATGACAAGCAAGAAACAATTGACGTTGAGCAAATGATATCAGAATTGAATTCTGACCAAAAAAAGATATTTGATAAAGTAGTAACAACCATAAATTGAAAAGGTAACATTCTCAGAATGTATGTAAGTGGAGAAGGTGGAACCGGCAAAAGTTATCTCATCAAAACGATTAGATGTTGGTTAAAACAAACTAATGGAAAGGATACAGTTGTGGCTGCACCAACTGGCATTGCCGCGTTCAACATAGATGGCTTAACAGTACATAGACTTTTCCAGTTATCAGTTGAACATGGTAAAACCCCCAAGTACAGGGAATTTTCAGACGCAGTTTTACAAACCATTCGCATTCAGTTGAAGAATGTATCGTTGATTATTATTGATGAAGTGTCTATGATTTCAAACGTTACATTAATGTACATACATCTTCGTCTGACAGAAATCTTCGATACTTTCCATCATGAAGATGGTTGGTTTGGAGCTAAGCACATACTTTTATTTGGAGATTTGTTGCAGTTACCACCTGTAAATGAACAGCCAGCGTTTATACAACTTTCGAAAGATAAAGCCGATGTGCTATTAGGTTCATTAGGAACTATTGACATTTGGAAGAGATTATTTCAGTACGAGGAGTTGACAATAAATATGCGCCAAAAGGGCGATATTTCTAATCGCGAGTGTTACGTCTAAAGTTGGGGTTTCGAATGGCAATTCGAGAGCAACTTAAGACTTACTTTCCATTTTTGAATCGATAGGAAAATATCGATTCAGGGATAGGAAATTGTTGGAATCAAACGACTGTTTGGGATTTGGAGATATATACATATATATTTACATATTCCTTGAAAGGTAACGTTAGTACTCATTGAGATTCGAATGATCTAGGATGATGTAATCTTCTCTGGGACCCAAGTGGTCCTTAAAATGTGCCAAACTATAACAAATAAATTGAGAAACCGGAGGTTCCTATCTGTTTCCTCAGAAATAGAAATAGAAATGGAAGTAGAGCTTGGAATAGAACTTGGAATAGAATTGGAAATGGAACTGGAAATAGAAATGGAAATAGAAATGGAACTGGAAATAATACTGGAAATAAAACTAAAAATGGAACTAGAAATAGAAATAGAAATGGAAATAGGAATGGAAATAGAAATGGAACTGGAAATGGGATAATAACCGAACGAACTGGTAATTCCTATCCGTTCAGTAAAAAAAATAGGAATAGGAAAATAATAACTGAGCGAACTGGTAGTTCCTATCCGCTCAAGAGATAGAGGTAGGATAGTGACCGAACGGACTGGTAGTTCCTATCCGTTCAGTTAAGAATAGGAAAAGGGAAATAATAATTGAGCGAACTGGTAGTTCCTATCCGCTCAATTAAAAGGAAGGAAAATAGATGAGCGGACTGGTAGTTCCTATCCGCTCAAGAGATAGAGGTAGGATAGTAACCGAACGGACTGGTAGTTCCTATCCGTTCAGTTAAGAATAGGAAAAGGAAAATGATAATTGAGCGAACTGGTAGTTCCTATCCGCTCAATTAAAAGGAAGGAAAATAGATGAGCGGACTGGCAGTTCCTATCCGCTCAAGAGATAGAGGTAGGATAGTAACTGAACGGACTGGTAGTTCCTATCCGTTCAGTTAAGAATAGGAAAAGGAAAATGATAATTGAGCGAACTGGTAGTTCCTATCCGCTCAATTAAAGGGAAGGAAAATAGATGAGCGGACTGGTAGTTCCTATCCGCTCAAGAGATAGAGGTAGGATAGTAACTGAACGGACTGGTAGTTCCTATCCGTTCAGTTAAGAATAGGAAAAGGAAAATGATAATTGAGCGAACTGGTAGTTCCTATCCGCTCAATTAAAGGGAAGGAAAATAGATGAGCGGACTGGTAGTTCCTATCCGCTCAAGAGATAGAGGTAGTTCCAGGCTGTTCAATTAGGAATAGAAATAGAGATGGAATAGGAATTGAATTAGAATCAGGAGTCGAGGTTGGGATTGAATAGGAACTAAAAATAAAAAGGAAATGGAAATTGAGAATAGAGCTCAAAAATAGAAATAGAATTTGAATTAGTATTCGAAATTGGATTAGTATTAGAAATAGAAATAGAATTAGTATTTGAAATCGGTTAGTATTAGAGATAGAAATAGGAATAGAATTAGTATTTGAAATCGGGTTAGTATTAGAGATTGAAATAGGAATAGAATTAGTATTTGAAATCGGGTTAGTATTAGAGATTGAAATAGGAATAGAATTAGTATTTGAAATCGGGTTAGTATTAGAAATAGAAATTGGAATAGCATTTAAAATCGAAATGGAAATAGAAATTGAGTTAGGATTTGAAATTGAAATCAGTATACGAAATTGTAATAGAATTAGAATTTGAAGTAGAGTTTGAATTAGGAATTGAGTTAGAAATAGAAATAGAAATAGAATTAGAATTTGAATTAGAAATGGAAGTAGAAATTGAAATAGAAATTGGAATTGAAATTGGAATTTAATTTCATTTGGGAATGGATAAAATGTCTCTTAGCTTTTGAAGTCAGGAGTACTGGGGTGTTCTTCATCTAAACCGAAGAATCTCGGAGCGTGGTTCGGCGGCAGCTGGCTAGTCATGACCGGTGAGGATGGTGCGATGGAGGTTGTAGGATGTGGGAATAATGCACTACACTGTTTAATTTTGAACACTAAAATACTATATTTTGCTAAATATAATAAATATAAAAGTCCGAAGCCGCGTTAACAAATGACTGAATCAACGTATGATTCTAAAACCGAATGAGTCTGGATCCACTGATCGAGTGATCCTAAGACTCGTGAGGGAGTCATCGCGAATGATCATAAGACTCCGCGAGTGATCTTAAGGAGATCGTGGGATCAACTATCCTAAGACAGCTCCCAAAACCGACTGTGTTGAGAGTCAAAAACTAACTGTTTTATTATGATTTTCGCTGCTCTCGATATTATTAACGATAATCTTAAGCTACTCCTCTCCACAATCGCACATGATTCTTTATTGGCCAAACTTAATCTTTTAGTTTTTCCATTGGACCCAGATTATGGAGTAGGGATTTTGCTTCTAACGGTGGAAGGATTCTTTGGAATTCCCTTTGGTGGGGATTTTTATAAACAGTACTGATAACTGTGGAATTCGCCAAGTGCCAACTCGAGTTTATGAGTTTGGGAAGTTTATGAAATGAAGAAGTTTTGGGTTTCTCTAGTGAGATTGTCTTGAGAAATTTTGCATGCGCTCGTCACTTGGAATTCGCTTATCAAAAAGAAAAAAAATTCATTGTTCGTCTTCTTGGGTTGCCTTTGTTATGGCTTCTCGAAAGATTTCTGCAGAAGTCATCGATAGCTTTACTATGGATTACATTCGTCTTATCATTTTCAAATGAACCTTCATGCGAGATCTTTTCGAGAATTACGTGTACGTAACACCTTCCCCCTTTTTTTTTTGGCATATGGTGAGGAACGAAAACATATGACAAAAAATGAAAATAAAAAAGAATAAAGAACCATTTTGGAGAGAAGTTTACATTGATGAAATAGCCAGTACAATTAAAAGGTACCAATCTTAAAGTATTTGAAGAGTAGCTTATAATAGGACATATAGAGAGCACAGGATAGGTTTAGAACAGAATATTTGAATAGAACAAATGTTATATAAAAAAAAAGGCTTACAGTTTACATTTAATGCATTGTATGAAATCATTTGATAGTATGAATGGTTCGTATATGGCAACATTATTGCTTTTAACTATAAAGATTTGAATTGTTATGTTAGTTTTATCTCTAATTTGGGTGGTATGAGAAAATTAGTTCATAAAAGTTGATACTTGAACTGCATTGTAGCTTATATACACTTTAGATATTGAAATATGTGAGATAGTTGAAAAAGAATTGAAATTAATTTCTACAGAAATAAAAGTGATTAATCTATGGTGAGAGATGCGATTAATTTCATTGTTCGAATTATATATGTAAGGAGAATGCTTAAATACTAAATCTTAAATTGTAAAATTTGAGTATGACACAAGTATATCTATATGAACGATAAGTGTACCAAATTATACGGAGTTGAAATAGTTCTTCCGTCGTCTTTGTATAGGTCATTTATCTATTGGAATCACTGTGAACCCCGAGATCGGCTCTGGACGTTCTTATCTTCTTGCTGTTGTCCGAGGTGCAACTGGTCCCGATATTGGAACGATGATCTGATTTTGAAGCGTCGTCGAATCCACCTTTTGTAGGTTCTTAATCTTCAGCAACACATTTGTTCTTGAAGGAAAACTATTTCTTATGTCCCATGCAGTTTATTATGCGTGGAATTCATTTGCGTGCAGCAGTTGAACTTCGGTAGATACACATTTGACGATGCATCATATCTTTTGTTGTCACAACTGCATATCTTGGTTTGAATTTTTTTGACACCAAAGAAAATGTAGAATTGGAAGAGCTGGAGTAAATTTCGCTTCTAAGATTTGTTGTTTCATCTTTCATCGCTGAATAACTGCGTTTGAACTTAATTCTTTTGTTTGAAAACTGGTGTGTTTCTCCATAAATTTGGCTTAGCCACTCAACAGTCGGATTTTGTGATTGCTAAGAGGTTTTGCCCAAGTGCAGTTTGAGCAAAACTGTCAAGTGGTTAATTGGACACTTCGAGATAAATTGGATTTATCTTTGTTCGTTTTAGAATTACTTCTTCGAGTTTTGTTTCGAAGATAGCTGGTTCAGATATTCCGTCCCACGTACAGTATGTCGGCTAATTATTGGTAGATTCTTCTTTTATACGAAGACGAAGATGATCTTCCATTCAGTGATGATCCATCTTGACGCAGCAGTTGCGGCTATCTTCCTTCAATCTTGCGTACTGCCCGTACTTGTCTTTTCTTGAGTACGAAATATTCCACATTGTAGACAATTCGATAGATTCGACCATACATTGACTTTAGTGTATTTGTTTTTAATAATTTGGAACACTTTTACAAAGATTTCGAAACATTAGAATTATTCATTTATGGAGATATATATTCTTTTATAATAATTAATATAATGTTGACACTTGTTCAACTTTGTATTTCGTATGAATGTAGAAACTTAACGTAGAACGAGCCATTGTAAATTCACCTTTCCATTTTTATGTAATAATCTTTGTTAATTTACCTTTCAACAGATAGAAGATATCTTTTTACTTCAAAATAATTCGTTTGTCGTAATAGAATTTAGATTTCATTCTTTCTCCCCCTTTTTTTTTGCTTAAACAAATTTAGTTATTTAGCTACTTGGTGAAAGGTATACATTTACGTGATTAGCCCTTTTATTAAGTTTGTATAAAATTTTTGAATCGACTATAATTATTAGAAGTTTGAAATATTCTTGTTTTATTTTTATTAACTTTTATCTGACTCTGTCACAAACAATAGTCATAGTTTAGAGGGGTTTTCCTCCTAGGTAAAAAAAAAATACTTGTAGGATTGAAATTCTTATTAGAAGTAGTAAATCTAATTAGCGAGTTAATAGATATTAGATATAGAATTAATAGTAAATAGAATGGATAGAATAAATAGATAGAATAAAATAGTAAATGGAATGGATATAGAATTAATAGTAAAATAATATAATAGTAATTTGGAAGTAGTGAGAGTAAGTAAATCTAATAGAACATTTTCTGAATCGGATTGTTTAAAATCCAAGAATAATCGAATAAAATTCAACGAAGTAGGTTTAACCTCGAAGCCACTTGAACAAAAATTAGTATTTGTTAGAGTTCGTATTCTTAAATTTTACGATTTGATGTCCTTTCTACATAGGAAGACTATGATTGACCTTGATTCGCAATTTGCGGAGTAAAAGAAATTTTTGTAAATAATTAGTACGGTCAATATTTCTAGAAAGTAGAATTGGTCTATAGATATTTTTTTTTTATTCTTAAAATGATAGTTACCATTTGTTTATCATAGAAAATGTTAAAGATATTATAATGAGCTAGTTTCGTTTACTCTTCTTTATTTATATATATTTTTGTCTTTTTTATCGAATAATAGAAAATATTGAATATTTGTGAATCGCCTCAAGGAATTATGATTTATTTTAGTTATTTTGATCCCCAAAATATTTGAAAACTTAATGGGGTCTAACGTTGAGTTATTTTACTGAGATTGGAAAAAATATAATATGATTATAGTAAGATTTGAAGGGATTTGATAGAATTTGGTAAGAATTAGTAGAATTGGATAAGATTTCGTAAGGTTTAACAAGATTTAGTAATTTTTAGCATGATTTAGAAAGAATTTGTAAGATTTAACTGGATATAGAATTTGCAAGATTTTAGTTATTTCGGCTAGATATAGAAAGATTTAGCATGATCTGACATTTACTTTTCAAGATTTTGGCTGGACATAGAATGATTTAGCATGATCTGACATTTTTGTCAGATTTAGCTGGATATAGAAGAATTTAGCATGATCTAACACTTTTGTCAGATTTAGCTGGATATAGAAGAATTTAGCGTGATCTAGTATTTTTGTTAGATTTAGCTGGATGTAGAAGAATTTAGCATGATCTAACATTTTTGTCAGATTTAGCTGGATATAGAAGAGTTTAGCATGATCTAACATTTTGTCAGATTTAGCTGGATATAGACGAATTTAGCATGATCTAACATTTTTGTTAGATTTAGCTGGATATAGAAGAATTTAGCATGATCTAACATTTTTGTCAGATTTAGCTGGATATAGAAGAATTTAGCATGATCTAACATTTTTACTAGATTTAGCTGGATATAGAAGAGTTTAGCATGATCTAACATTTTGTCAGATTTAGCTGGGTATAGAAGAATTTAGCGTGATCTAACAATCTGTCAGATTTAGCTGGATATAGAGGAATATAGGACGATCTAGCATTTGTTTATAAGATTCAACTGGATATAGAAAGATTTTGTTAGATTTAGCTGGATATAGAAGGATTTAGTATGATCTAGCATTTATTTTCAAGATTTTGGCTGGATATAGAAAGATTTTAGTATGATCTAACACTTTTGTCAGATTTAGCTGGATATAGAAGAATTTAGCATGATCTAACATTTTTGTCAGATTTAGCTGGATATAGAAGAGTTTAGCATGATCTAACATTTCTGTCAGATTTAGCTGGATATAGAAGAATATAGGATGATCTAGCATTTGTTTATAAGATTCAACTGGATATAGAAAGATTTTGTTAGATTTAGCTGGATATAGAAAGATTTAGTATGATCTAGCATTTATTTTCAAGATTTTGGCTGGATATAGAAAAGTTTAGCATGATCTAACATTTTTGTCAGATTTAGCTGGATATAGAAGAATTTAGGATGATCTAGCATTTGTTTATAAGATTCAACTGGATATAGAAAGATTTAGTATGATCTAGCATTTATTTTCAAGATTTTGGCTGGATATAGAAAAGTTTAGCATGATCTAACATTTTTGTCAGATTTAGCTGGATATAGAAGAATTTAGGATGATCTAGCATTTGTTTATAAGATTCAACTGGATATAGAAAGATTTTGTTAGATTTAGCTGGATATAGAAAGATTTAGTATGATCTAGCATTTATTTTCAAGATTTTGGCTGGATATAGAAAAGTTTAGCATGATCTAACATTTTTGTCAGATTTAGCTGGATATAGAAGAATTTAGGATGATCTAGCATTTGTTTATAAGATTCAACTGGATATAGAAAGATTTAGTATGATCTAGCATTTATTTTCAAGATTTTGGCTGGATATAGAAAAGTTTAGCATGATCTAACATTTTTGTCAGATTTAGCTGGATATAGAAGAATTTAGGATGATCTAGCATTTGTTTATAAGATTCAACTGGATATAGAAAGATTTTGTTAGATTTAGCTGGATATAGAAAGATTTAGTATGATCTAGCATTTATTTTCAAGATTTTGGCTGGATATAGAAAAGTTTAGCATGATCTAACATTTTTGTCAGATTTAGCTGGATATAGAAGAATTTAGGATGATCTAGCATTTGTTTATAAGATTCAACTGGATATTGAAAGATTTTGTTAGATTTAGCTGGATATAGAAAGATTTAGTATGATCTAGCATTTATTTTCAAGATTTTGGCTGGATATAGAAAGATTTTAGTATGATTTATTACGATTTGTTATAACTTAGTAAAATTCGATTAAAAATTAGAATTCGATAGGATTCAGAGGATTTTTAAAGAAATCGGGAATGTTTGAATAAAGTTATTGAATTTTAATGGATTTTAGAAACTTGTGTGGTTTAGTAGGATTTAATAAAATTGAAGAAAAGTCTATAAGGTATAGTAGGTTAGAGCAAGATTTTAATAGAATTTAGAAAGATTTGATAAAATAAAAAAGAAAGAATTTTTCTTTTTTTATTTTTTTTTTATTGACTTTGAAAGACAATAGGTTCCCCTGTAAGAATAGATAAAAATTAGTATATCTATTATAATTAGTATATAATTTTGTCTTAAATGGGCTGATATTGCAAAAACTGATATGTATTTCTTTGTTAGTACTAGAAAAATGATTATAGATTTCTATTCGCTTAATTCCAACGATCCCGGACGAGCCCCCAATTTGTTACGTCTAAAGTTGGGGTTTCGAATGGCAATTCGAGAGCAACTTAAGACTTACTTTCCATTTTTGAATCGATAGGAAAATATCGATTCAGGGATAGGAAATTGTTGGAATCAAACGACTGTTTGGGATTTGGAGATATATACATATATATTTACATATTCCTTGAAAGGTAACGTTAGTACTCATTGAGATTCGAATGATCTAGGATGATGTAATCTTCTCTGGGACCCAAGTGGTCCTTAAAATGTGCCAAACTATAACAAATAAATTGAGAAACCGGAGGTTCCTATCTGTTTCCTCAGAAATAGAAATAGAAATGGAAGTAGAGCTTGGAATAGAACTTGGAATAGAATTGGAAATGGAACTGGAAATAGAAATGGAAATAGAAATGGAACTGGAAATAATACTGGAAATAAAACTAAAAATGGAACTAGAAATAGAAATAGAAATGGAAATAGGAATGGAAATAGAAATGGAACTGGAAATGGGATAATAACCGAACGAACTGGTAATTCCTATCCGTTCAGTAAAAAAAATAGGAATAGGAAAATAATAACTGAGCGAACTGGTAGTTCCTATCCGCTCAAGAGATAGAGGTAGGATAGTGACCGAACGGACTGGTAGTTCCTATCCGTTCAGTTAAGAATAGGAAAAGGGAAATAATAATTGAGCGAACTGGTAGTTCCTATCCGCTCAATTAAAAGGAAGGAAAATAGATGAGCGGACTGGTAGTTCCTATCCGCTCAAGAGATAGAGGTAGGATAGTAACCGAACGGACTGGTAGTTCCTATCCGTTCAGTTAAGAATAGGAAAAGGAAAATGATAATTGAGCGAACTGGTAGTTCCTATCCGCTCAATTAAAGGGAAGGAAAATAGATGAGCGGACTGGTAGTTCCTATCCGCTCAAGAGATAGAGGTAGGATAGTAACTGAACGGACTGGTAGTTCCTATCCGTTCAGTTAAGAATAGGAAAAGGAAAATGATAATTGAGCGAACTGGTAGTTCCTATCCGCTCAATTAAAGGGAAGGAAAATAGATGAGCGGACTGGTAGTTCCTATCCGCTCAAGAGATAGAGGTAGTTCCAGGCTGTTCAATTAGGAATAGAAATAGAGATGGAATAGGAATTGAATTAGAATCAGGAGTCGAGGTTGGGATTGAATAGGAACTAAAAATAAAAAGGAAATGGAAATTGAGAATAGAGCTCAAAAATAGAAATAGAATTTGAATTAGTATTCGAAATTGGATTAGTATTAGAAATAGAAATAGAATTAGTATTTGAAATCGGTTAGTATTAGAGATAGAAATAGGAATAGAATTAGTATTTGAAATCGGGTTAGTATTAGAGATTGAAATAGGAATAGAATTAGTATTTGAAATCGGGTTAGTATTAGAGATTGAAATAGGAATAGAATTAGTATTTGAAATCGGGTTAGTATTAGAAATAGAAATAGGAATAGCATTTAAAATCGAAATGGAAATAGAAATTGAGTTAGGATTTGAAATTGAAATCAGTATACGAAATTGTAATAGAATTAGAATTTGAAGTAGAGTTTGAATTAGGAATTGAGTTAGAAATAGAAATAGAAATAGAATTAGAATTTGAATTAGAAATGGAAGTAGAAATTGAAATAGAAATTGGAATTGAAATTGGAATTTAATTTCATTTGGGAATGGATAAAATGTCTCTTAGCTTTTGAAGTCAGGAGTACTGGGGTGTTCTTCATCTAAACCGAAGAATCTCGGAGCGTGGTTCGGCGGCAGCTGGCTAGTCATGACCGGTGAGGATGGTGCGATGGAGGTTGTAGGATGTGGGAATAATGCACTACACTGTTTAATTTTGAACACTAAAATACTATATTTTGCTAAATATAATAAATATAAAAGTCCGAAGCCGCGTTAACAAATGACTGAATCAACGTATGATTCTAAAACCGAATGAGTCTGGATCCACTGATCGAGTGATCCTAAGACTCGTGAGGGAGTCATCGCGAATGATCATAAGACTCCGCGAGTGATCTTAAGGAGATCGTGGGATCAACTATCCTAAGACAGCTCCCAAAACCGACTGTGTTGAGAGTCAAAAACTAACTGTTTTATTATGATTTTCGCTGCTCTCGATATTATTAACGATAATCTTAAGCTACTCCTCTCCACAATCGCACATGATTCTTTATTGGCCAAACTTAATCTTTTAGTTTTTCCATTGGACCCAGATTATGGAGTAGGGATTTTGCTTCTAACGGTGGAAGGATTCTTTGGAATTCCCTTTGGTGGGGATTTTTATAAACAGTACTGATAACTGTGGAATTCGCCAAGTGCCAACTCGAGTTTATGAGTTTGGGAAGTTTATGAAATGAAGAAGTTTTGGGTTTCTCTAGTGAGATTGTCTTGAGAAATTTTGCATGCGCTCGTCACTTGGAATTCGCTTATCAAAAAGAAAAAAAATTCATTGTTCGTCTTCTTGGGTTGCCTTTGTTATGGCTTCTCGAAAGATTTCTGCAGAAGTCATCGATAGCTTTACTATGGATTACATTCGTCTTATCATTTTCAAATGAACCTTCATGCGAGATCTTTTCGAGAATTACGTGTACGTAACACGAGTTACTCTCAAGGGTACGATTAGGACATGTCACAGAGCAAGATACAAATACTTTGGATTCAAGAAAAATAAACTTTAACACTATAACGTTTAGTGACAGGGTTCGAGAAATTTGCAATTATATAGAAAAATTGCCGACGATTGCCTTCTTTTGTTCCTATGACTTATGGAATAAATGTAAAATTTTATAAAAACTTATAAAATGTTGAATTACTTCGTTGATTGTTGATATAACGGAATATAAACTTGTCTATTGTTACCGGATTTCAATACTTTATTTGGCTAAAAATTTTCAAAATTCGTATCAATATAATGGAAAATGAACTTGTCTATTGTTATCGGATTTAACTACTTTGTCTGGCTGAAGATTTTCAAAATGTAACACAAAACTATGTTTAGTTAGTCATATTTTTTAGATGACACACTCATATTCATTCACGTTTCTTCTATGCTATAAACTATGAAAAATATGATGTATTCGTTTCTCATTATAATCATTTTTGATTTTGGGACGTTTCGTGTAAATTAGAAATTTTTAGGGAGTTGCTTTTTGTAGAGATATCCCTTTTCATATGTGAACTTGTCTCGACTTTTTTGCACCAGAGGTGTTTTTTGGGGGGTTAATAAAGGAACTAATAAATCAACATTATAAACGTTATCATAACAGTAACAGGTCTCAAACTTATCAAAAAAGAAAATGTTGAACTATCCAACATTATACATAGATAAGTCTTTTTCAAAACTGAATATGTGGGCTGTTCTTTCTGTCAAAGCACGCTTTGATGACGGCAATATACATACCACATCTAATATGTAAACGGCCCCTTCATCTTTGGTTGTGGGAAAGAGAAATTTGCAGGTATGAGGCTTCTTCCTCAAAAATGAAACTTTGTATTCAACGGGACTGTATTTTTTAAGCACTTGCACAACATAATATAAAATAGACTTTTTTTTCTCAAACTTTACTAGCACAAAACTTTCTTCTTGAATGTTAACTGACATAACTGGAGTTTCATTCTCAATATTCGATCCTTCAGACGACTCTTCAATAGGAGAACAAGAACTTTCTCGTAAACTCATATTAGTCTCATCCTCACTGTCAGTCTTTACGGTTTTCTTTAGCTTTTTTGATTTAATTGTTTTTAAAGTTTTCATCTGTTTTTTTGTCTTATTATTAGTGATTATATCTGTATCTGATAGTAAATACAAAGCTCGTTTCACCTCCTTAGCCCTTTGTTTCCGCTCCTGCTCTTGCTTCTTTAACTTTTTTGCTCTTTCTATTTCTTTTAATCTATTTTTTTCAGGAGTATTTGTATATATTCTCGATTTTCCTGGCCGTTTTCCTTTCTTTAACTTTTGTAACGTCTTGTCTACTTTAGGATAGGGTCGGATCATTTCCGGAGTTATTAATCCTATAGCTGGTGTAGTTGTAGGAGAAGTTGTAGGTGATAGCAGGGGAGGTGATACGAGCGCCGAGCTTCGCGAAAAATCTTGTTGAGCAAGCTCTGTTACTGCAGGTAGGGTTTCTAGCATATTGGCATCTTGACACGCTGAAAAACTTGGTTGTCCACCTTGCGTAGATTCTAGCGACTGCAGCGGTAAAGAAGTTGAAGCATGCCCTAATCTCGGGAATAGATTTTCTTGATCTACTTCTTCAGGAACAATTTGTTTCATGTCTGTATTTGGGGCTGGTGGAGGACTAGAATGGTAAACACCTACAGGTGTGAAGCTATCGTCACTAAAAGCTAGCTTATTAAATGGCCAAATTCCAGTCTTCTCAAAGGTACTTGTTATATTTTTCCCGTTAAATGATTCAAAATATGCTATTTTAGCCAGTTTCGGTATATTGTATATAAGTATTTAAGGTTTTACCTGGGTTATTTACATGCCAATCATTAAATGCAGTCTTTAGTTTGGCTTTAAAAGGTCCAAGTACACCAACATCTAAGGATTGGTGACGGTGTGTTGAGTGGGGTGGGAATGACAGATAAACAATTCCATTACTACGAGCATAGTCCACAGCTTAAATTGTGACATGGCTTTTGTGGTTATCGACCAGGAGCAAAATTCGGTTATCTTTAGAGTATGATGTTTTCTTCTGGATATGTTTTAGCACCACCAAAAATATACTGGAATTTATCCAGCCAGTCTTTGTAGCGACTCCCAGACTGCCTTTCGGAGCACCAACCATGAAGTGATCCTTAAAATGGACCCTGGGAAAGATAAAAAGTGGCGGAATTGTGTTACCACTAGCTGAGATGATTCCTCCAAATGTAACAAGTTCTCCCCTCTCTGCCAAAACAAGTTGGGCTATTTGTTTTTGGTTTTTTTCAGCCAAAATCTTGGGCGTGCCCATCACCGTTGATATTCCTGACTCATCAAAATTGTATATTCGGTCAGCAATAAATTTATACTTTACCAATACATTTTCAAGGTTTTCGAAGAAATAATTTACGGCAGTCTTGTTAAATGCAAAAGACCTTGCTGCACTGGTGTTTTCAGGTTTCCTAAGACTTAAATTTGCATTACGCCTGCGGAAACTGTCCAGCCATTCCTTTCCTGCCATTTTGTTATTATCCCAACTAGGAGGATAACGTAGTTTATTTGCATTTGCAAACTCGTACGCCAGTTTCCTTACGTGAACAATCGTCAACCCGTAGTGCATTTTGGAGCAGTCCGATATGTACTTATTGAAAAGAGTCTCTTCTTCAATAGTAAACACTTAATTTGACGTGAACTTTGAACTAAAAACACGTACTGGTGTATTCGGTGTACTTGGCATATTATCTCCTTTTTCGGCACCTGCTTGCTTGCGAAATTTTGTCAAGCGACTTTCAAGTGTCGTTCGCACAATTCATGGCGTCTTCATCTACTTCTCCTGTTCGTGTCCCCTTTTTCACATATATTCGCGGCATGATGTTGAAACAATAATATTCTTGGTGAACAATCTTATTGTAGCAACACAGTTTGAAGTGGGGAGGATTCGTACAGTACGAATGCAACCCACTCATAACTGTACGAAGGTACCCCAATCTGAGAAATCAACAAATTAATTTGAAATAAAAATAACTGTTATAGTTAGGCTAAAATTACTATTTAAATATTAAATCAAGAGTTTAAAGCATAAACTATAATAAATCATTTATGTAGTTCGAGCATTACTTAAAGGGAACCTTGCGAGGCGTCCCCCTTTGATTTGGATGAAATTTGGATATGTTGTAGTGCTTTAAAATCTAAGAGACACGTATTTTTTTTATCGGCCAAAAACGGTTTAAAGGGGTGAAATCACTCTTCAAAGTTGGGTACCTCAAGGGGTAAGAATGCAGTGGCACCTAGAAAGGGTTGTCCAAATTTAATGCGACAAAAACTAAAATACTCCTTTCCTTATGAAAAGTAATGAAAAGCACATGTTAAATTTATAAAAAAAATTTCTTCCTAAGGGGTGAACCACCCCTCGATTTTTCTATTTCTCACCCCAATGAGCAAATTTACTAACAAATTTCGATAAAATATGCACAATTTAAAAGTAGAGGTCAAAATACCGTTGACCTGTTTTTGCTCATTGACAGGGTAGCAACATTAAGGGGGTAAACTACCCCTTTTAACACTTACACGCTATCTTTCACACGCAATCGGTTATATCGCCATTCAAACGTGCAAAATCAATTCAAAATATTTTCCTCTTGAAAAATCCGTGATTCAACCCCCAATAACCGAGCTACCCCTAAATAATTAATTAATTTCGAATAATTAACAGGGGGTACCTCATACACTCCTCGTGTTACTAACGCTGATATCGAAAAATTAGCACTAAACGGCTATGAAACTTTTACCTTACTCTTCAGTATATTTGCTGGAAGTACTTTTATGGGGGTAAACTACCCCCTTTCGCATTAACGTGTCACCTTTCACACGGAATCTGTTTTTTCGCCATTCAAATGTACAAAATCAATCGAAAATATTTTCCTCTTGGAAAATTCGTGATTTGACCCACATAACCGAACTACCCCTAATTAATTAATTTATATTAATTACCAGGGGGTTCCTCATAGACTACTCGTTTTTCAAGAGCTATGAGATATTCAACAGCTATGAAATTTTCGTCGTACCTTTTTACATATGTTACGTCGTCGAGGTATTAAATGTCAATTTAGATAATTAATCCTCAAGGACGAAAAAACACTCCTTTTTAAAGGTAACAGGAAAGATTCTTGTACCTTTGGGAAAGGAAACTCTCAGTGATCAGGGAAAGGATGGGGTGTTGAATTGATATAACAGATAAACATTAATATTTAAACATTAAATATATTTTCAACATTAGTGCACATTGCCATTTTTAGTTTTAAATTTCTAAATGTGAAATATTTTGACTTATTAGGGTAACTCGGGTGTGTAAAGCGGACCTTATTAGTTTCTGGACCCCGCAGGAGAATTTGGACGCCGGGAGGGATAGTCGGGGAATCGGGCAGATTGATTTCAAAAAAATCAGGGAGTATGGGATCAAGATCTGAATCCTCGAGATCCAAACGGATCTCTGGGGTAGGTGGGCGAGAGGGTCTAAGGATCAGAGGTGGATGTTGGATGGGATTTTGAGTTACGTTAATAGGAGGAGGAGAAGGAGGAGGAACCAGAATTCGGATGTCTTCATCCACGATGATTTCTTGGGGAGCGGGGGGCGGAACCGGATTTTCCCTAGGGGAAATCAAAATGGTGGTCCTATTGGATCCTTCCTTAAAGGAATTGACCACTGTACGTGGTCGAATTGTTTTGTTGTTGATGACGTGACCGTGGTTGGGGCGAACGAGGTTGTTGCTGCCGATTGGGTCCGCGGGAGCTTGAGGGAAGATCCCCTTTGCTCTCCTCCGTCGCTCCCTTTGTAACCAGCGTTTATTGCGCTGGTATGCCAATTCCTTTTCGGACTTGACCTTGCCCACTATTAGAAGGAGCACATACAAAAAAATGTTAACCCCAAAAAAAAGAAAGTTTGTAGAAATTGTTTGTTGAAGTAGGATTACTCTAAAGAGATTTTCAAATAAGAGATACTCTTAACAGTATTGGATCATGAGTTTAAGAATTTTAAATTAGTAAAATTGAGGGCTCCCGATATGAGAGTACCACGATTTTTGAAATAGAAAGGATTTAGAATCAATGAAACCGAGGACTCCCGATATGAGAGTACCACGATTTTTCGAAATAGAATGGGTTTGGAATAATAGAAAGAAAGAGAAAATATAACAAAAAGGTTTCTTCCTTTTTTTTAAAAAAAAAAGAAAAGAAGAAATTGGGTTCCCGAAGTTGGATGATCGAATTTGGTAATGACTCTGTGGTGCTGTAGTGGCCCTCCAAAGATGGGGTTCAACTGGAAACGGATGATTGGTGCTCCGATGAAGTGTGGGTCGATTTCTTCCCTCTTGAACGTTGATCGTTCGAAATGAATATCATGCGCCGGAAATATATGTGTGTGTGTGTGTGTTTTGAAAAAGAAAAAAGTTTTTGTTTTAAATATTGTTGTTCCACTTCACATACTTAAAAACACCACGATTTTAATAATTGTAAGATACTGCGAACGTTGATTAGTAAAATGATCGGGATGGATACCGGAACTAGAATAGGTCGTTCTTCCAAGTCCCAAGCTTTTTAAAGCTTTTGGATGCTATGTCAAAGATTTTCTTCATAATCCTTATTGGCTAGTTTTCGGAGAGTGGATGGTTTCCTTAATTTTCTATTCGTTACAAAATTCTTGTGGGTGTTTACAAAATTTAGTTTGGTGGGAGTTTTGAGTCCCCTTGGAAGGGATTTTTAATTTGTATATTTTCCAGGAAATGTCGTAAAATTTGTACGTCTGGACATTTTCAAATAAGCATCCAAAAAAAAAAAAGGTTTCGAATTTAAATATGCCCTTGTATTACTATAAGGGTTTGCTTTTTTTCTTCAAGAAAAGCGAAAGTTTGGGTCCGATATCTTTGTTTGAGTTTGAATTTTACGACTTTTCAAGAGTTCTTAATATCTATTCATCCCATATGCGTACCATATTTCCCTCTAGTTAAGAGAGAAATCTACCGTTTCAGTACCGTGATGTCTGGATATTTTCCGGACATAACACATATTTAAGCGATAAACTATCACCTTACGCCGTTATGCACCATCTTTTTTACCGAAACACTCTTTTCGCACTTTCCCCGTTTATTGAATTAAAAAAAAAGTAAAAATACATATTTATAAAGCAGCAACGCAATAACGTTATTTTCTGTTCGTCGGAGATATTTTAACCCAGTTCTTCGTCAACAAATCATATATGTATGAACTGTTTATTATAGATAGTAACTTTATCTCGTTAAAACACCCTTATTTCTTATGATATTAAGAGCTGTAATGAGAAAATATTCGTTAATGGTAAGACTGCCAGTATCATCATGTGACCATGTACTGCAAGTTATCTGTTTCATAAAATTCTACAGTGTCGTAACATAAAGATAAGATAAAGTAAACTGGAGATATCTTTGTTCAGTGAATACAACATAACAAACCGACCAAGTATATAAACCGCATAAAATCGCTGCATTCGCAATGTGTACTTGTTCTTTCAATCGTAACGTCGAGAAATAGTTTATTCTGAAAGTGAACCCGATAAATGTTATAAAACTTCTTTTGGCTACATTCGAAGTCCTAAATATCGCAGAGACTCCAGTGAATAATGCTGAAATAGAACTCAAGGAAAATTTCGAGAAAATTATGATTGATTCTATGGGTGATTACAATCCTGTTGAAGTGATAAGTGAAGAAACGCTAGATTTTCAAGAGCCGTTTAAAGAACATGAAGCTCAAGCTATTGAGGATAATGAGATGGAAGATCCAACTCACACATATCTCGATACTTGTTCTGCGGATGAAGAAGAGTTAAGTTACGATTATAAAAGCAGAGCAGTGGAATTCTGGAGATCGGGTAAGAAGAAAAATTATAGCGTCGATACAGTAAAAAAGAACTTCAAGAAAGTACAATCTGTTCGACAGTTAAGAAGATGGGCACATCAATTGAATAAAGGAGGAACTTACAAAGAAAAATCAATGAGAATCAGTGAATTTACATTAACGAATTTGCGGGAGGCTCTGGATGCTGGTGTGATTGTTCACGATATTGACCTGCAAAGATGGGCATTGCACGCTAAAAAAGAGATAGGGTTTCAAGAGTTTCGATTCAAAGCTTCTCCTAGTTGGCTTTTGAAGTTTAAGAAAACGCATCGAATCGTATCCAGAAAAATTAATAAATTTGTTACAAAGAAAACTATAGAAAACCGGGAGAGTTTAGCAATAAATGCTGAAAGTTTTGTGAATGAGGTAAAAAAACATATTGAAAAATATGGGCAACAAAATATATATAATTCTGATCAAAGTGGTTTCCAACTCGAAATTCATTCTGATCGAACCTTAAGCGATGAAGGGGTTAAAAAGGTCGACTGTGTTGTTCAATCTGTATCTGCAACAACGCATAGCTATACAATACAACCCATAATAAGTGCCGATGGAAAATTGCTTTCCCCTCTTTTTATTGTTCTTAAAGAGCCAAAGGGTGAAATTGGACCGATTGTTGAAAAGCAAATATTCAAACCAGAAAATGTTTTTATAACAGCATCCAAATCTGGAAAATTTACTTCAGGTATGTACATAACAAGTGAAATACAAGAATTTAAATATACGTTTATTTTATAATAATAAAATATTAATTTTTGTTTGCAGATCACTTCAAAATTTTTTTGGAAAAAGTTTTTTTTCCTAATGTTGGTTATGATAGTGTGCTATTGATCGACTCTTGGAGTGGACATTGCTCAAAAGTTGTTAAAGAAGCGACGCCCGGAGACAAAAATTTAGTTACACTAATAATACCAGAAGGTACTACTGGAAAAATTCAACCACTGGACGTGTTTGGATTCAGGATATGGAAGAACTTTGTTAGGCATTTTTCTGATAGCGTATTGCTTTTCAATTCTGATATTAATTTACACTTGAGGAATAATATAATTAAATTACAATCTCTCACGCATAATCAGCTTTCATCTCCAAGATATACAAATCTTTTCAAATATGCTTGGTTCAAAAGTAATTACATAACAACAAAACCAGAACATTTTGACAATCCCGTTAGTTTCGGTTTTAGTCAATCCTCTGAAGCAATCTGTGAAATACCAGGTTGTAATAATGTAGCTATTATAAGATGCGCATGGTGCAAGAAATCTTTGTGTTTAAAACATTTTTTTGAAGATTACCATTATTGCAATACTTTTGAACAATGATTGTATTGAATACAGACAGCGATTTGTACACAATATACACAATGAATAGGAAATAAGAAAGTGATTAAACAGGCATTTTATTTCTTTAAATACCGGTAATGAATCGCTTTAGTGATTGATAATGAATCATGAATTTGCTCATATAAGATAAATTACATGCAATGCAATAATAAAAATTCTAACACAAGTACTTCATACAAATGTACTAAAGGGTAAGGCAAAAGTTTCATAGCTGTTGAATGTTTCATAGCTCTTCAAAAACGAGTAGTCTACGAGGAACCTTCTGGTAATTAATAGGAATTAATTATTATAATTAGGGGTAGTTCCGTTATGGGGGTCAAATCATGAATTTTCCAAGACGAAAATATTTTCAATTGATTTTGTACATTTGAATGGCGAAAAAACAGATTCCGTGTGAAAGATGACACGTTAATGCGAAAGGGGGTAGTTTACCCCCATAAAAGTACTTCCAGCAAATATACTGAAGGGTAAGGTAAAAGTTTCATAGCCGTTTAGTGCTAATTTTTCGGTATCGGCATTAGTAACACGAGGAGTGTATGAGGTACCCCCTGTTAATTATTCGAAATTAATTAATTAATTAGGGGTAGCTCGGTTATTGGGGGTTGAATCACGGATTTTTCAAGAGGAAAATATTTTGAATTGATTTTGCACGTTTGAATGGCGATATAACCGATTGCGTGTGAAAGATAGCGTGTAAGTGTTAAAAGGGGTAGTTTACCCCCTTAATGTTGCTACCCTGTCAATGAGCAAAAACAGGTCAACTCTATTTTGACCTCTATTTTTAAATTGTGCATATTTCATCGAAATTTGTTAGTAAATTTGCTCATTGGGGTGAGAAATAGAAAAATCGAGGGGTGGTTCACCCCTTAGGAAGAAATTTTTTTCTTAAATTTAACATGTGCTTTTCATTACTTTTCATAAGGAGTATTTTAGTTTTTGTCGCATTAAATTTGGACAACCCCTTCTAGGTGCAACTGCATTCTTACCCCTTCAGGTACCACACTTTGAAGGGTGATTTCACCCCTTTAAACCGTTTTTTGGCCGATAAAAAAAAATACGTGTCTCTTAGATTTTAAAGTACTACAACATATCGAAATTTTATCCAAATCGGAGGGGGACACCTCGCAAGGTTCCCTGTAAGAGAATCCGTCTGACAGTACCCTCCAACGACAAGGAACTCTTAGAGAAACTGCAGAAGAAATATCGAACTGCTCGAAAAGCTGCGATTCGTGCCAAATGTAAAGTTGGAAAACTTAAATCGAAAATCGATGTGTGCAAAAAAAAAATGAGCAACAGTGGAGAATCTTTGGAACGTTACTTAAAATCGAAAACAAATCTACCAGAAAATCAAAAGCGTGTCCTACGAGAAATCGTTGCTGCTGCGAAATGTAAAAATTTACGAGGAAGACAATATTCAGAAGATTGGATATTGCTCTGCATGTTGCTGCATATGCGATCACCATCTGGCTACAACTTTTTACGCAAGAATAATATTTTGCCACTTCCCCACGTTCGAGCTGTCCGAAGGTACCCAATATTTACAAAATTTAAATACTATTTACATATATACACACAAATTCATGAATTAATATCTATAATTTTTGGCAATTTACTTTTTTAATTTTAATTTTTATTGAGTAGTCAAAGATAACAGTGAAAAATTTAACGCTGATATAAAAATATTCTAAATGGTCTATGCATCACTTTAATGATCGAAGCTCAAGATGTTATAAAAATCGTTACCTTCCTTCAGGTATCTTTCCAAAGTTGACACAGCCTGTGGTTTTGATCCAAGATTTTTCGAGGTTTTCAAGATGTCTTTGGCAAAAAAAGACGAAATTCTAAAACATGGAATACTGCTAATCGACGAAATGGCAACGAGGGAAAGCGTCCAAGTCAATTCGAAAATTCTTTCGTATAAAGGTTTGATTGATTTCGGCGAAGATGAAGAACAAGCTTCAAATTTATCGCAGAAAGCCAATCACGGCTTGGTACTCATGTTCCATCCATTGGCCGATAATTACACTCAGCCAATAGCTGTATTTGCATCGCGCGGTCCTGTCAAGGGAGATGTCTTTGCAAAACTGATAATAAAGGCGATTGTGTTGCTTGAAAATGTGGGCGCGAAAGTACACGGAGTCATGTCTGACGGCGCGAGTACTAATTGGAGATTTTGGGGTGACATGGGCGTCAACGGACAGAAAAAGCGTTTCCGCAACTTTTTTGAACACCCTACGATTAAAGAACGTCGAGTTTTTGTATTCTCCGATACTCCACATTTAATAAAAACAATACGCAATCGGCTTCACGGACAGAAAGTTCTACAGATTTGTTAAAATTGTCAGTGTTGTAGATTTGTGTTATCTTCTTTTCTTCATGGTGGAAGCATTTGTCAGGTTTTTTTTCATCATATGAAATAATTGTCATGCAACTCCGCATTCTTTTCTGTGATATAGATGAATCCATCTCAACCCGCGATTCAATGGGACGATATCGAAATTCTCCACAAAAAAGATCGAGAACTCGCCGGTCCCGGACAAGCTCTGATGTGTCCCAAATTGATGAAGGACCACATTGTATTGAGCAAATCATCGAAAATGCGGATGCGATTAGCCGTGCAGGTACGCAAGTTTTACTTCAGAACGTCATTTATCAGCAGGTATTTAACTGTTATATTGACTTGATAATTACGATATTCACATAGGTTTTCAGCAACACAGTCGCAAAAGGGCTCCGATTCTTTAAAGGATACGTCCCGGAATTAAAAAAATGCGATGGTACTGCATCTTTCTGTGAATGGGTTAATCAAATGTTTGACGCACTCAATCGCAAACACTTGACGGACGGTGTGCAGCCCGGCAACGCTGATTTTCAGGTAATGTCTATATCTCGTACAACTTCCGAGATTTTTGTGGATTCTAATAATTTATTATTACTCTGCAGATAATCAAAGATTCTATTCGCAAGCTAGATGCGTGGGCAGAAAATGGGTTTGATATCAAAAGACCTGTTTTTGACCGCACAGACTGCTGAAGGCTTGAGAAGGCTTGAGAGTAACAGTCAACGCTCGACATCGAGACTTACCTCGCGGAATATTGTAATTTTTCGTGTGTTTTGACTGGTCGAATTAATCAGGATTCGCTCGAGGTTTGATTGGTTTCATAAAAATGTTACGTAAATCAACATTACTTCTAGTAACCGGAAGAAATTGTTTTTTGCTCCGTTTTGTAGCGCGGCAGCATGCACCACAAAGCTTGCTTAATTTTGTCTGCTTCTATGCTTACTGCTTCTGAAATTTTATGCTAAAAACTAACATCTTCCTGACCGCTGCTTTAGAGGGAAAAAATCGCATAAAATGTAAACTAACACCGGATGATAAACTTCTGAATTCTTCGTTATTTAAAGATTCTTTTGTCAAATTATTGCGCGCATAAGTTCAAGCAATAACATGTTTTTGTCTCTTTTTTAATTGCCCTTTTTAGAAATATTTCGGTATAGTTCGTCAAGCGGGTGGATGTAGTGACCATCCATCCAGTTTCACTTTTCTCCAAATCCATAAAATTCTCTCGACGTTCAGTGTCCTTAAACCGCCGGAAACTGGGAATTGCTCAATTTCCAATGAAAAACGCCATCAACCTCTTATCACTCTGGCTGAGCTGAACAGTATTTTTCGAAATCCAAAGAGGGCTGGTTTATAGCAATCGATTGAAGAGAGGCTTTTGCAGGCTGCGAAGCACGAATGTTGTGATTTAGAGGACGTTTTCGAACATGATTACAGTAAACCTGCAGTTTCGAATTGTGTCGTATATTACATGACTGCTAAGTTGGCCCAACAGATCATAAACACAGTCAAATGCGCAGAATGCAAACAAGCGTTATTGAGCTCCGAAAACAATGTTTATATTTCTGAATCAGCCCTCGCGGATTGTCTGTTAAGCGATCCAATGATTCATACGAACGCCAATTTGTATCATTTCATACTGTTTCTAGGGCAATGATTTTCTATTCATTGCGAATCAGCTTTTGTTTTCGAAATGATTTTGGAGGATATAATTGCTTATGATAAAAGGGTATAGCCGAATAAGGGGGTCAAAAGTGCCCCTAAACCAAATTACATGTACAATGGGTCATTCGATAGCTTTTCGAAAAAGATTCATTTGTGCCAAATTTCAGCTCTGTATCTCAACCTGGGGGCCAGTAATGGCCAAAATTCGAAAATCTTGTTTTTGCCCAATTTGGCCCATGCTATGGTGAGAAAAAATCTGAAAAAAATCAGAGACATTTCGGTTACAGGGACACATATTACAGAATTTTTACAGATTTTTTAACCCAAAATTGAAGTCGTAAAAAATAAAAAACGAAAAAAAATTTCGAAAAATGCCCATTTCGAATTGAAGGAGTCGCGGAACTATAATCATATTTTAATCGGAAATGCATATTCATATTACTATTGTTCATGAATTTTTTCAGATTTTTTGGTTTGGTGCGCCATAGTTAAAAAAAATAAAAACCAATATTTACGCCGAATTTCACGTTTTAAAATGAAATATTTACATGAAAACTTTAATTTAAAAACTTTTCTCAACGAAATAAGTGATTTATGATATTTTCGACGTATCAACATTTAATGAAATTGCATAAGAAATAAACGAAACTAACTAAACGTGATTAGCCAGAACCATGCGGCACGATTTATACCTTAACTTGTACGTTACTTTTCAACGGCGTCCGTGGCGCAGTCGGTAAGCATTCGGACGTTGAATCGCTGCAAACTTTTTGGCGTGGGTTCGAATCCTCGATCCATCATTTTTTTTTTTTCTTAAATTGTATATTTCTCTCAATTGTCAATTATACAGATATATTTAATCAATATTTATTTGCAAATGTTTAACCATATTGCAGCTTGCCCTAAAGTACTTTTATAAAAATCGGTCTTTTGAACAATTGTACTTGGGTTGTAATAAAAACTATTTAATCTTTTGTTGTTGCCTTTTCCTTAAGATACGAGTTCTACATGTTTTGTCCACCCAAGAAAGATTGCTTTCTAGCCATTAATTACCATCGAATGATTGTATTGTCCAAAATACATGTAACTTCAATGTCGGTTACTACTGAGCAAAATTCTTTATATTAAGGCCTATTTGCAAAGTTTCAATAATTTATTAAACTTATTTATGTCTGGTGCGTTTTCGTTGTATATTAGATAAAGTCGTTACTAATCTATCATACAAAATCCTTACCCCGGCGTGGATCTCACACCTGAACTATAAGCATTTTTATAGAGAAGTAATAAAACATACAATAATTTCTTTAATCAATAACAACTCATACTTGAGACATTGAAGTTACATGTATTTTGGACAATACAATCATTCGATGGTAATTAATGGCTAGAAAGCAATCTTCCTTGGGTGGACAAAACATGTAGAATTCGTATCTTAAGGAAAAGGCAACAACAAAAGATTAAATAGTTGTTATTACAACCCAAGTACAATTGTTCAAAAGACCGATTTTTATAAAAGTACTTTAGGGCAAGCTGCAATATGGTTAAGCATTTGCAAATAAATATTGATTAAATATATCTGTATAATTGACAATTGAGAGAAATATACAATTTGAGAAAAAAAAAAAATGATGGATCGAGGATTCGAACCCACGCCAAAAAGTTTGCAGCGATTCAACGTCCGAATGCTTACCGACTGCGCCACCGACGCCGTTGAAAAGTAACGTACAAGTTAAGGTATAAATCGTGCCGCATGGTCCTGGATAATCACGTTTAGTTAGTTTCGTTTATTTCTTATGCAATTTCATTAAATGTTGATACGTCGAAAATATCATAAATCACTTATTTCGTTGAGAAAAGTTTTTAAATTAAAGTTTTCATGTAAATATTTCATTTTAAAACGTGAAATTCGGCGTAAATATTGGTTTTTATTTTTTTTGACTATGGCGCACCAAACCAAAAAATCTGAAAAAATTCATGAACAATAGTAATATGAATATGCATTTCCTATTAAAATATGATTATAGTTCCGCGACTCCTTCAATTCGAAATGGGCATTTTTCGAAATTTTTTTTCGTTTTTGATTTTTTACGACTTCAATTTTGGGTTAAAAAATCTGTAAAAATTCTGTAATATGTGTCCCTGTAGCCGAAATGTCTCTGATTTTTTTCAGATTTTTTCTCACCATAGCATGTGCCAAATTGGGCAAAAACAAGATTTTCGAATTTTGGCCATTACTGGCCCCCAGGTTGAGATACAGAGCTGAAATTTAGCACAAATGAATCTTTTTCGAAAAGCTATCGAATGACCCATTGTACATGTAATTTGGTTTAGGGGCACTTTTGACCCCCTTATTCGGCTATACCCTTTCTTTCCCATGCGAGGAGCACGCTGATGAAATTCTATTGCACGTTATTCGATATTATGTGACAATGCGCATGAGGCGGCACTGTTTTCGACTCAAATCAGAGCAAAAAAAAGATAATCAAATCATAAAAAAGACGTCGAAATATTGTAAAAATTGATCTGCGATTAGATGATCGTTATGTGTAAATTGAAATACATGCAAAAAAACAGAAATGTCGATTTTTATCATTTTTCCCTACCCTGAAAAAATTATCATGTCGTAATTAAATATAAATAGAGATGTGTACTATTGGATCGTTCGGAAAGTAATTTCGTTGCTTTCCGTAAAATTTCACAGAAAAAAATCAAATTACTTTCCGAACAACCCAATAATATTGGGTATGGGAATAAGTTTCCACCCTCTTGAAAGACATGGCGCTAGTGGTACTACTTTTGTATTCGCTCAACTACTTCACTTGTGAATTAAAGCTGTATATTTGATGTCTCGATTGCAATAGTTAACATTCGTTTCAAGTGTAAACTTTATTTTTATCTTATGTGGAATATGTCAACTTTTTCAACCCGAAAAAGCAGCATTTGCGGGATGTTATGCTGCATTATTACATTATGAAGAAAAGTGCCGCTGAAACGTATATTAAACAATATTTACGGTGATAACACTCCGTCTAACTCAACTTGTAAAGAGTGGTTTCGACGATTTCAAAGTGGCGATTTCGACATGAATGATAAAGAACGCGAAGGGGCACCAAAAAAATTTGATGATGCACAACTTCAAGAATTATTGGATGAAGATTCATGTAGAACCCTAGATGATTGGTCCATAGAGTTGAACGTTGACAGATCGACCGTCTGTAAACGTTTGCACGCAATGGGAATGGTCCAGAAAGCAGGTAATTGGGTGCCACATCAATTGAAGGAGTGGGATTTAGAGAGACGGTTGGTTACGTGTGAGATGCTTCTTGAACGGCAGAAAAGAAAAGGTTTTCTACATAGTATCGTCACTGGGAATCGTCGAAACCACTCTTTACAAGTTGTATTAGACGGAGCGTGATCACCGTAAATATTGTTTAATATACGACACGTTTCAGCAGCACTTTTCTTCATAATGTAATAATGCAGCATAACTTCCCGCAAATGCTGCTTTTTTGGGACGAATGTTGACATTTTCAACGCAAGATAAAAATAAAGTTTACGCTTGAAACGAATGTTAACTATTGCAATCGAGACCTCAAATATACAACTTTAAATCACAAGTAAAGTAGTTGAGCGAATACAAAAATAGTACCGCTAGCGCGACTTCTTTCAAGAGGGCGGGAACTTATTCCCATACCCAATAATTCAACAATACTAATTGGTAAGAATAATGATACCAATAATAGAACGATATACAAAATTCCGATAAATAACTCGCAAAATTTTCGCATTTATATTTATATATTCTATGTACAATATAGTTCCACATAAGCGTAATTATTTTTGCAATTTTGTAAAATAAAATATTTGAAAGATTTCTGTTCGCTAACGATAGCAGTGATAGTAAACGTTGCAATCGCGCGGCACCAGCGCGGTATACTGCCAGCGCCGCCTAGCGGGTGGCGACATTAATGAGACAGCCTACGAACCGAGTGCCAGGGGGCTGGTTTGTACCTTATAATTTTAATTATAAGCACACTTAATTATAAGGGCTTGTACCTTATAAATTTAATTATAAATTTAATTATGACCGACCTGTTTTTCAGTCGATAGTGAGTTTTTACTATAAATCGTGGTTATTGTTGTCGTACGAATAGGTGACAGTTATCTGCCCAACGACCATTTTGTGACATCACAACTCTCTGATCGGTTAGGTCGGTAAGTTATTGAGAACGCTCGGATGTGCTTCGGGCATGTCTGTGAACACTCGTTCACGACTTGGAAATGGCAGTGATAAAAAGGATCACGTCACAGTCTCTTCTACCACTGCCACCTCTTCCAACTCCCCTTCCATGCTCAGCTACTGCAACCATCTCTTCTCCATCTACCTTCTCAGCTCTCTCTTTCTTACCAGCTGACAGTCATTCATCAGATAGCTTGCCTATCTCCAACGTTTAGTTAACCCTTTGGCCTACACGATATCTGCCGATCGTCCGAGCCATAGTAAATAAGAAGATCGGTCGCGCGCCGTGCCATTTAGCTGTTCAGCCATGTGCCCGAACTAGCGCAAAATGATAATAACGTCGATATCAGCATCTAATGATACTCTTAATTCGGTCCCAAAGGTCGTGGCTGATCTTTGGGACCGACAGGGAAGCTCTAATCATAACTGTGAAGCCTTGTGATTTTCGATTGAAAGTTGAAAGACTGTCGAGAGCAGTAAAAAATAGCGTCCGAATCGAAGCAAAGGCAGTGGATATAGAAAAGCTTCGCACTCTTCTTTCTCTGGCCTAAACAGATCTGGTTGTTAGGGACGATTTTAAATACAATCCCAGTCTATTGGTTTTGGGTGTACCCTCGAATGTATCCAAAAAGGAAATCAGGGAAGATTTTATCGACTATAACTTAAATAGAACAATCCTGACATCAAAATCATTTATGTCTTTGCGGCAAAATCAGATCGCACTACTACTCGATGCATAATTGAAGTCCGTCCGAAAGTTCGCTTTGCTCTTAAAAAGGATGAACGAATATATTTAAGATTTACTTCATGTACGTTCGTGACCCACACTAAAGTGACCCAATGCTTCAAATGTCTTAATTTTGGACATATAGCATCAAATTGCCAATCCACCCCTCATTGTTGCCACTGCTCAGGTGACCATGAAAGGAAGGATTATAACAATGTAAACGGAACTCAAGCTTGCTGTAATTGCAAATTTCCAAATTGTCTGATGTGTCCCATTTCGCGCTTGATGGAGAGATTTGTCCTCTTCCTAAAATAAAAATGACAGAAATGGTTAGGAAAACTAATTACGGATAATGTCTTCGCCATCACTCGAACATCTCCGTATCTGTCATGTGAATTGTCAATCACTAATAGGATACATTGTAGAACTCAGGTTTTGTTTTACGAGTTTAGGATTCCATGTCATCTGTATGTCTGAAACATGGCTTACTGATGCTATTAGCGGTGACTTTGTTTGTCTAACAAGATATTGCCTGTTTTGCTGTGACAGAAAAGGCAAAAATGGAGGTGGTATAGGTTTTTATCTTCATAACTTCATCAAAGCCAAAATCTTGCCCGACTCTGAAGGATTATACTGCGACAAACTTGAATACAAAATAACAGAAATCTTCACATCAGATTCAAACAAACTTTTCCTCGCCACAGTTTACAGACCTCCTCGACTAGGATTTCTACAAGAATTTGAAGACTGCTTGCTTGACCTTTTTTCCTCGTACTCGAATCTTATTGTGATGGGTGACTTCAACATGAACCTATGCCAAACTCCTGAGGGTGCTCGACATCTGAGAAATTTCGCCGATGCATCGAACCTACACATAGTCTCCTTTCAAACCACTCCGAAGATTGATAATTGTCTAGTTGACACTCTGGACAAGTTACCGAGCGGGGACAGCAGGCTGTGTCTCCCTCCTCACATGATCTTATTTTTGTAGAGTACAAATTACCAGTACAGAAATATTAAGAAAGGAACTTCATCTGTCGTGATTTTAGAATATTTTTCATCACTGCCTTCCATATCGATCTGTTGAAACAAGACTGGGACGGTTTCTCCGCCATCACTGAAATTAACGTTAAAGTAGAAATACTAAATGAATATTTACGAAGTTGCCTTGATTTACAGTATCTTAAGGACACGATTCGAGAAAGAAATAGGATACACAGATACTAGCGCAAATTTAAGACAACACTTCTATATAACGAACTGCCCCACCTTCTGTAATGACTACAGACCAATTTTGATCCTCTGCTCACTCTAAATTATTAGAGAAACTTGTAGAAAGTCAGATTACTGAATTACTTGACGAAAAAGGTCTGCAAGACCCTTTCCAATCGGCTTACAGAAAGTACCGCAACACTCGAACTGCTCCGATCAGAATCTTGGATGATATTAAGTTGCCATAGATCACCAGAATGTAACGGTGTTAGTCTTTTTCGATTTCTCAAAGGCTTTTGATAAAACTAACCACTGCACCCTCATTCGGGTAATGAGGGAACTTAATTTTTTAAATTCAGGCCTGAAATGGTTCTGTTCCTACCTAATTGAAGATCTCAGGCTGTCAAAGATGCAGACGGTTCCTCATCATCTTGAAAAATCCTTCTATCAGGAGTTCCTCAGGGATCGGTTCTTGGCCCATTCCTTTTCAGTTTGTGTGTTTCAGGGATCAGCCGTTAAGTTAAGCAATCGAGACACAATCTTTACGCGAATGACTTACAAATCTGCCTGGACACAGAATCGGCCAGCTTGGCAGACACGATGAAATAATTCCGGAAGGACATCAACGCCATATGCAGTTGGGGATTGAAAATCGGCGTTGTTCCCAACCATCAAAAAATCAAGTTCATGATTGCCGTTACCACTAAAAGACTAAACTCTATTGACAATTACCAAAAATTTCTATTGGGAAGCTCATATTAAAACCGTCTCCAAAAGAGTCTTTGGAACTTTGCATCAACTGAAAATATCAAAGCACCTGCTACCTCTGGAGCTTCGTACTCGGCTGATTACGACATTGGTTTTTGTACATCTGGACTATTGCTGCGTAGCATTGAATTTAACCCTCAGAAAGGGCGAAAAGATGCTCAAAAGAGTGATGAACAGCTGTATGAGATTTATTTTTAACCTTCGCAGAGATGAACACATAACGCCATACTTAACGGAATTAAACTGGCTCTGAATCGAAGAAGGGCATCGATTTTTCCTTGGCAATTTAACCTACTCTATTTTGAAAAATAAGTATCTTAAATACATGTACGATAAGTTCATTTATCGCAATCAGGTGTCGGCAGAATCATCCTTCAACACTGATAATACCCATGTCTCGAACCGAAACCTACCCCTTACTCGTTCATTAGCTCCGTAGTAAATTATGGAACTCTACCGGCTAAAGTTCGAAGTAAGACATCCTTTCCGGTGTCTAAAAAATGTTATGTTAAGTTCATAATCTCTGCGAGGCATCAAGAATGAACCCTAACAAATTTTACCTAGCTACTCTACAACAACAGAAAAAAAAACTCGACGATGGCGTCACAATATGAACAAAAAAAACTAATAAAATTCGGTAATGAGAAGCACGGCGGGGGGGGGGGGGGGGGGGGACAGAAAATTTTAGAGATGTAGCGCAACACACAAAAAAAAGAAAGAAATTCGCCAAAAAAAAAAACGCGAAACCGTGTTACAACACGATCGCAAGGGGCACAGCAAAAGATAAAACGGGATGCTCAAAAAGGGAACAGAAAAGACGCGATGGAGGCTCAACCAAATCGGAAAAGAGAAAAAAAATAGGACGGAAATCAAAAACTTTACAAGGGAAGACGAGAGCGGAATTGAAAAGAGAAAAGAACAATAAATTAAAAAAAAGGGGGAAAGAGAAACGAGAAAGGGTACGGTACCCCTCTCGCTACCTTTTTCTTCGCCGGATGTCGCGTCAGTGACGCTGCGGGCACTCCGCCTCCGCTTCAAGGTACTGCGCTCGGCACTTCTTGCGAAGACCAACGGCATAGCAAACCAACAAGAAAAAAAAACCACACGGGCGAAAAGAAAATCCCTTTTTCTTATTTTTCCTCTCTCTTTCTATTATGTATGCGGCACAAAACTCTCCAGCAAATTCATGCAGCACGGCTCGGCGGTCCAAGTATCTCTGGAGGCCGCAGCTAATTTGCGGGACTTCCGTGCTCCAATTTCCCCTTCCAGGGAAAATTGGAGCCGGTACTCAATTAAGCCATAAGGTGCTGACCTCTTTCCGTTAGATCCTCGGGTCGATAGCCGCTACTGGATACTTATCTGCCTTATCACACAATTGTCGCCGGCGATCCTTCCTTATCGACGAAGATCTTGAGTCGTCGCTATCCAGCGATTAAGGATCCGCGAACGAGGGTATCGTAACGGGAATAATTCCTTAGGGTCCAAAAGAAGAAAAAAGGAATTTCGCGAGGGAGAAAATAGGGTTTCAGGGTAGGGGAAAAGGGAGGCTGTGCCCTCACCTATTTTTACATGGAGCTAAAGTAAACGCTCACGGTTATGCAAAAATACGCAACAAATTCCTGAAAAACAATCTTACATAATAGAAATAGCGCACAAAAAAAGGAATACAATAAGATCAATTTTGGTGTGTTACGCAATAACAAAAAAGATAATATAACAGAAAATAATGTAAAGAAAAGAAAAACGCAGGAAGAGCAGAAGAAAAAAAAATACATCAAAAGTTCGCTCAACTAAAATATATAGGGTCCCTCTCCTCTCAGGGAGATCCCTGGACTTCGCCACAGCCGCTAATCAAAATTATTGGTAATAATAATAATAAAAATAGTTGATACGGAAAAACAAATATAGATAAGATATAAGAATAGAAAGAAAAAGAAAGAAAGAAAAGAAAAAGTGCTCCCACCTGGATGGGCGGCAAAATGCCACGTCACAATACATACACGACAGGTACACTCAAAAGAATTCTGTACGCATCAGTGATCTGTATTTTGTTTTCCCGAAAATACAAAAGATGAAAAATTTACCTTACCGACGCACGTTATGTATTGTTTTATATTATCTCGAGATATAAAGCCGATAATAATAATAATATTTGCAAAAAGGAGACAAATCCCCCTAAAAAACACCTCTGGTGCAAAAAAGTCGAGACAAGTTCATGTATGAAAAGGAATCTCTGTACAAAAAGCATTTTGAAAATCTTCAGCCAGACAAAGTAGTTAAGTCCGATAACATTAGACATGCTCGTTTTTTCCATTATGTCAATATGAAGTAATTACAAAATGAAAAGAATTTTTATCTGTTTACGTGATTATAACCGGTATTGAACTTGTTGGGCCCTGAACAATTCAGATGTTTGAGTATGATGTATAATTGTCCATATTGTTATTATTTAATCTGATCTTTACTAATTCAGAATGCGGTAAAAATAAATTAAATTGTAAGATATTTATTGCTTATCGTTTGGGTTTGGGGCCCGACAAGTTCAATACCGGTTCTAATCACGTAAACAGAAAAAATTCTTTTCATTTTGTAATTACTTCGTATTGACATAATCGAAAAAACGAGCTTGTCTAATGTTATCGGATTTCACAACTTTATTTGACCGAAGTTTTTCAAAATTCATATGGATATAATGGAAAATTTGAACTTGTCTATTGTTATCGGATTTAACTACTTTGTCTGGCTGAAGATTTTCAAAATGCTTTTTGTACAGTGATCCCTTTTCATACATGAACTTGTCTCGACTTTTTTGCACCAGAGGTGCTTTTTAGGGGGTCATATTACTTCTAGAGAAGCCTATCACCGTTATTATAAGTAAAATTATATTTTCTGTATTACACATTCTATTTCCGCTCTTTGGGGGACTTGTCCCAGAGCGTTAAATAAATAACTCTAACATTCAGAGCTTCCCAAATCTACCGAAATGATACGAAACAAAGCAAAACAAAAAATGGGAAGGTTGGGCGCCAATCCGAATCCCGGACTCAGATTTGTCTCTAAGGGGGAACGAACTAGCACAGGGTGAGCAATGGGACAAACCCAGAGGGCATCCGTTTTTGGAATCAAGAGAAACGAAAGACCCTCCAACGTTCTGATTGTTCATAAATAACAATTTATTCGGAAGAACAAATTACTGCTAGAAAATTCTCTAACTAAATTAACGAGTTCACTCAGTCTCACAAATTAATGGTTCGAATTTAAAAAATGGCAAATTTCAATATAACACCGAAACTGACAGCAATATATAAATTATGCTAGTTACCGCGCAGCTCAGTTATGAGAAACAACGCGCTGACGATCTTAGTCTGTTCTTCTTCATGCTTATGGAGTTCCTCAAGTTCTCTCCCGAGCAGATGATCACGTAAATTGCTCCTAAAAGAGTCAATGGAAGGAGCGGATTGGAGTTCAAGTTGCAAGGAGTGCCAGGAGTAAGTAGCGGAGATAAAGAAGGAGTTGCGGAGCGTTTTAGTCCTGAAATGAGAAACAGCAAATGGGAGCTGAGTAGCGGCCAGCCTGTCGGGTCGACGGACATTAATGTCCGGGGGTGCAAATCTCTCGCTTAAATAGGGTGGATTTCCGGTAAATAAGAGCCGGTAAAGTGCGGATCCTAAAAAGTAAAGCCTTCTATTCTCAAACGAAATCCATTTAAGCTTGCTTAAGCGGTAGGGTGTGATGTGTTCATCACGTCTAAGGCCAAAAATAAATCTGAAAAAGGCGTTAAAAACACGCTAGAGCTTAAATTGTAAGATGCCGGAGAAGCTGGCGTAAACAAGGTAGCAATAGTCGAAAATCAGAAAGATGAAGGCTCTGATTAGAAGGGCCCGAATGACCAGAAAAGCGCAGCACACCGGTGTTTGAGACTGTAGAGAGTTGAAAAGAAAAACTCGCCGCGAAATATTGAGCACGTCGTTCCTCCAGCTGAGAGAAGGCGTGAAAATGACGCCTAGGTTACGTGTCTCGGTTCCTTAAGGGATGGGATCACCATTGATGAGTGTCGGAGGTAAGGCTCGAGTGTAGATTTCATTTACATAACGCTGACTGCCAAGAATCATCATCTTGGTCTTCCCTACGTTGAGTTTCAGGCCACTGCATGTGGCTCAATCAGTTTCAGCACAAGGATCAAGTGAGGCAAGCTGTATGGTTAGAAGCAGGTTAGCTAATTGGGCAGGAGAGGTATAGTTGGAAATAGCCTGCGAAAAATGTGGCTGGAGTGTTTGAAGTTTGAGCCAATCCCATTACTAAAAATTTGGAACAGCAACGGTCTTAAGACCAAGCCTTGCGGGAGAGAGAGAGAGCACAGACATGCTCTTATTAGCTGATAATACAGGTTATTTCGCTACAAAAGTGACTGATTGTGAGTCGAAAGATTGTTAAATAGAGAAGTCCTGGGTATAGTAATTTTGGTAAGATGATTACTTCTGTAAAATCCAAACCAAGCAAATAGTGAAAGTTATAGGTAGATTTTATTTTGAATCGTCCTAACTTTAACCCGGTACATTAATAAATGGTACAAAGGAAATGATAGATAGCCTTATCAGGGTCAAATGTCTAGAAGCAAGGCAAGTGGGTATTAGAGGAATAATCATGAGATTTGACGACTGGTATTGGAGAGTTACGTGATATTGCACTATTTCCACCGTAAGAAAAAGAGTAGCACAATGAATCAAAAGTATGTGAAACACCAGGAAATTTATAGCAAAAATGCAGCCAGAACACTTGAAAGTAAGATTCAGGCACACTGTAAATGATTTGCTTTACATATAAACGATTTTTGGTAGCGATGTAGTAAGAAAAGAACCATTAAAACAAAAGTGATAATACACCAAGCCTTGACGATAGTCCAAATTGAGGAAGGCTGACTCATCATGGCTAGCTTACTTCATCTCACCGACGTGAATAGTGTCAAGTATGACATGGATACATGCAGAACCTGGAACATGTCGATTAAGAACATGGCACTTGTTGAGTACCTTATAAAACCGCAACAACTCTCCATTGCCCACAAGGAACTTACCGAGGCAAAGCTGTCCATTCCTAGGATGAAGAACTTGCCACCGCTCAGTACGCACGGATCAGAAGCGCGCATCATCATAAATATAATCACAAACTGAGACCTTTTAGATAACTTGAACCACACGGTTTCGTTATACCTATATGAAAACAAGGTAGAAAATTTATTGAATCTCAGATGACACCGTAGAACGTACAAATTAGTAGCATTGCTTAGAGCAAAAACACTTACACGGCTTCCCTGACGTGCAGGCTACCATTGATCAGTCTTTCTCCATGCAAACAGTTGAAAAACAGATGAATTACTGCGGCATTTGCGAAAATTACGTATCGTATTGTTGTCATATAATTGCCTTCTGTTACAACCACCTTAAAGTAAAAAGTTAACAGCATAAGTGCTGGAGGCAAATAATTCCATATTCGATTTTTAATCTGAACACTTACTTGGAAGAGATTCACACTAATGGTAAGCATATTTATCACGATTTGTAGAAGATAAGACAAGGCGTGCGTTGCATTCACAGTTTGGGAATACCTTGAGGAGCAACGATTAAACTTTATAATTATTTTCACCGTTTTTGGTGGTACCTTTGAATTCTCTAAGAGAACCTTCGTAACGTCAAAATGATGACCATTAATAACATTACGTGACCGATCACTAAGATTGTTTTTATCTTTTTTTACTGTCAAGTACATGTGCAAAACCCTTCATCAGACGACATGAAAGAGCGGCATCACTAGAAATTATGATTATAAATGACTACCATAACTGTACGGTCCTGTAAAGTGATACGAATTTTAATGGTCGTGAAGGTATTTACTAAAGTACAGTGAAAAAACATACATCCGATGTTTTGAAATAAAAATGAGCAATTCATACAATAATTATATTAGCCGTCACTAAAGAACTAAATACAGTAAGAACGAAAAAAAAAATTTTAAACCATTCGTAAAAGATTTTTGTAATTAATTTCCCTTCGTATAGGTTACTGTTGCCTTAACCCTCGAATAACAGATGTTCGAGCAGCGATGCGAATTTCAAATTTCAGATCACTTTGACAAATTCTAAAAGTTCAGATATACAGGGTGATTCAGAATGTTCGCTACGCCTTTTTCAGGCATATTCTTCGTGAAAAAATAAGGGACACATATTTTTGCATATTGTCCTTCTATAAGTAGTTGCCGAGATAATTAATGTTAAAGTTGACCAATAATAGGACAGTTCTAAGTAAAAATCAAGAGCGTAGTATATCGGAAAAAAATCTTCCCGGTTCCGGGCCAAATTGCATACCTACATCTTCTACAATGTAATACCATCGAAAAGTTCGTTCCAAAAAAAAACCAGCTTATGTTTAAAATTTTGTTTTCGCTATACCTCCGTTCAAATTCATTCGTCGATATTGTAAAGATAACCAGAAACGGAAATTTCTATCGATATCACAAAATGTTTCTTCATTGTATGGACCTTGCGGTAGCGATAAAGATCGTATTGTTACGTCCTCAGACCAGAGAAACGCTCTCTTTTTAGGGAACAAGGTAGCGTTGTGTTCCCAGGGATAGGAGCATGCGTCAAGACGGGAGGCGTAAATGAAAGGCATTGGTTAATTATAAAAAGAAAGTTAAAACAATTTATTCAGAAAATAAAAATATACAAACAGGGTCATTCTAATTCCTCATCGGACCCCAAACATCTTTTCACTCTTGGTCTAAGTTTTTCTTTGTAGAATACATGCCTAGGGTCCCTTTTTGAAATTTTTTAAAAATGAGGAATATCCTTGTAGTATTCTATTTTTGTAAGATTTTTTTTCCTTTTAAAATTATAGTTGTAGCCCTTTTATTCAGATAGACAGGCTTCGGGGGTGAAGGAGGAAAAGGCGCAATCGGTTCCGGAGTGAGAGTGAGCTTCCGGACCTTTTCAAGCAGTTCCGGAATGGGAAGGCTGAGCAACTGCTCTTGCTCTCCCGGTTGTCGTTGTTGTTGTTATTGTTCACCAACGTTTCTTAAGTAACGACTGTTTTGTAGCTCTTTTATTATTAGTTTCCGCTCTACCCGTTCCTCGTCTGATAAAGCTGGGTCCGCAGCCTCCCTTTTTAACTGGGCAATCCGAGAGTTGTCTAACCGTCTCTTTTGAGAGTGTCTTGCCACTAGAGGAAAGAAATAATTCTTGAGTAAGTAATTGAACAAAAAGAAATTGATAATTTGAGGAATATATTGTGACGTTTCAGGATCATACCCCTCCCTCAAACGTCCACTTTTCCAAAAACACCCTCCTTCGAAAGTCCCCAGCATTGCGGCAGGCCCTTTTGAAGAAGATATCCTTTTCCAAAAACACCCTCCTTCAAAAACCCCCAGCATTGCGCTAGGCCCTTGCGAAGGAGATATCCATTTCCAAAAATACCCTCCTTCAAGAGCCCCCAGACCATTGCGCCAGACCCTTTCGGAGAAAATGTCCTAATCAAATTATAATTTTCTTTTGCTTATTAATTAATTTAAATCAAAAACTTTACCTTTCTCAATTACGTTGTTAAATCAAATTAATCCACTTCACTTAAATTAAAAATCACCTTTTCTTTTCAATAATTATTTAACTAAAGTCGAGTCACTTTTTAAACAACTCATAACAGAGGTTATGAGTTGTTATCAAAATTAAACAATCAGCCATTTTCTAACACCATGCTCGATGATGGATAAGTAGGCTTGATTGGCTGTCCTTAACACAGCAGCGTCTAGATTGTCTGAGGGCAATTACTAACACTAACGTTAGATCCTTCCTCGTCGATTAGAATAATCGATAAGGAAGGACGATTACCTTAACTTCGCGCCAGGAGTTTAAACTGAGGCGACGATAAGACGGCAGCGCTGTCGCTTGACGAAAAAACGTACTAATCTAAGCGCAAACGCCGTTAAATATCTAGTGAAAATTTCCGTTACGGAATTTTCTCGAAGATGATATAAGAAGTTTAAAAATTTGAATTGTTCGAGCCAATGAATCCTTACGATCCACACGGGGCAACCAATAGCGGTGTTGAAATCCATAACTAGTCGACGCGCAGAACGGATTCTTATAGAAAGATCCAGCTTTCTGTCAACGTCTTCTAGAAATAGCTTCCCCCGATGAAGAGCCATCGTGGGGGTAGGCACCAGCTTGGATTCAACGTGCTCCGGGTGGATATAAAAGGACCCTAGATGCCTCGAATATTCAGATCGATCCTTTCCTCGATCAGAGACAGATCGAGAAAAGAATCTTTTCAAGGAGAATCGAAAGGCCCCCAGAATTGCGCCAGGCCCCTTTTGAAACTCTAAAATTTCGCAAGTATCTGGCATAGCAATCAGTACTTGTACAATTTTGATAAGAACTTCATAGAAGCTGACTGAAGGCCCCTGGCATCGCGCTAAGCCCCTTCTTAACGCTTAGAATGTTCTAAGGAGATAAAATTCACATTTGGAATACTTTCTCTTTAAACAAACACCAAAGAGTATAGCGAAAAAAGCTCCCTTTGGTATTCCAAATCCAACCTATTCCTCTAGAGTCGACTGAAGGCCCCTGGCATTGCGCTAAGCCCCTTCAGGAAGCTCATCCATCAGAGAAACTCCTCTAGAGTCGACTGAAGGCCCCTGGCATCGCGCTAAGCCCCTTCATAACGCTTAGAATGTTCTAAGGAGATAAAATCCACATTTGGAATACTTTCTCTTTAAACAAACACCAAAGGGTATAGCGAAAAAAGCTCCCTTTGGTATTCCAAATCCAACCTATTCCTCTAGAGTCGACTGAAGGCCCCTGGCATTGCGCTAAGCCCCTTCAGGAAGCTCATCCATCAGAGAAACTCCTCTAGAGTCGACTGAAGGCCCCTGGCATCGCGCTAAGCCCCTTCATAACGCTTAGAATGTTCTAAGGAGATAAAATCCACATTTGGAATACTTTCTCTTTAAACAAACACCAAAGGGTATAGCGAAAAAAGCTCCCTTTGGTATTCCAAATCCAACCTATTCCTCTAGAGTCGACTGAAGGCCCCTGGCATTGCGCTAAGCCCCTTCAGGAAGCTCATCCATCAGAGAAACTCCTCTAGAGTCGACTGAAGGCCCCTGGCATTGCGCTAAGCCCCTTCAGGAAGCTCTTCTCCTTGTATTCCATCCCAAGAAGGAATAGAAAAACCAAACTTCGCGAAAGCACCTGGCATTGCGCTAAGCCCTTTCGCGAGGTGAAGGCAGTTCCTAAAGGATCTTATCCTTTTTGAATGCCTACCCTTAACCTCAACATAGCTAAAAACCTATCTCAAATTCTCTGCAGAAGCCCTTAGCATTCCGCTAAGCCCTTTTGCAGAGATCTCCTCTCCTGATCCCAGGAACGTTACTTCGGCATTTAAATTAGAGGGAAAAATTTGAATTACGCCCGTCCAGAATACGAATCCTTATTCAAGACGCATTTTCGGCGTGTCAACCTTTATTTTAGATAAAGTGGAGGCGCTCGAAACGTCTCAATATATATATATTTCAAAAGACAAAAGACTCGAATCTCGGTAGATCAGTTACCAATCATCCGAGGAAGGGAGGGATCTAGTAGGAGGTCAGTGACCAACCTATCTACTAGATTTTAAGTTAATTAAACATTTTGAGCAAAGAATTGAAACTCAGACAGGCAGTGACCAACCTGTCTGAGGGGGGAATCTAGCAGGAGATTAGTTACCAACCTGTTTACTATAGATTTCGAAGTAAAAATAACATTTTAGATTTTAATTTAAAGAAAAAGATATATATATATATATTTTCAAATTTAAAATTTGGGACTCAGACGGTCAGTTGCCAACCAATCTGAGGGGAGAATGAAACAGATGGTCAGTGCCCAACCTATCTACTAGATTTTGAGGAAAGATCTTGGAGTCAGTGACCAACTTCGAGATCTTGGGATCTTCGAGATCTACGTCTTACCCCCCCGCAGGGGGGGTAAGACGTAGGAGATCAGTTACCAATCTCCAGGTCTTGGGGAAATTTTTAGGAAAACGAATGAGATCAAGGACTTCCTCTTAAACAAACTTGATCTGCAGTCTAAACGTCGAACTTTTATTTTCTTTTAACCGAGGTATTGCTTCCACAGTGGAAGGCGAGTAAGTGACGATACATTGGATTTTCCGCCCTTATATAGTCAAAATTTTGTCTTTCTTCTTCGTCGGTACTGTATATTTTAAATTTTCTCGGTCTCTTACTATTATGTCTATCTTTATTTTAAATAGATATTGTTTTGTTTCTCTCTATCTAATTTAGTGTCCTTCTTGAAACAAAAATTTCTTGCTCCTCTACCCGAAAGTACATACTTTCCGGATTAAATTCGCTCACGAAAGTCCGTTTTTTGTGGCTGGCTGATGAAACACGCGCTGTGATTGGCTGTCGATTTTTCGTGGCTCGCTCGATAGCGCCGATTTATCTACTTCACCGCTCAATAGTCGTACTATAAAATTTGAAAACTGTACTTTCAAAAATTCCGTGTTCCATGATGTTTCATGTAAAAAGTACAATAAGGAAAATGACAAGTAATTTAATTTTGCGTTCTTATATATATTTATATACTGTTATTTATTTATGTTTCATTGCTTAATTTAATTAAAATTTATCATATATACATCATCGTTTATTCATTTGTTAACAAAAGAAACGGTTGAAATTCAGGTTATACACAAATCTGAATACTTTATAATGGTTTTGAATAGACTATTTACTGAATTTTAATAAAGTATTCAGATTTGTGTATAACCTGAATTTCAACCGTTTCTTTTTGTGTTTTTGATGCCCGCCCCCGACCAGCAAAGCCTCGGCTTCGCCTCGGCTTTGCAAAAGTCGGGCGGGCATCAAAAACGTGTCAACTGATATGCGGCCGTAAAATCGGGTACCGCGTGAGGTGACCGAGAGGGCGCGTTGACGCAAGCCAGAAAACAAGAGCAGACGATTCTGCGATGTTAAAAAGATTAATTATTTGACGTACTTTCGGGTGAGGAGCAAGAAAAATAGTATACGACCCTCAGCCAGAATGTTAGATGCCCTGGCCGGCGTTCATTGACGCCCTCGGCTTCGCCTCGGGCGTCAAACCCCGCCGGCCCGGAAATCCAACTTTCTGGCCACGGGTCGTAATGTACTATTTCTCTCTTTAATTTTTTTGTATACTGTGCGAGACTGTAACGACGGGCAAATCCCGATCACCACAAATACAAAGAAACAAAGCGGAGACTACCGGTGGTAGCGCAGAACGTTCGGATCGCTCGGACGGACAAGGGTAGGAGACGCTAATAAAGAAAAAGAGACTTAACGAGAAACGTAATAATATATTTTCAACAATAAATAAAAAAACTTAACAGAAAAAAGAAAGGCACTAAGTCTCCGAGCGCGAGGCTCGTGCAATGAGTGCTAAGATACCCGAAAATGACGCGCAAAGCGAGCTCCGCTGTGACGCGCGAGGCGAACTCCGCCTGGAAGCCGGAGGATTGGGAGCGAAAATGGGGCTAATCCCCGAAGGAAAGACAACCCGAGAACACCTCGAGTTGTCTCAAAGACACTACAAAGTGCGAACACCGCAATAGAAAAAGGAAGCGAACTCCCCTTAAGGAAGTGCGAACACCGCACTAGGAAAGGTATAACGCGAACACCGCGCTAGCTCTACGATCACGAGAACGCCTCGTGGGATAAGGTATGGATGGTTGATTTTACCAGACTTACCAGTGTAGCCTAAAAGCATACATAGAGTCCCCGTATGAAGGGGCTCGGGTCGAGCGAGCGACTGCCTGGAACGGCAAGGATCTCGCCGATATCGTGCTCGGCGAGATCGCTGCGAGGTGGGAGACGCTGCGAGTGGGGACCAGCTTCGGAAGAGGGAGACTGTCCGGTGGGTCCCGGCTCAGCTCCGCTCCCCCCTTACCTTTCGCGATCGCGGACAAACTCCCCCCCATTGACGCGTAAAGCGAGTGTAGCGTCAATGCACCACCATGACCGGAAACGACAACAAACCGCGCGAAGACACCACCAACGTATAATCAAAAAATTATGAAAGGAAGAGGCGCATCAAACATTACGCCGAGTTTAAGCACTGACAAAACTTTTTATTAAACTATTTTTTAACAACCAATTTGGCCGATCTTAAATTTAATTCTGCGTCCCAGCGAAGGATGATTTTCCCTTGAGGGCACCAGGCCCTCCACCGCCGGTACTTCAGCAGGGCGTTTGCTGGTGCGTGGACCACCACGCCAAAAGTTCGGACCGAAATGGTCCCCCGGGTCCTCTCCACCTCCTTGGCAGTGGGGTCAAGGAGAACGCCTCCATCCCACCTGGAGGCGTCGAAGACCCGGAGGTCCATCGGGATCCGATGACCCGCGTCCTTTGCCCGCGCTTCCTCGAGCATTGCTAAGGGGGTCGGCACATACGTCCCCGCGTCCGGCTGCACCTCGATTTCAGGTGGCACCTCCATCTCCGGCAACTCGATCTCCGGCAACTGCGACTCCTCTTTTTCCGGCGGTACCTGAACGTCACCCTCCAAAGGGTGCTCGGGACCGAACTCCTCAATGAACCGATCGATGTACTCTCGCAGATCCTCCTCGATACTAATTAACAATTCCGGCTCCATGGTTAGCTTGGTACTGAAAAATTGTGGGAAATTTCGCCGCGATTCGGGGAAAATTCCCACGCTAAGTTATCGAGACAGGTGGGAGCCACGGATTTGTTGTCAAACATTATCCGGATCACTTTGTTTACCCTAGCGAACGGGTAAATAGTGTTTTGAAATATTCAAAATTAAATTAAATTAAACTAAAACTGATTCCGACCTCGGCTAAACGATTCTCAGCCCCAAAAGGACATATGTCCGAATAACATGAGGCAGCCGAGGTGGTTGAACCTAAGAAGTAAATGTTTTCCGAGGAATCCGTATCTGTCGCAGGGAGTCTACATAATTGTGAAAAACTCCGCTGGATCTCTTTATTCGCTGTTTTTACGAGAGCGACTCGAGCCACCGAGTCCACTCCCGGAATTAGTTTTAGGATCCGACCTAAACTCCACCTGCAGGGTGGATTATTAGGATTTTTTATGATCACGATGTCCCCTGGCTTAAACGCATCCGTTTTTGTACGCCACTTGGAACGTGATTGAAGCGTGGACAAGTATTCAGAGGACCATTTTTTCCAGAATGCCTCTGTGATCCTAATTGTCCGCTGCCATCGATTCAAGGTTGTTTCCTTGAGATCGAGCGTTGACCTCTCGGGAGGAGCGAGGAGCGCTCTCCTTGTTAGAAAATGCCCTCGAGAAAGCATTTCTAGACTCTCTAGGTCGTCGTGAATTTTCGCGATCGGACGAGAATTGAGGCATGCCTCCACGCGACATAAAATTGTAACAAATTCTTCAAATGTTACGTCCTAAGACTAGAGAAACGCTCTCTTTTTAGGGAACTAGGTAGCATTATGTTCCCAGGGATAGGAGCATGCGTCAAGACGGAAGGCGCAAATAAAAGACGTCAATTTAAGTAAAAATAAAACAGAAAAATTCTTATGTTTATTTAAAATAAGAATGTACAAAAAAAAATTTTAATCTAGTTCCTCGTCGGAACCTAGACACCTTTTTAATCTTAGTCTTAATTTTTCTCTATAAAATTGGCGCCTAGGATCCCTTTTTTTAAATTTTTTTATAGTGAGGAAAATCCTCAAAATATTCAATTGTTTTTAAGTTCTTTTTCCTCCCTAAAATTATGTCTGTGGCCCTCTTGCTTAAGTGAATTGATCTCGGGGTTGAGGGAGGAAATGGTATAATTAGTTCGGGAACGAACGTGAGTTTTTTTATTTTTCCTAATAATTCAAGGATTGGGAGTTTGAGCAACTGCTCTTCCTTTCCCAATTCCTGTTGCTGTTGTTGTTGTTGCTGCTGCTGCTGCTGCTGCTGTTGTTGTTGTTGTTGTTGTTGTTGTTGTTGTTGGTAACGCCTATTTTGAATTTCTTTAACAAGTAATTCCCGCTCTACCCGTTCCTCGTCGGATAGCGCAGGATTCGCGGCCTCCTTTTTTAATTTGGCAATTTGTGCATTTGCCAATTTCCTCTTTAGAGAGTGCCTGGCCACTAAAGAAAAGAAATAATTATATCTCTAATAGAGGAACTAATAGTTTCAAATATATATATATATATTTTAAGGATAAAGACTCAAATCTCGGTAGATCAGTTACCAATCATTCGAGATAGGGAGGGATCTAGTAGGAGGTCAGTGACCAACCTGTCTACTAGATTTTTAGTTAATAAAGAATCGAAACTCAGACGGTCAGTTGCCAACCAGTCTGAGGAGGGGTAGAAGATCTAGCAGGGGATCAGTGACCAATCCGTCTACTAGATTTTTAATAAAATTTTAATTTAAAAGAAAAAGAAATATATATATATATATTTTTAAATTCAGGACTCAGACGATCGGTTACCAATCTGTCTGAGGGGAGAATCCAGCAAACGGTCAGTTTCTAACCAATTTACTAGATTTTGAGGAAAGATCTCAAAATCAGTGACCAATTTCGAGATCTTGGGAGGGTAAGACGTAGGAGATCAGTTACCAATCTCCAGGTCTTGGGAAAAAATAAAATTGATCAAGGACTTACTCTTTTAAAATAACTTGATCAGGAAGTTTGTTTTAAATTTTTCGAATTTTATTTTTCCCTAAATAGTTCGTTCTTCAACGATGGAAGGCGAGTAAGTGACGATACATGAAAATCTCAGCCCTTATATATCCAAAATTTTGTCCTTTTTCTCTGTCGTTCTTGTGTATCTTAAATTCTATCGGTCTCTTATTACTATTTCTATCTTTATTTTAAACGGACATTGTGTTTTGTTTCTCTGTCTAGTTTACTATCCTTGTTGAAAAGAAAATTTTCTCTCTTTAGTTTTTGTATATGTCCCATGACTTTTACGAGCTGCTTGAGGATATGCAGTATTGGAAAATGCATATCCTCTTTCTCACTCTGATTCATTGGGTTAGTCCCTTGGCTCAAGTGTATACTATGCGGAGGGCATGGGCCTCTATGTATTGGACTCTATATAAAAAAAAAAAGGGTCATCTCGGTACGGAAAGTTCGTACTGTAAGAAATGCGAAAAACTTAGTGTTGGTGTCAGGACGTAACAAAATGTGGGTACAAATTTCCCCACAATACGTTTTAAATGGTATTTGACCGTTCGAACGCCACTTTCCCAGATTCCTCCCCAATGTGGACTCGCTACTGGGATAAATTGCCAATCTATACCGGCAAGTGGCTCGAGATCGTGGGTGGCTCCGTGTGTCAAGGCGGCCTTGAACGCACGCCTGAGTTCCGCATTTGCACCCTGAAAGTTTAACCCGTTATCGCTATACATTACGGAAGGTCTACCGCGCCGCGCCGCAAACCGAGAAAACGCAGCTAAAAATGACTCGGTGTCATAATTAAACACTAGCTCCAAATGAATCGCTCTAGTGGCCAGACACACAAACAAAGCGATGTAAGCTTTCCGTGTTCTTGACCCTCGACCTGAACTAATGTTAATTATAAACGGCCCTGCGTAATCCACTCCAGTGTGGGAAAACGGGTGACTTCGCGTAACTCTAGGTGCGGGGAGAGAACCCATAAGTTGGGTACCTACCGATGCCCTTTCCCGCACGCACGCTACGCAACCATGCAGGATGCGCTTGACTGCTGATCGGGCATTAATGACCCAAGCTTCTTTTCTTAACAAGGTCAAGGTTAATTGCAGTCCGCCATGAAGAGAGCGGAGATGTATGCTACGAATTAGCATATCTGCAACATGGCCAGGAGGAAGCAACAACGGGTGCTTTTCGTTCTCTGACAAGGACGAATTTCGGAGTCTTCCTCCGACTGGAATTAATCCGTCAGAGTCCAAAAAAGGATCCAAAGAAAGGAGTCGTGATCGAGAGGGTAACTTCTCCTTTCGCGACAAGTGGAGTAAATCCCGTTGAAATTCCGCCGCCTGCACCATTCTGAAGATCGAGAGCTGCGCGACCTGTAACTCATGCACCGAAAAAAAGGACTCATGCACTGTTGTGGGATCTCGACATCTATCTACAAATCGTCGTACATAGGCGATTATTCTAATCATTTTTGGCCACGATGAGAACCTGTCAAAGAATGCAAGGTCGTTGTCCTCTGGCTTATGTACGTGGAGAGCAGTTGTCCGTCTTTCCTCCTCTGTGTCGAGCTCACGATGAACAGTGACGAGTTCCGAATGCAGAAAGTCAGGCCCATTCCACCATAACCTGGAATTTACCAATTCTGAGGGCGGGATGCCCCGAGAGTTCAAGTCCGCTGGGTTGATGGTGCCCTTGACGTGAGCCCATCGAGCCTCCGGGAGTTCCGTCTGGATGTACGAAACGCGATTGGCGACGAACACCTTCTATTTAGAAGGCTGTTGGGTGATCCAGGCCAGCGTGATCTGCGAGTCTGTAAAGCAGGAAATGGAATGGACCGGTCGAGACAGAGAAGCTTTTACATGCAACAAAAGCTTCGTTAGGAGTGCAGCAGCTACCAACTCTAATCTAGGGATTGATACTGTTTTAATAGGTGCTACTTTGGCCTTGGCCATTATCAAGTTAACCGTTACTGTCCCATCCAAGGCCGTAACCTTGGAGTATACTACAGCACCGTACGCTAAGGACGATGCATCGCAAAATCCGATTAACTCGAATCGACTGCCGGGTCGAAAGTTGTCCCATCGAGGTAACTTTAGTTTTTTCAGCTCCCCTAGCTGATTATATGCGTGAAGCCACTTGGAGCGCGTGGGCTCCGGAATCTCCTCATCCCAAGAAAGTTTCAGCAGCCACGTTGATTGCATTAATTGCTTTAATACAATCGTTACCGGAGAAACCCAGCCCATGGGATCGAAGATCTTGGAATTCTCGGAGAGTAACGTTCGCTTGGTGACTGTAGTAACCACCTCCGTGCTGATCTGGAACAAAAACATATCCTCCACCGTATCCCAAGCTATGCCTAAAATTTTGTGCTGATTCTCCTCTGGATCGGAAAAAATAATGTGATTCTCTGGAGAGGAGACTACATTAGGATTTCGGGGGGCGTTAGTAGCCCATTTACTGAGTGAAAACCCTCCTTTCGAGAGCAATTTCACCAACTGGTTTTGGATTAGTTCCAGAGAAGCAATGTCATCTGCACCGAACAGCAAGTCATCTTCGTAAACCGATTCGAACAAGACCCTCTGTGCGTGCGGAAATTCATTTCCAAAACGAACGGCAAGTTCCTTCAGAACTCGCATCGCTAAAAACGGCGCGGGACCGGTCCCGTAGGTAACGGTATTTAATTCGAAAGTTTGCTCCCCACGGGGAGTTTGCCAAAGAATCGATTGTAACGCGCGATCTTGAGGTCGGACAAGTATCTGGCGGAACATCTTGACGACGTCCGCTACTCCGGCAATTTGGTAACCTCGCCAATTTAATAAAATAGAGGTTATGTCCTTTTGTAATTTTGGACCTACCAACAGGACATCGTTGAGTGATACTCCCGTGCTTGTCCTGCTAGACGCATTAAAAACTACCCTGACCTTTTCCTTTCCTGACACCCACTTGACAACCGCGTGGTGAGGAAGGTAAACTCGATTCTTTGCAACCAAAGAAGTATTTGAAATGGGAGTCATGTGTCCAAGCGACTCATACTCTTGCATGAATTCAACGTATTGTTCCTTCCGGGTAGGATTATTAATAAAACTCTTGCCTACCCGACGCAAGGAAGCTTCTGCTATATGCCGAGAAGCTCCTAAATTCGAACTATCGAAACCGGGTTTGAACGGAAGCGCAACCACAAACCGCCCATTGGTATCCTGCTCTACTGTTTTCTGAAAGAACTCACAGAAATGATCCTCATCCGAGACGGAGGTCGACTCGGGAACCTCTTCTAACTCCCAGAATCGCCGCAATCCCTGCTCTAAATTGCAACAATGATGCACCGTGGTCGTTGTAGAACGCGAGTGATGGGGTAAAACGCCCGAAACTACCCACCCGAAAATGGTGGATTGTGCCAATAGTGCACCGTCAACAGAGGTCAACGATCTGTTGGTCAAAAGCTGCGGGTAATAATCCGCGCCGATAAGAAAGTCGATTGGTGAACGCGAAATTTCCGCCTGATCTGCGAGATCCTCTGGTTTCAATTCGGGGAAATTCGAAGGTGAAAAGGACGCAGGCATGTAACCATTTATTTTTGGAAGTATCAAGGCTGACACAGTCAAAGCCGCCTGACTGCCCTTGAGTGAACGGAAATGTATCACCGCTTCCCCTTTAACTTTTAAAGAAACCTGTCCTGAAACCCCGGAAATTGAGGCATTAACTGGAACCCGTTTAACCCGAAGCAGTTGCACTAAATTTTCGGTAACGAACGACGATTCTGACCCCGGATCTACTAAGCCTCTTGCTACTACGTGTCTTCCGTTGTTTGAAGACACCTGCACTAAAACGGTAGCAAGCAATACCGTTCGCGTATCGTTAACACTTAAATGTGTATTAATTTCCGCATTGGAAGATGTAGACGCGGGAGTGTCGGCCGGTGGGGAGGTACCTGTCGATAACCTGCTGACTGAGGTGTTCGTTTCCCCCAGGTGCAGCAAGGTATTGTGTGGCTTTGCATAGGTTTTACACCGGAAAGAGCTAGGGCATGCCGAAGTGAAATGACCACTTCGCAAACAATTCACGCATAGCTTCTTTCGGTGGACTAAATTTAATCTAGCTGGCGGTCGTAGACTCAAAAACTTCTCACAGCGAGTAAGTGAGTGATTCTGACCGCAGTGGACGCACTTGGAATTCCGCACACTCGCGGTATGTGATTTAATTGGCCGTTCAGGCCCCTTAACCACGCTGGATTTATTTAATCCTAATGATTCCAGCATACTGACTCTACTCGACAAAAACTCGCTCAACTTCGCATATGTCGGATATTCCGCGAGGTCACTTATACATCGTTCCCATTTCAATCTAAAAGCTGGATCGAAACTACTGGCTACCAAATGAACGATGAGTGGATCCCAAAAGTCCACTGCATACTCTAAGTTCCGAAGTGCGTTTAAAGTGACAGCTACCGTGTCTCGTAATGTTTTCAAAGCCGTCAAATCGTTGCCGTCAACAGATCCTAACTGGGTAAATCTGTTAAGCAACGTCGCTGTAATGATTCAGCGATTATGATACCTGGAGACCAGGGTGGTCCAGGCAATGTCATAATTGTCAGAACTCACCGTAAGAGCTTGAATTACGGTTGGAGCCTCTCCTACCAAACACGATTTTAAATAATGGAATTTCTGAATTCCTGGCAACCCGGTATTGTCATGGATCATGGCTTTGAACGTATCATGGAACGTTAGCCATTCGGCGTATTACCACTAAACTTTGGTAAGTCGATTTTTGGAAGTCTCATTGAAGATGGGACATTGCACTCAGTGTGAGAATTGGAACTCGTATTAACGGGTGCCGAGTTCTCTTCTAGACGACCCAAATGATCTAAAATGTAGCTTTCAACTGCCTCAAAAGCTTCTAAAGCCGACTCGTATACGTTGTTGAGGACGTATGAAGTGGCTGCTAAATCCTGCGGCTCATAACTCGCGGTGAGTTTAATGTGACATTCCCGAATGTTGTCGTGGAAGTCGTTTGCGAGTTTCAACCGTTCCTCGAGGTAACTAGAGGTGTAACGATTTGCTCCGCGTTTCTTAATATTAGTAAGAAGACGCACGAGATCTTCTCGATATATCGCGACGCTTACGGCGTATTCTCTTTTTAATTTGCCTTCTGCCATACTTGCTTTAGCTCTCCTAACCGAACCGAACGACCGAAAAAAATCGTTGCTAACGACCACCGAAGAACGCTTTTTAACTTCTTAAATTTTGCCGATACCTCAAGTTTGACTTGAGATCCGGCTCGAAGGACCAATTTGTGCGAGACTGTAACGACGGGCAAATCCCGATCACCACAAATACAAAGAAACAAAGCGGAGACTACCGGTGGTAGCACAGAACGTTCGGCTCGCTCGGACGGACAAGGGTAGGAGACGCCAATAAAGAAAAAGAGACTTAACGAGAAACGTAATAATATATTTTCAACAATAAATAAAAAAACTTAACAGAAAAAAGAAAGGCACTAAGTCTCCGAGCGCGAGGCTCGTGCAATGAGTGCTAAGATACCCGAAAATGACGCGCAAAGCGAGCTCCGCTGTGACGCGCGAGGCGAACTCCGCCTGGACCAGGCGCTAGGGCGCCTGGAAGCCGGAGGATTGGGGGCGAAAATGGGGCTAATCCCCGAAGGAAAGACAACCCGAGAACACCTCGAGTTGTCTCAAAGACACTACAAAGTGCGAACACCGCACTAGAAAAAGGAAGCGAACTCCGCTTAAGGAAGTGCGAACACCGCACTAGGAAACGTATAACGCGAACACCGCGCTAGCTCTACGATCACGAGAACGCCTCGTGGGATAAGGTATGTATGGTTGATTTTACCAGACTTACCAGTGTAGCCTAAAAGCATACATAGAGTCCCCGTCTGAAGGGGCTCGGGTCGAGCGAGCGACTGCCTGGAACGGCAACGATCTCGCCGATATCGTGCTCGGCGAGATCGCTGCGAGGTGGGAGACGCTGCGAGTGGGGACCAGCTTCGGGAGAGGGAGACTGTCCGGTGGGTCCCGGCTCAGCTCCGCTCCCCCCTTACCTTTCGCGATCGCGAACATATACGTTTTATGACTTTTACGAGCTGCTTGAGGATATGCAATATTAGGAAATGCATATTCTCTCTCTTTCCCTCTCTCTCTCTTGTCAAATCTGACGCGCCGTTCATCGCGAGCCACGATTTAATTACTGTCACCTACAACCTTGGTAGTGCAGAGTTCTTTCCTATAGCCAGACCTCGGCGCAACTACTCATTGCTCCAAACAGATGCTTACCTTGAAACCCTGAGCCACTTGCTCCAAAGCGAACCTATTCTTCAGGATCAGGTTGAACTGCCTGACCAGCTAGAAGCTATGGTCTCTTCTCTAAATCGCTGCATCCTCCAGGCATTAAACCGTCACTCGCCATTGGTACCTGTCCCTTTAAAAAGGCGCCGCCCTGGTTGGCTTGTGCCTTCGCTTCTCGACAGCATTAAGCACAGGAATAGGCTATACAAATCCGCAAAACGCTCAGCTTCCGTCTCAGCCTGGTCTGAATACTGCAAATACAGAAATGCACTTGCTGCAGATATCAAAGAGGCCAGGAATAAATTCCTCCGCGACCAGATTTCACTTGCCAGGTCGAGTTCTGACATCTGGGGACTCTTGTCTACTGCAGGACTGGTCGGCTCGTCCATGGCATCTCCGCTGTCGTTCTTTTCGTCTGACGAGCTAAACATCCATTATGCGGCTATCTCTGATGCTTCCGGCGGCTGCTCTGATGCCCAGTTTGCTGAGTCTCTCCAGATGGCGGTGCCCGACCCTCCGTTTGACTTCGTTCCTATCGGTGCTCAGGATGTCACTGATGTTCTGCGCACCTTACGCTCGCGGCCGTCTGCCCGAGGTGCAGATGGAGTCTCCATGAGGGATGTGCGCCTATCCATCCCCTCTATCTTAGGTTACATCACCGATTTATTCAACTACTCTCTAAACATATCGGTCTTTCCTTCCCAATGTAAAATCGCCTACGTTCGGGCACTCAGCAAGGTCCGCATCCCCTCCTCACCCTCCGACACTAGGCCAATCGCAAACTTGTGCGAGTTATCTAAATTACTCGAGAGATTGGTTGGACGGCAGCTTCGCAACTATCTGGACGCACATAACGTTATAGATCCCAGGCAGTCTGGTTTCCGCCCGGGTTTTAGCACGCAGTCTGCTCTGTTAAGGGTGTTGGATGATGTTCGGCTTGAGATTGACAACAGAAGGGTCACGATCCTCCTTCTGTTCGACTTCTCAAAAGCCTTTGACACCATCCCCCACCCCATCCTTCTTCAAAAGTTGAGAAGTATTGGCTGCACCGATCGCGTTCTCAGGTGGCTGCGAAGCTACCTAGCGAACCGCTACCAGGCGGTTATTGACGATTCCGGCTTCCCGTCATTTCCCCAGCCTGCATGCTCTGGTGTTCCTCAAGACTCCGTCCTAGGGCCGTTACTCTTTACTGTTTTATCAACGACGTGGAATCTGCCCTTATCTTTTCCAAACACGTCCTCTTTGCTGATGATTAGCAAATATACCTGTCCTGTTTTCCTCAAGACCTACCCCTGGAAATTGAGCGTGCCCGTCAAGACGCTCAAGCTGTTTTTGACTGGTCCCACCAAAATGGTCTGAAACTAAATCTCACCAAAACGAAAGCGACGGTCCTCGGCAGCCAGCGCTACGTAGCTGAGCCATCCGCTGGCCATCTGCCGCCTATTATCGTTGACAGCTCTGCTATACCCTGGGTGTCAGAGGTTAGAAATCTTGGGGTGCTGCTCTCGCCCTCGCTACGTTGGAGAAGTCATGTTTTTTCCATTTCTCAAAAAGTATTTGCAACACTTTATCGGTTAAAGCATCGGAGAACTGCGCTCTCTTTGGACGTAAGATCCCAATTAGTCAAGGCATTAATTCCCTTTATTTGACTATTGCTGCCTAGTCTATGCCGACCTTTCTGGGATTCTGCGTCTGAAGCTCCAGCGAGTCCTTAACGGCTACATCCGGTTTATTTTTGATTTACGGAAGGACGAGCACATCTCAGCTTATAGAATTGGCAGACTGAGTTGGCTTTCCCTGGAGAACAGGAGCCGTTATTTTCTTGGCACGTTTTTTTACAAACTTTCATCTACTGGAGTCCCGTCTTACCTGGATGAGAGCTTTGCTTTGCCTAGTGACGACATTCGCCGGTCTTCTAGGCTGCTCGCTTCCCAGCTTCCGTATAGTCTTCCCACCTGCAGGACCGAGACTTTGCGTAACTCATTCTTTGTCTCCACTACTTATTTTTGGCACTCTTTATCGGCGGAGCTTAGATCGGCTCCTTCCTTGGACACCTTCAAATCGCAGCTGTATAACTACCTCGATAAACTGGAAAAGGTCGAATGGGGCGGTACCACTCCAACCTAGTCCCTCATGCCTTCTTTTATGCTTCTATTCTTGCTTTATTGCTCTCGCTATAGTTTAGTCGTAAATAATTACTTACTTTTGCTGTTACCTGTACCACTACAAAACTGAAAGTGTTATTATCACTCACCAACTGTATTTTTTTTCCTAATAGTAATTAATAGTTTTCTGCTAATATACTCAATATTTATAACAAATTGTAATTTTGTATATGCTAAATCACTCAATGTATTATTTTGCTATGTCTTTCACTGTATTCTTTTTGGCCTACAGTTTATCTAGGCCATAAATAAATATATCTATCTATCTATCTATCTCTCTGACACCTTGGGTTAGTTCCTTGGCTAAAGGGTCTTCCATGCGGAGTGCATGGGCCTCTATGTATTGTAACGTGGAAAATTTCTCCCGTTCCATTATATCGTAAAAATCTCGCTAATTTTTATAATTTATGTCTTTCTTTTTGTCTTCTCGTAATTCTTTCGTAAATTCGGGCTATCGGGAGTTATTGAAAACTAAGAGTGCTCAGCAATCTCCCGGGAACCTGAAGAAATATTATATTGCATTTGTTATTCTCGCTTATTACTTTCGATTTTGTTAACGAATCACGATAAGTAATTTTCGCATTACCTAACGCCGTCACTCCCTTCCCCCTTCAAATTCCCTGCCAAAATCACGAAGATCGGCACAAAGAAGAGACGGGAGAAGACAAGGAGCACCCAAGGCTCCCTCAACATGAGAGAGAAGAAGAGGGAAGACTCCGGAGCCGTCTATGACAGCGAAGAGAAGGAAGGACGAACTACCGACTCCCGAGAGAGAGACAAGGAGAAGGATGTCAAGGATCTATCGCTTACGGCCATCTAGCGATCCGCAGGAGACGGGTCGATGCCCTAATTACCACCGGAGAACTTGTAATTCCCGAATCTGGTCATGAAAATGATGGCGCTATCTCTCGTATCACGAAGAGGCCGAAATCAGAATCAGAGATTTCTGAGCCTTGTGCGAGTGCGGACGCCCTTTCTTGTTCCTGGGAAGACGATCAATTGAGAGACCATCTTTCTTTTGGAAATTCTGGTTTTTGGCCGGACTACCTTTCTTTCGGAGATTCCGTTTTTGGACAACTACCTTTCTGCCGGAAATTCCGTTTTTGGACGAACTTTGGAGTATCTTCCGACTATCGCTGTGGTGAGAGCCTGTACAGGGCCTTCTTTGTGTTCTTTTGACATTCCCCTTTCTACCTCCTATCGCCTACCTCCTATCGACTCCCTCATTACTACCTCCTATCGCGTAATTTTGAATAAAGAAAATAAAAATTTGATTTGTAGTCGGAAGGTTCCCGAATAAATTATATTTTTGTTTTCTTTTGTGCAGTTATTAACTATTTCTTTGTATTGCGAATAAATTCGAATTTTCGTTAATTCCGATTAAACTATCTCTTTTTGTACAGTTGATGATTCTTTCTTTTTGTGAATAAATTCGAATTTTTGTTAATCCCGAGAAAAGTCGTCTGGATTTTCCTTTGTTTTAATTTCCCGATTAATCCAGACAATGGATTTCCTCTGGGAGGGTCTTTCAGCTCTCGCTGAGTTAGACCGGGCCCCCTCAGAGCCAATCCGCGTCCGTAAGGACTGGCGCCCAATTCCGAATTTGTTTTCTTTTTCTTTCTTTTCGTATTCTTGGTGAGCAAAAGGCTCTGGGTGTGGAAATTTGGAGACACGCCACCAACTTTTGGCGAAGTTGGTAGGCGCGCTACAGTATTGAACTCTATATAAAAAAAAAGGTCATTTCGGTACGAAAGTTCGTACTGTAGAAAAATGCGAAAAGTTATTAATTTTTTATGTCAGGACGTAACAGTATACAGCGTACGATCTGTAAGGAAATATGTCCTCAAAATGCATTCAATGTTAAACTTTTGTTGCCTTTTTAAGCAGCATTTTTTTCAGAAGGTTGAAAATACACTGAAAGGTGCAACTCCACATTCTGAAATGACGGTGGCATGATTTTAAAGGGAATGAATTTTTTTAAGGGAATTTTTTTAATCGGCCATTGAACGCATTTGACTTTGAAAGTGAAATGTTTCTTACAAGGAGCAGGATTTTTTCAGAAGGCTGAAAATACGCCAAAAGGTGTAATTCCACGTTCCCAAGCGATTGTTCTTCGATTTTTGAGGGAACGGACTTTTGAAGGAAATTAAGATCTGTTCAATGTAGATTTCGGGGTACTTTCTATTAAAAATTGAAACGTTTATCGCAACTGCGATCACAGTATTTTTTTGGAAGGCTGAAAATGCACTGACAGGTGTAATCCCGGCCAACAGCCTGGATCCACGGTGAACCCTGTCCGACCTTCTTAGAACGGGATTAGGATTCTCAAATTGTGATCAGAGATAGGGAGGAAGACCAGTTGATAATGCCTGGAAGGTAAAATTACCAAGTATATTACAACGATTCGGCTGCTACCTCCTTTTCTTCTTGAAGGTGAGCAGTCGGATCTTAGAAGGAATTGTGTGCTGGACGGGTTAAATGACAAAAATAAAAAAAGACAATTTAAACCAGAGATGTTCTATAAACTACAAGCATTCATTTATTGACTATCTTCGGTACAATCTTATAATTTATTTGATACTAAGGAATTTAATTATCTCAAAGACCAAATGGTTTTTACTTCGAATAATTACAATCTTAATTAATAAATTAATTTAATAAATTACCTCAGTACTTAAATTCCCAGGATAGGAAATTTTCCTGACGCGAATTCAGTTTTGAAGGGCTAGACGCAATGATAGTGGCTTCAAATACTAAAAACTGATCTCAAGAAGGGCTGATCGCAATGTCAGTGGCTCCTTTAGATCAGTTGCGTATGGAAGAAGGTTCCCTGTTATTCCTAGAAGGGCTAGTCGCAATGCTAGTGGCTTCAAGGAATTTAAATGCAGTTAAGAGAGCTGGTCTCAATGCCAGTGGCTCTTTATCGCATTTGCTACAGGGAGGATTGTGTTTCTACCTTCTTTGGAAGGGCCAGACGCTTTGCTGGTGGCTTCCGAAGGTGTTTACAATTTAAGAAAGGGGCTGGTCGCGATGCCAGTGGCTCTTTATTATATCCTTTTTACAGGGAGAGGAGATTTCCACCTTATCTCGAAGGGCCAGACGCTATGCTGGTAGCTTCTAAAGGTGTTGCAGCTTGAAAAAGGGGCTAAACTAAGTTGGAAGTTCTTTAAGACTTGGAAAAACGGCTAGATGCTATGCTAGTTGCTTTTTCCTTCAAGTCATGAAGAGGAACTTGGAATTTTTAGGATGAGTTTGTCCTGATCGCTATGATTGTAGGACCTCTCTTATAAATTGAGTTTTCGCTTATATGCTGTCTCAGCACTCTAAAGCTTTTGCTTGTTCCCTGTTCTGACAGTCAAAAGCATTTGATCTTCCCGAAGCTCCCGGTCTTGCTTTTATAGATCTTCCTTACGACATGGCTGCACGTAACAATTTATAAGTTTCCATTGCTAACATTTCGTTTAATCGAGTGACACTGTCATTTTTTGCAACAAGGGGAAAGATTTCTTTAGTTTTAAGGGTACCCTTAAGGGGATGCTGGAGACAGGTCTGTTTTACCGACATATTTTCAGACACACTAATCTTTTGATTGATTTTACCGAATTGAAAATTTTTTGTCCAGAATTAAAGTATGGACGATAACGAAGATTGCAGACGCCATTTGCGTATAAAAAACGAAAAAGCATTAAAAAATTATAGTTTTATTTTCGATTTTGCGGTCGACTCATGATAAGATTTACTGCACACAACAGTTTCAGACTGTGTACGTATACAAAAACCTTACAGCAGTCTCGGAAATCCAATAAAGAAGAATCCTGCGCTTGCAGAAATGAGCTACGAGCTTAAGTATAAGAGAAACGTGCATTCGAAAATTTCATATGCACAAGTTACGTGTCTCCCTGAATTTAGCCAAAAACATATGGATCAGTATAATGGGTAGCGTTAGAGCAGGCGCTCTAGGGCTACGAGGACGGCCTGACAGTGACAGTCACGACAATGACAGCACCCGAGAGGTTAGGTCAGTGTAATCGTGTAAGGTAGTGATGTTGAGCGGACCCGGCCTTTGACTACGACGAAAATGATCTACAAATATTGCGGGGAGCACACACTTCTGCACAACGCATAATGCGTAAGTATAAGAGAATTGATTGGTCCATACACATGTACATAAGGGAATAGACCAATCAGTTTTCTTATGCTTACGCATTATGCGTTGTGCACAAATGTGTGCTCCCCGCTTTACAAAAAATATGCAAGATCTATCGGTCGACGTTGTTTATAGAAGTTATACAGAGGTGCAACCATGACGTAAGTATTAGAAAAGAAAAGAGTTGTAGCATCTAATTTTTACATCTGTAAATTTAAAAAATGTTGTGTCATCTCTTCCGTAGGATTTCTGCGCTGGCAATTTCGTTGTCCGACGTGATCGAACAAAAGCGTTGTCCGAAGCGATCGAACTGGAGCAAGCGAAACTGGGAATCTGGATAATATCAACATTGTTGATATACACTGCTCAAAACTTATACGGCATAGAAAATTTCTATACAAAAATTACCAAAATTTTACCCACGATATCTCCGTCAAAAATCATCTTAGTACTTTTATCAATTTCTTTTCGGATGCACCTGCATTACTGTAGCTCTTGAAATGTGAGAGTATGTTTGTTACCTAAAAAATAATCAACTTTGGCAAGGTGCATGGCAGCGGGAAATTTTTTTTAACAATTGTACTTATAGCGTCAGAAAGTGTGTACTTTTTCCTTCAATAAAAAAAGAAGTGCTTGCCATTTTTTTCGCAAAGTTACAGTCGTTTTAAGTAAACCTTGCATTTTCACTCATTATCGACATATCTCCGTCAAAAATCACCTTCAACGTGTTTTTAGCTTTCGCGCACGCACACACCCACACACGATGTGCAAAATGCAATCGGCAACCTCCCCGTGGTGTACATTGGATAATACCAATGCCGATTTTGGACGCGTGCAATATGCGTTTTATCTCAGGACTGTTAGTTCAGTAAATACGATAGAATTGTAATCTTACAAACATCAAATAGATCATTAGAACACTTTTTCCCTAGAATATACAAATTTTATAATAAAAATTTTCGTAAACGCAGATGTGTAAGTCGTGACAAAGATTAGTTTTATAGCAGGTATCGCTTTTTATTTAAAATATTCTTTCTATTGACAATTCTTGTTGACCAAATGACAGATGACTCTCCTGTACGCCGATATCATCTACTACGCGACCGTTTTGGCGCGGATGAAAAACAACGAAACGCGATAAATCTGCGCGTTCACAGTATCGTTTATCCCGACAGTATAAAATTAGTGTCGATATTGTGTGAATTGTTGTTTAGAATTGGTTTTAGAATTGGTGTTTTAGAAGTGTTAGCGGTGTGTGTATTGTGTCGACATAATGGGACGAAAATACAACAGTAAAGTATTGCCTCTTTTTCGTCGAAGACTGTCTAGACGTACAGGATGGATAAGGTTAGTAACAATTGCATCCGTTTAAAAAACTTCCGTAATATTTTATCTTGTTTATCCAATGTATTGCATTTGTTATAATTATGTAGATAATTTATAGAAGAGGTAATGATGAATTAAATATTCTACATAATCCTATAAAGATCGCACATTTAAATAGAATTGTATGATTTTGCAATATTTTTCTGAAGTTATTATACATATAAAAATGTATGATGGAATATTTTTAAAAAACAAAAGATGAAAATATATTTTATACAGGAATCAATATTTCCACCAATGAATTATACACCAGAAACAAAGAATTATTTTCCGAAAAACTGACAATAAACGAACGTTCGCGACGTTTTCACTCTTGGTTTGAATGTGATTTGTTTCATGACCCAAACCAAGGGTGAAAAAGTCGTAAACGTTTGTTTATTGCCAGTTTGTCGAAAACCAATTCTTTATTTGAAATCTATAATTCACTGGCAGATTAAAATATTAATTTGTGTACAAAATATATTGTTATTGTTTTTTTGTAAATATTCTTTTATACATTTTTATATGTATAATAAAATGACAAAAAATTGAAAAATTATACAATTATATTTAAAGGTGCGATGATGTTTATATGATCTTTGTATCTCTATTTTTTGTGATAAGATATAGAAAAAACACACAAATATTGATTTATTTATTTATTATGTTAAATATTTAGTTTTTCGTTACTTCTTCTATAAATTATCCGCATAATTATAAATCTGTGGTAGCGAGCAGGTTACATAAAGTAGAAATCACATGTTCTAATATAAATAACATAAAAAATATCGTAAAGTTTGATTTTTACGTGAATTAAAAAAATTAATTTCTTAAAAATTATTTTGCTATTACATTTGTCAGGTAAATATATATCTTATGAAAAATTGCCAAACTAATTTTTAACAAAATTTTTATATCTTTATTTTTTTGCAGAAGGCGAAAGTTAAAAGCATTGGCTGCTAAAAAAAGCATTAAGCTCTCAAATGATACAAGCGCCGAATGTATCTGGCCGAATTGTGAGGATGACTTAAATGATTGTACCCTTGTCATCGATAACACAAGTCTTCTAGATACAAATCGTATCCAACAGCATGAGCCTGAAGAAAGCACAAAGTTATCTAATGATGGCGACGAATGTATCAATTTGAAAGTATTGGCTACTGAAGAAAGCACTAAGCTATCAAAAAATACTGGCGCCGAATACATCTGGCCGAATTGTGAAGATGAATTAGATGAATATACTCTTGTCATCGAAAAGACAGACTCTGTATATACTGATCATATCCAACAGCATAAGCCTCGAGGCAGTAGCATTATAAATATGTCTTTCTTCCTTGAAGAAATGCATCGAACATTTGATAATCACTGGCGAGGAGTTGATTGTCAATTTGAAAACTGGAAACTTATAAATACTATACGCCATGGGTTTAACACGCAGTTTATCTTTAAATGCAATGTATGCAATTATACAGCAAACTGTTGGTCACATCCCACAGATAGTATGGACATCAACACGGCTATCACATCTGGAACCATCAGTACTGGGATTGGTTATTCCCAAATGGAAGAAATGTTCGCAGCTGGAAATATACCGTGTATGTCCGAGAAAACATATATTGCACATCGAGACAAAGTACTCAAGGAATTTGAAAAAGTAGCCTTAAAAAGTATGAAAATGGCAGGCGTAGAAGAAAAAAAGTTTGCTATAGAAAGAAATGAAATTATTAACGGTTTTCCATACATAACCGTTGTAGCGGATGGCAGTTGGGCGAAGAGGTCATATGGCACTACCTATGATTCACTTTCCGGTGTTGCAGCTATTGTTGGTTATCACACTAGAAAAATCCTCTTCGTTGGCATTCGCAACAAATTTTGCACGACATGTCATACGGCAGAACGCAAAGGTCTCGTGGCAAAGTCTCATACATGCTACAAAAATTTTGACCGCAACGTTAGCTCTACACGCATGGAAAGTGATAGTATTGTAGAAGGATTTAAATGTAGCATTGAAATGCATGGATTAATGTATAGAACCCTCATTGCTGATGGCGATAGCAACGTGTATCAGGCCATCTTAAATAGTAATCCATATCAAGAACAAATGGTAACAGTGCAAAAAGTAGAATGCACTAATCATTTGCTTAGAAATTTAAACAAAAAATTAAAAATAGTCGCAGAGACAACTAACCCACAGTTCCGTAGACAACGTGATTTCGTAAACTCACGAAAAATTGTGCAAAGCAATATTGCACCAATGAGAAAGGAAATATTACAATTAGCTGAATCTAGAAGACGAGAGAAGCAGCCTCTGCATTGTTTAGCTAATGAATTACGAGAAGATATATTAAATGTCCCTAGCCATATCTTTGGGGAACACAAGCTATGTGCGGAACGTGGTCGTACATGTGAGAAAAACGGTGGTACAAATAAGAAAAATTATGTCCCAGATCTGGAAAAGTACGATCTTTACCCCAAAATAGAGACTGCAATCAAATATTTAAGCGCTCATTCTAACAGTTTGTTGCTCAATGTGACGAACAATTTTGCAGAATTGTTTCACTCGATAGTCTGCAAAGAAATTGGCGGAAAACGCATTTTTTATGGTGCGCGAGGTTCGTATAATACCAGGATTCTGTCAGCTATTATTCAACATAACACGCAACAAGTCCTCACAGAATTCCATAAAAGCGCATGTAACGATGTTTCTCCTATTATCGAGAAGTTGGAAAAGCGACGACAAATGAAAATAACTCGAACCAGAGAATCTCGCAAAATAGAGGGAAAACCCAAAAAATTTAAAAGAAACGTAGGAACAGATAGTTATTACGGACTTCAATGTCAACAGCCTGACCTCTCCCCTGACATATTCGAACAATATAAGCAAAAGCTTTTAGATAAATTATTCGAAAATGGGAAAAACTGGCAAGAAATTGAACGCCAGACCCGAAAGCAAAGAGATTGCGATTTATGGTCATCACTGAGAAAAATAATGTTGACAGCATCAAATTTTGGACTGGTATGTCGTAAGAGAGATACAACGTCTTGTGCAATGACTGTAAAAGATATTTTGTTTCTTCCGGTCACCGATACTGCAGCCATGAAATATGGTCGCGACATGGAGGAAATGGCAAAACAAGATTTATCCGCACAATTAAAAAAAGACATAAAACCATGCGGATTGTTTATTGATCGTGACAATCCATACTTAGGTGCTTCTCCTGATGGGCTTTTCGATGAAGATGTTATAGTGGAGATCAAATGTCCTTTTTCCGCTGAAAAATTAACTGCGGAGGAAGCTATTCGTACAGTGCCTCACTTGAAAGGTATTTTTGATACAACAAATTCGAACGAAATGAACCGAAATCATCGGTTCTTTTATCAAGTACAGGGTCAACTGAATATTACACAGCGCGATTTCTGCATTTTTGCTGTATGGACGCCGAACAGCGTAAAAAAAGTGCTTGTTAAAAGAGACAACGACTTTTGGCAAAATATAATGTTGCCTTTGTTAAAACGTTTTTATTTTGACTGCATGCTTCCAGAAATTGTGGACAGTCGGCATAATAGACATATGCCTATCAGAGAACCACAATATGTAATAGAGGCAAAAGAGAAGTTGTCCAGAAGTGTAAGTAAGACTAAGCGACAACATACAACGAAAGCCTCGGTCAATGAAGAAGAGATAAAAACGATTAACAATAAGCCATATAATGTTTCAATAGAGACCAGTGCTACTGTTCCTACTGCTATGATAGAGGAAGATGACTCTGATGACTGCATTATAGTCAGTCATATAACTGAACATATTCCGACAGCTGATGAGATGGCAAGTCGCAGAAAAGTCATTGATGGTCGTGAAATATCTTTTTTTTCGGTGAAAGAGAATGTCTTGCCTCAAAACAGTAAATTAAATGACGATTCATTAGATTTATTCTTACGCGTTGTGTCAGAAACTTCTTGTTTCGAAACACAAAGCGTACATTACATAGAGTATCAACAATTAATTAGAGCCACTTGTAACAAAAGTGTACAAATAATAGGAGGCAATTGTACTGATCACTGGCGTTGTATTTTTTTTTATGGAATTAAACTTCACGTATATGACAGCATACCGGGCTGTACCTACGATAAAATGTCATCAAAAGAAAAAGAATATATAAGCGCTCGCTTTCTACAAGTAATACCTACTGACATAAGGTTTGAAAAAGTTCAAAGTCAACCGGATGCTACGTGTTGTGGAATATTTGCTGCCGCTTTTGCAACGGATGTAGTCTTGGGCAGAAATCCTTGCAAAGAAACATATTCCAATGATATTGAATCTATGAGACGACACTTTGTCACTATCGTAGAAAACCGTGAACTATTGCCTTTTCCGAGACAGTAAATGTTCTTTGGATTATACTATTTCAAAGAATACTGTAATTAGGCTCTTTCATATGGAAATTGCACACTTCAGAAAGCATGTGTGAAACGGGAATATATAATATTATAACCGTGCATTTGCAGTTTCTTTCATAAATAATTGTGTTTATTATTGTACCTACTTTTTTGTACACCTGTATATACAGAAAGCAATAAACATATGCATAACTTATTCCCTTGTTTCATATTTCGTCGCCTAGATGATACATATTAGGTTGGGGAAAAAGTAATTTCGGCTTTTCTCATGTTTTTCAATGGGATAAACCGAAATTACTTTTTCCCCAACCTAATATATGTATATATTTATTATTTGTGCACTGTTATTTTTTTTCATGAGAAAGACAAAAAAAGATTGATGATATGAAAACGATTTCGACATTTTTGATTCTAATTCTTACCACCGCGAAGATAAAAGGCGCTGTAATTCGCGCATAGATTTCGCCGGCCTTCATTATCAACGCTGAGCGAGTTTGCCTGCGGCTCCAGCATCCCCTTAAGGCGTTTCGCATCGAGAATGGGATCTCGCACTGCAGTCGACTTAAAGGTAATGACAATGATAGCGAAATCAGCCACTCCTCGAATCTCTCTAGTACTAAGAGGGGAGGAGGCCCCAGTGGAGGCCGGTCTGGTAGCACCAGCTGTACCAGAGCGGGACACCAAACGTCAGACCCCGATAATGTCCGAACGTACCTCCCTGGTACACACGGATTCGATTATCTGCGCCGCGATGAGGTTCAGATCATCACCGATGTCAGGGGGCAATCCAGATGTAATCAGTTCCCTCGATGCTGTATCAGTGTCTCTGGAGTGCTGAAGCTGACGGTTCAGACGGCCAATGGACCTCTCCAGGTCCTCGATGCAACCATCGAACCCAACCCCCACGATGTGACAGATTTATGTTCCTCGGTCTCAGAAGAGAGTCACTCAATACCAGAAACGGATTTAGCAACTTGTACTTCAACTGCGCATATTTTGGTTGCATTAACACGTTCGGTCCCGCGTCACCCGTACTTGGGTGGCGGGTATGCTTCTGTGGGGACCACGTCACCCGTATATGGGTGACGCTTACGTTATGGTGCGCCGACAGTAAAATTTGGGTCCGTGAGAAACTCAACAGAATCACGCTCGGGGCCGAAAGTGTTAAACAAGCAGGCTTCAGCAGAGCGCTTTAAGGAGGAATACTGATTTTCGAGAGAGTCCACTTTGAGACCGAAAGACTCTTGAAAGCGCTCGATAGCTGACAGACGTCCAGAGATCTCTTTTTTGAACTAAAATTACGGATTTCCTTAATTTGGGTACTTCAAATAGAAGAGACAAGCGACTCTCATGATTATGAAGGATGCGATTTGTAACTGTCCTATTATTGCTCAAGTTTAACATTAATTATCTCGGAAACTATTTATCATAGGACAATATGTAGAAATACGTGTCCCTTATTTTTCCACGAAGAATATGCCTGTAAAAGGCGTAGCGAACATTCTAAATCACCCTGTATTTGTGTATTTTAAAGGATGGGTCTTGTAACAAATATTGTTATTATTTTGTAACAATTATTCGATGATTCTTTGTACACTAAGCGGCGGTAACGAAATCCGTGAAACCGTGAAAGAGGGTCTAACTGACTGTGGAATAGTGGGTGAGCTTCTCTCTTTCTCCCCTTTTCGCCACCGCTCTTCCGTGAAAATTTGTTTTATTATCTATTGTGTCACGTCGCGCGACATACCTACCTGTAGGATTACGCATACTATAATATTAAGATTATCAAAATAAAAAACGCTTAGTTATAAGATATTACATACGGACAGGAAACTATTTTAAAATATAATGAAACTAAATTTTAAACGCAAATTAATTGTTGGACTTTTCCTACACTCTAGATACCTTTATAATTTAAGAGTTCGACGAATTCCTCTAATTAATTAGAGAAATAATAACGAGAAAAGGCAATTTAAGGAAGCAGCTGGTAACTAGGATGACTAAACCCAGTCATAAATATGTCACCTTTAAAGTCACTGTTAAAAGCTAAATATCTAGAACTATATACAGTGAGCAACGTAAGTATTCGAACGGGATGACAGAAAATGATCAATCATGAGAATAGCGTACAATGAACTGTAGTTTATTGGAACAAAAGGTATTTATAGTAGCGTACATACAAGTACTAAAGGTGTATAAAATTTTAGAAAAATCCAACAATATTTTCTTCCAATAAATTATATTTCACTGTACGCTATTCTCATGATTGATCATTTTCTTTCATCCCGTTCGAATACTTACGTTGCTCACTGTACTTAACACAATTACATGGAAAATTATCGGTCAAGCGGAACAATGTACACCGAATTGCCGACACCGACAACGGCAGAGCGCCTAAAAAGGAGATAATTAGGTGGAAAAGTGTCCAAAGAAAGGATATATCAATAACTTTATTGCTATTGTCAGAGTGCAGAAAAGTAAAAAAAAGCCGCGGAAGACAAGTAGCAAGAAATTGCTTTTAGTAAATTTAAAGGATGTAATTACCCCCGCCTCCTAGTTATGGGTTTCTACGAATATATAAACCCTTAGAATTTTCGGGAGAGTCAGTCCTACCGTGATCCTCACCGAAGTGCTGCCCATTGCATCTTCGAACTTATAAAACACAGCGATAACTTAGAATAATATTAGTGAAGTAGCGTCCATCGCGTTTTGAATTGTTGTAAAAATAAAAGGTCAAATAAAAACTGTATACAAATGAAACCACAGTTGGTTTAATTTGAAAAACATTAAGTTTGTGACTCCATTCTTTCCTGACGTCATCCACTACCAACGCCTGCTGCCCCGACGGCGGACTCAACTAGAACCAACCATCTTTCGACTCAACAGCAATTGTTCGACCTGTTCAAACTTATAAAGGTATTTTTAATTCCATTATACGTTAAGATATTGAGAACGGTTCTTTTCCCATTTTGTGAGGATAGGGCAAAAGTATATCCCATCAAGCACATTTTCATCATTAATAACTTCCAAATTTCTCCATCAAACTAATTCGGCCCAGCCCGGAGTTCTGTGACGTAGACAGATATACTCGAAGGGGCTACGTTGTCAGGATAGGGCTTTACTGGCCTGCCGAGGTGGCATAGGTTGTGCCAAAGGGTAAACCTACCTAGGACGTAACAATTGTAACCGGGGAACCTCGGGATCGGTTTCCCGGTACAAACTGATACCCTTTTCTCAAAATCTCCAAAGCCAGAAGGGCGCCAGGGACTTTTTAAACTTCTAAAAGTCCCAAAGGACTTTCCGAAGCAACCAAAAGCTCCAAGACCCAAAACCGACTATCTCCTATCTCCGGGACGTGAAGGTTTCGCAACAACTCCACCGACTGCCGACCTAACCTGAAAAGAAAGGGCTCACCCGCAGGAAAATCTCCCCAAATGAATAAACTCGAAATTCGCACCTTATAAACTTTAATAGAAATAAAGAAAAACAAATAAAAATAATAACGATAATAATGAAGATAACCTCCGGGAAATAGCCCTTATAGCGACTGGTCCGCTTTCGCCACGTGGTCCCAATTAGACCCAACCAAAAACTAGGTGGCGAAACCAAAAAGAAAGTCAGAAAAACAACAAAAGAAAAAGGACCAATATGCATCGCGAAAATATATACAGGGTAAACCACGAATCGTGATCAGTAGAAACCATGCAAATAGTGATAAAAACGTAATCTCTACTGATCACGATTCGTGGTTCACCTGGTATACAGGGTGTCCGGCATAAGGTATCCAAGCCGAAAGGTGGTGGTCGACGGGGGAAATTGGAGACGAAAAGTCAAATACCATTTTTCGAAATTCGGAATAAATACCGAGTTATTAAGTAATACTTCTGGCCAATCAGAATGCCCCTTTAGATCTTGGTGTGCATGACAGAAGTTTAGACTCGAACCTACTCGTAGTCGGTAACAAAGTAGTAGTAGTAATAATAACAAAAGGAGTAAGACGGTGACACCAACACATTAAAGATCTCTCTTCTGATGTTATCACTAACACACTACTACGACTGTGATATGATATCGTCGGAAACAAAGTATGTACAGGGTGTAATAGTAGTGGTAATAACATAAGAAATTAAATGACAAAAATCAACTTTTAAATTCTTAATTGTGTTATTAATTCCACTACTTCCACGACCAATGCTGCTATCATTATTATCACTATTATTTTTATTATTATTGTTGTTATTAATATTACTAGCACTATTGAATTCGCGATTAAAGTAGGGGCATTGGAGGACGCGATAAGAAACGTCTCCGGAGACTTCGTAATTGGGGGCGACTTTAACGCAAGAGCGGCGGATTGGGGCATGCCAACAATGAATAGGAGGGGACGAGCCATCCTGGAAGCGGCAGCTAGATTAGGTTCGATAGTCGCGAATGAGGGGAACACTATCACCTACCGTAGGCCAGGATTCGGGTAATCTATCCCTGATGTCAGATTTGCAAACGAAATGACGATTCACAAGATAAGAGACTGGCACGTATCGGAGAAGCATACTGCAAGCGACCACCAGTATATCCTTTTTAACATCAAAAAAATGATCGGACCAGAAACAGAAGAGGAAGCAGTCGGACGCCACGGTGGAATACTCGCCGGATAAATAAAGAAACGCTCGCGGAAGCAATCCACAATGCGGAACCCCAATCAGACGGGCTGTCAAGTGAATCAAGGGGACGCGAAATAGCAGAGGCGCTAGTAGAACGGACTACTAGACTAATAATTGGAATCTGCGATGCGACAATGCCACGAGTATCCAGTAGTCATATACGACGACCGGTATACTGGTGGACAGAAGAGATTGCAGAACTTATTGTTAGAAGGAACAGTCTCCGAAGCAGAAGAAGAGTGCAAGGAGCCCATAACCGTCCCGAAGCTCGGATCCTGTCTAGGAGCTATGACGATGCGCGGAAAAAGCTTAGAGACGCGATTCGAGAGAGCAAACACTGGTGCTGGGTTAAAATTATTGACGATGTAGAGAAAGATCCGTTCGGAGAGGGCTATGCGATCGTGTTGCGAAAGATAGGAGAAAGGAGGCGTATGGAACCGATGGAGGTAAAGGCGATCGAAAGGATAGTCGACACGCTATTCCCCACCCACCCCATCAGACCTGAAAAACGCCCTGGACAGGGCGGACAAACCGACAGACGAGATACCCCTTTTTACCGAGGGCGAGCTTGTCGAGGCCACTTCATGCTTAAAAAGCGGTAAGGCACCAGGACCGGACGGCATTCCCGCGAAGATACTTAGGGCTGTGGCAGTGCAACGACCCAAGCTTCTCTTGGAAATGTACAATCAGTGTTTGGTACAAGGCGTGTTTAGCTCACGATGGAAAAGGGCAAGATTAGTACTGATCGAAAAATCAAAAGGGCAGCCAGGCGCGGAAACGTCATATAGACCATTTAGCCTGCAATCCGAGAGGCAGGAGACCTTCCTGATAAGCAATACGGTTTCAGAAAGGAACGGTCAACGATCGGAGCGATTAGGGAGGTTACAGATGCGGTTAAGAGAACAGAGGATGCTTGCCACGCGGCAAGACCAATCGTCGTACTAGTAACGTTAGATGTCAAGAACGCGTTCAACTCAGCTAGGTGGACTGATATATTGGATTCCTTGCGGTCGTTTGGGGTACTGTGACATATCATGCGACTAGTGGAGGATTACCTGAAAGATAGGACCATCGAATACGACACGGCGGAAGGGTGAAAAAGAAAACCCATTACAGCGGGCGTAGCGCAGGGTTCGATTTTAGGACCGGACATTTGAGGCATCCTGTACGATGGGCTACTTAGACTAGGAATGCCGGAGGACGTATTACTCGTCGGGTATGCAGACGATGTTGCGGCGGTCATTACAGCCCAGAATACAGAGATTGCGCAAGCCAAGCTGAACGCGACGATGGCCAGTGTATTGAAGTGGATGACAGACCACGGACTCACTCTAGCACTTCACAAGACGGATATTGTACTGTTGACCAGGAATCGTATTCCAACCATCATACCGATGATTGTGAACGAGGTAGAAATCAGGACAAACCCAGCAGCCTAATATCTCGGGGTAACCTTAGATACGAAATTAAATTATGGGGCGCACTTAGACCGCGTATGCGAAAAGGCGGCGACGAGGGTATCGCAGCTTAGCCGGTTAATGGCCAACGTGCACGGGCCTAGACCAGTAGTTAGACGTCTTCTCATGGCGACGACCAACTCCATCCTGTTGTACGGATTCGAGGTGTGGGCCGACGCCATGGAAGTAAAGAAGTACCAAAAACAAATAATGGCGGTACAGCGTAGAGGGACTCTTAGAATTGCGTGCTCCTACCGCACAGTCTCAGGTGAGGCGACGATGATAATTGCGGGGGTGATTCTCGTGGATCTGCTTGCGATTGAACGCAAGCGGATCTACGAGAGACGCCCCGGAACAGATAGTAAGGAGATAGCGACCGAAGAACGCGAAAGAACGATGTGAAAATGACAGGAACGCTGGAATGACTGCCGGCAAGCGAAGTGGACGAAAACACTAATAAAGGAGATTGGCCCGTGGGTAAAGAGGAAATGTGTGGAGGTAAACTTTTTCCTAACCCAATTTATGACAGGTCATGGCTACTTTAGGAGTTACCTGTTTGCGATTAACAGGGTAGCAACACCGGAGTGTAAATACTGCGGAGCGGAACGGGACAACGTAAGACACACGTTCTTCGACTGTCCTTGATGGGCTGATAGGCGTAGAATTTTAGAACTGATGATAGGGGTGTTCACACCCGAGACAGTAGTGAATATGATGCTTGCTAGCAAGCAGAAATGGGATGAGACAACGGCGTACGTGGAGATCATCCTCCGAGCGAAGAATTGGGACGGATGTCTAGAAGACTAGATGACTGCTAGAGCAGAATAAGACAGGTGACCCCCCCGAAGGAATGCGCAAGCGGTTACCGGAGGGGGGGGGGGGGGGGGGGATTCCTCGCCGTCCTATGAGAGCGGGAGTTTTAGTGGGTATGCCCGGCGTTATCCCGCGTCAAGAGAGACCCACACACGGGGGGTCTTGCATGGCTCCTGTCATGGTGCATTAAGCATTTCTTCAGCTCTTTAAACAAAAACAAATAATAATAATAATGATAATAATGATAATAATGACAGCAGTATTGGTCGTGGGAATAGTAGATTTAATAACGCAATAATTAAGAATTTGAAAGTTGATTTTCGTCATTTATTTTCTTATGTTATTAATACTACTATTACGCCCTGTACATACACTGGGCGCAAAAATTAAGGCATGGACAAAAAATCTAAAATAGGTGATTTTCAAAGTGCTGTAACTTAAGGAATAACAATGGGAATGTAATTAAAAAAAGAAGCAAATTGAAGCTCCAAGTTTCTAGACTTGAGATCTTGAACTCAAAATGTTTTACCATCAGCAGTTTTTAAGTAATCATAATAAAACTAACGGGAAAACAATTCCAAATTTACGCTTGTTTTTCGAAGGGTCCATAGACTTCAATAAAATTTGTTCACTGATTCCATCATAAAGCTCTTTCTGATAATTGAATTCTCTTTAATTTCAGCGGTGGGAAAATCTTGTACGCTGATTTTTCGCTGACTTGAGTTCTCAAAGCAAAAAAATCAGTTTTAACTCTGGTAATTATGTACTCGGTAAAAAATTATTAAATAAAAAAATAATTGTAAAAAATGTGACTTCTTACAATAATTAACATTTTTCTTTTTTTAATCAAAAAATGTTAATTATTGTAAGAAATAACATTTTTCTTTTTTTAATCAAAAAATGTTCATTATTGTAAGAAATAACGTTTGTTAAAATTATTTTTTAATTTACAAATTTTTTACACAATTGCCAAAGTTAAAACTGATTTTTTTGCTTTTATCGACGATAATTTAACGAAAAATCATCGTACAAGGCATTCCTATCTCTCAAATTAAAAAGTATTAAATTATGTGAAAGAGCTTTAGGATGAAATCAGTGAAAAAAATTTATTGAAGTCCATGGACCTTTTGAAAAAGAAGCGAAAATTTGGATATTTTCTTCCGGATAGTTTTCTTACGATTAATAAAAAACTGCTGATGTTAAACCATTTTGAGTTCAAGATCTCAAAACTAGGAACTTGGAGCTTAAATTTGCTTTTTTTCTTTAAATTGCTCTTCCACTATTGTTCCTTAACACATTCGAAATGGCGACTGTTTTCAAACACGGTCCCCAGGTGGGGAGTTTTATGTTTTCCTTTCTATTTTTGCACACACGGTGTGCAACCCGTCTTATAAACTCGGAAATTAATTGCACACACGGTGTACAGTCGGTCTCGAATGGATTAACACATTGCGTACGGCGCTCTGGGCGTTCAACACGCGCTCAAAGCCCGCACATTTATAAGATACGTACGACGATCAGCACAGATTTACTGATGTACTGGCTATAATGACTGATCATTTCTATATGCTCGGAATGTCAAAATTCGCAAATCATTTGTCTTAAGGGGGGGGTATGGTTTTGAGGGTTCAAAAAAAGTGATTTTTTTTTATTGCATATTATGAAAGTATAGTATTTCAAGAATGTTGTCTGTTAATAGGAAGTCAATCGGAGCAAAACTCACAAAGATATAGCTTTGGAAGTAGACGTGTCTCGAACGACTACCTGAGCTGTAACCGCTCAGCGGGAAGGCAGTTGTTTCTCAATCTCTTTTGTTATCTTCTTTTGTTATTGTCCAATCTTCTTTTGTTATTCTCCAATCTTCTTTTGTTATTGTCCAATCTTCTTTTGTTATTGTCCCTAAGCAGTTTCCAGAAAGGTCTTAGACAGGGTCGTTGTAACGGTACCCCGGTACCTGGTGTTGCTTCATTTTCGAAGCAGACGCGGAGTGTAACAGTCGTGTTGTATTTTCTTACTCTATTTCGTTGTGATATTTTTGTTGTTCGCAAAATGCCGAGAAAAGTTTCCAGAGAGTGTAGAAAGGAGAGTGGTAAAAAGTTGTATCGAGGTAAAAAAATAGTTCCTCCGCATAAACGAAGAAACGATGACGATATTGAGACAAGGAGTACGTCAACGAAAAAAATCAGACTAAGTTTTAGCCAAGAAGTTGCTGAAGATACAAATAAGCATTTCAGAATCATTGATTTTCTGTTAGTTTTTTCAACAATTTCTACGTTAGTGAAGTGTGCAGTTTGTGATAGTACAGTATCATTTCAGTGTTGTGGCAAAATAGGTCTTGGTTTCAAGATAAAAATAAAATGTGAAAAATGCAAAGAACCTCGTTACTGACTGCAAAAATGATTGATAAGCTCACCCAGTACTATGGTCGTGCAATTCGTTTCAATTCTAATTCTGTAGAAGAAATGAAGAAAGCCATTTGGGCTACTTACTATCATTATGCCTCAACCGATGCAAAACCACAACACGAAAACTGCCCTAGCGGAGAAGACTCATGGTGTGAATGGCAGAAAGCTGCAGCTTCAAACAAGCTGAATAATTTCAAACACACATATTCTGCTCTACCAACTGATGTTTTACAAGGAATCAAGCCAATTTATGAAGATTTAAGCAAAGATGCTCTCCTAGAGCGATGTATTGGCGGATTCACACAAAATAATAATGAGAGTTTGAACCAGCTTATTTGGAAGATTGCGCCGAAAGTTGAGAGTGGTTCAGCAATTATCGTCGAATTTGCATCTTCAGTGGCTGCTTGTGTTTTCAATGAAGGCTGTAAAGCTTATTTAACCTTCCTAGAAGAGATGCGAATAAGTACTGGTCCAAGTTGTCATGGATGGGCGCTTCGAACCAACGATATTCGAATGAACAGAGCAGATGAGCGAGCAGCTGAAACCGCTAAAAATGATAGAATTCGCCGCAGACTTGATAAAAAAGATGCTTTGGACATTCTTGACGAAAGTTCTATACTCTATGGTCCCGGCATTGATGATTCTATGTGAGTAAAATAAAAAATAAATAGCTTACTAAGTTTTATCAGGGTCTTTTCGCTACGAAAAACTTTAAACGCGTTTTTCTCAAGTCGATGTTTTTTGAGTCGGTGCACACTGTATCTGAAAATCTATTCAACCGATCGTTCTCAAATTTTTTACAGTATTTCCTTACATAATTTATGAGGTAACCCTGTCGAGATTTTTTCGTCTTTGATTTTATTTTTCTTATTATTAACAACAATAGTCATGAATTTAGGCCAAAAATCGGTATTTTCACTTTCAAGTCTTGTAAAAAGTTCAAAAATTAAAAAAAATGGAAAAACTCGACAGCGATACCTAGAGGGACATAAAAATTAAGGAAAAAACTTTGGTTATTTCATTTCAGATGATCCAGTGCTGAGATATGATGTGTACCGCAAAATGTATTTCTTCTGAGGCGCCTGCGAAGAATTGCTGCCATTCGGTCAATTTTCAATATTTTTGAACCAATATTTCACAGAATATAGTTCAATTACTACTCTTTAATGTACAACAATCAGAAATAAATGTACTTTCACCGTACGCCCAAAAAAAAATCTGTAAAAACCTGTTTTTTTCTGCCTTCAAAACCATACCCCCCCCTTAAGAATGGGAGAGGCTTCGTTATCCTGGTAACGTAACAAAAATATTTGCCGCTGTTTGTTGCGATTGAATAAAAGAAACATGAAAACGAGAAATCTCGTGACCCGTACGCAACTATTAATTTTTTAAAAACGAGATTTCTCGTGACCCGTATGCAATGTGTTAAGTTACAGGACTTTAAAAATCAGATAAAAATTTAGGTTTTTTAATTCCATCCCTTAATTTTGGCGCCTAGAGTATGTATAGCGTGTAATAGTAGTAGTAATAACATAAGCAAATAAATGACGAAAATCAACTTTCAATTTCTCAATTATTGTGTTATTTATTAAATCTACTATTCCCACGACCAATACTGCTATCATTATTATCCTTATTATCATTGTTGTCGTTGTCGTTGTCGTTGTCGTCATCGTTATCGCTGTTGCTGTTGTTGTCGTCGTCGTCGTCGTCGTTGTTACGTCCAGAGTTGGGGTTTTGAATGGTAATTCAAGAGCAACTCAAGACGTAGTTTCCATTTTTGAATCGATGTAGAAAACCGATTCAGGGATAGGAAATTGTCGGAACAAACGAAATCGAAACCTATAATTTTTGGAAGAGAAGGTAGAAAAAGGAATTTGAGGATTCCTCGAGAAGAGGAACCTTGGGTCTTAGAAATGAAGGTCAAGATTCCCTATTCAGAGAATTCGTTGGATTTGGAATTGGAACATAAAACGATCGAAAATTCCCAGACGTGGAGAAATATCTCTGTTTCAAGATTTAATAAGGAGATCGAGGATTACCCAATTGTGGAGAAATATCTCGATTTGGATTTAAGATCTAGTAAAGAGGGTGAGGATTCCCCAATTATGGAGAAATATCTCGGTTTGGATTTAAGATTTAATAAGGAGATCGAGGATTCCCCAATTGTGGAGAAATATCTCGATTTGGATTTAGGATTTTGTAAAGAGGCCGAGGATTCCCCAATTGTGGAGAGATATCTCGGTTTGGAATTTTAAGATTTAATAAAAAGATCGAGGATTCCCCATTTGTGGAGAAATATCTCAACTTGGATTTAAGATTTAGTGAAGAGGCCGAGGATTCCCCAATTGTGGAGAAATATCTCGGTTTAGATTTAAGATTTAATTAGGAGATCGAGGATTCCCCAATTGTGGAGAAATATCTCGATTTGGATTTAGGATTTAGTAAAGAGGCCGAGGATTCCCCAATTGTGGAGAAATATCTCGGTTTGGAATCCTAAAATTTATATAAAGAGATCGAGGATTCCCCATTTGTGGAATCAATGATGCAGTTGGAGTAATCTCGATGACGAGGGGAAAAACACTCCCGGAGCTCCCATCGACCAGCTTAATGGAAAAATGAGAAATAACGCGAAAACGACATTCGAAATAGACAATTCCAAAAGAAAAGATCAAAATAACTTTAAAACAACTACATTTTTATTTACAAACGATAGTTCCTCCGATGAAGCAGGGGTACAACTGACTTGTTTGGAAGTTTTTCTTCCTTTATATACATTTTGTAGCTTAATTTCTATTGGCTTTACGGTCGTAAAATTAGACTGTTCCAAAGGTTGGGTTAAAGTTCTCCTGCACAGAATTTTTGTTTGAATTATCTAAGTAAATGCATTTCAGTTCTAAGAAGGGTCGTAAAATTTTTATAGAGGAAGTCTGTTTTGGGAAAATTTTTGACCCTTTAAGTAAGGATACGTGCGTCGCTTATCTTAATGTCTATTTTATGGGTTACAGTGTTCTTTTGGTTTCTGGCCCCGTCCTTTCTAAAATGTTTAGTTTTTGTAGAAGGCAGTGGGGGTCTTTCGGGTGATGTCTCCGGACATTACATCGTCGTCGTTGTTGTTGTTGTTATATTAATAACAACAATAATAATCAAAATAATAGTGATAATAATGATAGCAGCATTGGTCATGGTAGTAGTAGAATTAATAACACAATAATTAAGACATGAAAGTTGATTTTTGTCATTTATTTTCCTATGTTATTACTACTACTATTACACCCTGTACATACTTTGTTTCCGACGATATCATATCACAGTCGTAGTAGTGTGTTAGTGGTAACATCAGAAGAGAGATCTTTAATGTGTTGGTGTCACCGTGTTACTTCTTTTGTTATTAAAACTACTACTGCTTTGTTACCGACTACGAGTAGGTTCGAGTCTAAACTTCTGTCATCCACACCAGAATCTATAGGGGCATTCTGATTGGCCAGAAGTATTACCTAATAACTCGGTATTTATTCCGAATTTCGAAAAATGGTATTTGACTTTTCGTCTCCAATTTTCACCCCCTACCACCAGCTTTTGGCTTGGACACCTTATGCCGGACACCCTGTATACAGGGTGGCCATAAAGTAAGTATCACTTTCAAAATTCGATATCTCAGACACCGTAAGAGAATACCCTATAATCATGTATGTCATTTTATTCAGGGTAAAATGGAATTTCTTCCTAAATATTTTCAGATTTTTTGCTGCACTTTGAAAAATCACTTAAATTTGACCATTTTTCCTGGTTCTACTCGATTTATCGCAAGAATGAATATTTTTTGCCAAGGTGACATTCAAATTAGATTATGATAACATAATCTGAAGAAAACGCAATGCCTCACGAGGAGCTTGATACAATAATTGTCAATTTCAATTGATTTTTGATCAGAAAAACATTAAATTATGCGCTAACCTTCTGAATAAATTTTTAGGTTAATGTTGAAGAAGGGTCTCATTTGGTTCGATTCGCCAACTCAAATCTGACTAATGCGGAAATGATAGTGTAAATTTTTTGAGTGCAAAACTTAAGCTCCATCGCCGCGAGAAGGTAGAAGCCGGTCGATGGAGGTTTTTTGTTGGTTTTTTTTTTCATTTTTGTTCTTTTTTTCTATTGTTTTTCTTTTGAATTTTTGGTTGTTTTCCTCATTTTTTATTACTCTTTTTGCTGAAAGCTTTCAGTTTCGTCCTAATTGTGCAACATTTGTTCAATGCATCTCCCTTCATTTCCAATCATGGGACTTTTATTGCAGGTGCAACTGCAACTGGAAATTCGGTGAGCAACTTCCCGATAGAATGGCCAGCTCGATCACCAGACTTGTCACCCGCGCATTTTTGTCTTTGGGGCCACTTACAATCAAGTCTTTTTAAGCCATCCCCAGACAATCGATGCACTTAAAAGCAGCATAACACTTGCCGTCCAGACAACCCTCTCCGAAATGTTTTTCGCTGTTGCGTCCAATATTGTCCCACGATTGGAACACATAATTAAAAATGAAGGGAAGCGCATTGAACAAATGTACGATTAGGGCGAAATTAAAAGCAAATTGCAGCAAAAAAGAGTAATAACAAATGGCGTAAAACCTAAAAATTCAAAAGAAAAACAATAGAAAAAAAGAACAAAAACGGAAAAAGAACAAAAAACCTTCATCGACAGGCTTCCACCTTGTCGTGGTGATGGAACTTAAGTTTTGTACTCAAAAAATCGACACTATCATTTCCGCATTAGTCAGATTTGAGTTGGTGAAACGAACCAAGCAAAGTCCTTCTTCATCGCTAACCTTTAAATTTATTCATAATCATAGCGCATTATTTAATGTTTTTCTGATCAATAAAATCAATTGAAATTGATAATTATTGTATCAAGCTCATCGTGAGGCATTGCGTTTTCTTCAAATAATGTTATCATAATCTAATTTGAATGTCATTTTGGCAAAAAATGTTCATACTTGCGACAAATCGAGTAGAATTAGGAAAAAGGGTCAAATTTAAGTGATTTTTTAAAACGCACCAAAAAATCTGAAAAAATTTAGGAAGAAATCCCATTTTACTCTGAATAAAATGATACATATGACTATATGGTTCTCTCTTATGATGTCTGAGATATCGAATTTTGAAAGCGATACTTACTTTATGGCCACCCTGTATATAAACTAACTTTACGAAAAGGGGAAAGCCGAATCCGAAAACATTCGGGACCATTCTGGGTTCGTAAGCCCGAAACCAAGATAGTCGCTATAAAGTTTGCGTGGAAAACGTGGTTTCCACTCAACCGACCGAACCTATCTTCCTTAAACGGAGCGCAGCTTTTTCTCGTTTCAAAGAAAAAAAAAAGAACAAAGAGAAAAGCTCGCCCCGAAACCAAAATAAGCCCGCGGGCACTCACCAAATGAAAAACCAAAACGAAATCCGAAATACAAAACAACCTCAGGTTCAGGGCGTCCAAAATGTCGGCTTGAATAAGTTCTCGTCTTGACGCTGCACAGACTGGTATTTGGGTTGAAAACCTGGCCAAAAATATTTTGTTTCTTTTTCCTACGTTATGCAGTTAGTTTATCAGTAAAAAAATAATTTCTAACTACATGCTAGTGATAATAAGTATATTTCTGGGTGTTAATGTGTAAAACTAAGGCGTAGGGCAGCGTCAACACCGCCACAACTTATATACAATCATTTAATACATTATCTGCTTTCAAAAATACCAATGCTTCTTTTGTAAAGGACTGCTTCTTTCTATTATTCCTACGATTTATACTAGTTAAATAGGGATCCGAGGTCAACAGGAGCCTATTCAGCACATCTTCATTACATTCTGTTCTGGAAAATTTTCGTAAGAAGCTTTCCCTATACTGGCAGAAATGCTTGTTCCTGGCTTCCACAGCTTCTTCTGATAACTGGTCAATTGGTAACAAAGCATGTGTTACAACACTTGCTGAGTGTATTAAAATTTTATGCACTGTTGGTGACATATGTTGCCAAGAATATAAATTTACGTAGTACTTCACCGTATTCATAGTGTACGTAGAGAATTTTTCCACATCTATTTCGAAATCAGAAGATAACACTTCTATAATATTATTTTAAATCTATTGATTAGTTCAAAGTCTATCTCTAGATAGCAGCTGCTTTTTCTGAATTGCTAAAAAGTTTACTTGACCCCAGGTAAAAAATTGTCTTAGTCGGACAAGTTTGAAACTTCAAAATAGCTTTATTTTAGCTTAACATCCAAGTCTTGTTTTGCAAGCTTTATTCTAGGTTGTTATTAGAATGAATTCTTTGACAAGTCTTTAGAGTGTAACTAACCTTCAAAAATACCTTGCTGTTAGCTTGTTTTCCACGCGTATTATAAGATTCGTTCTAAGCATGGATTCTAAGCTTAAAACTACCTTATCTGCTAACATTACTCCAAGCGTACATTGAGAACTGAAGTTTGAGGTTAATTAGGAGTTTGTGTCATTGTTTATAAGTGATAATTGAGTTTAATTTTATTCATTTATTCATTTCAGAAATATTTTATACAAATAAAAAAAATTTTGCGTACTTTTTCCGGATCCTACTGATATATTGATATTAACTATGGTATTACTAATTAAGACAGTGTTTGTAAAAAATAAAAACGACATCAAGATTTAGGTTAGAAATATTTAGTTGACATTGATGTTAACATTAATTGTTAATTATTGATCGATATGGCTGGATCTAGTAGAAATAAAGAAAGCAGTGAGACGTATGAATATCTATTAATTGAATTTATAACCCAGGGAAAAAAATCACAAAAATTTATCGACGCCCTGCCATCACCGTGGGTGACTTGCAATGATAAAAATAAAAAGTTTACCTTCCTATTTCCTCCAGAGCCATATATAAACTTTAAGAAATTAATTAAAGAAATCTGATACAACGGGTAATAATAAAAAGAACAATACTCAGATTGTGGATTCTAAAAAACCAAAGAGTTTGAAAACTAAAGCTAATAAATAAATTAAAATATGAGCATAAAATTAAAAATAATATGACATTTACTGTTTTATACTTCTAAAATAAATATAACACTATAGATGTAATGCTCAATATCTGATGTTTGTGTTGAGAAAAAAAAAATAACAATAAAAAATTTTTCTCTGTAAACTTTTTCTTAAACTTAAATTACCAAATCTACTCTAGCTAAGAATAAGCTTTATTTTCAACCTTGTAGTAGGCTAAATTGTCACTGTTTATGCAAGCTAAAAGTGTAAGCTTTATGTTAGCGATCCAGAGCGTTAGAAAACTAACCTTGTACTAACCATAGTTTGCCAGCTAGTTTTAGGCTAAAACTGATAAAATTAGCTTAATACAAGCTAATTCCATTGATTACTTTCTACCTGGGACGCATTACCATCATTTGTATTACCGTATCCAGCTTTCGGTATGTCCACCAGCAATCCCATTTTTTCGCGAAATTCTTTCTGCACGTTCCCAGGTAGAAAGAAATCAATGGAATTAGCTTGTATTAAGCTAATTTTATCAGTTTTAGCCTAAAACTAGCTAGCAATCTATGGTTAGTACAAGGTTAGTTGGTAACGATCTGGATCGCTAACATAAAACTTACAGTTTTAGCTTGCATAAACAGTGACAATTTAGCTTACTACAAGGTTGAAAATAAAGCTTATTTTTAGTTAGAGTAGATTTGGAAATTTTTGTGATTTTTTTCCCCGGGTTATAAATTCAATTAATAAATATTCATACGTCTCACCACTTTGTTTATTTCTACTAGATCCAGCCATATCGATCAATAATTAACAATTAATGTTAACATCAATGTCAACTAAATATTTCTAACCTAAATCTTGATGTCGTTTTTATTTTTTACAAACACTGTCTTAATTACTAATACCGTAGTTAATATCAATATATCAGTAGGATCCGGAAAAAGTACACAATATTTTTTTTATTTATACAAAATATTTCTGAAATGGTAGATAAGTAATTACTACGGTAAAGAAAGGGAACTTATAAACAATAACACAAACTCCTAATTAACCTCAAACTTCAGTTCTCAATGTACGCTTGGAGTAATGTTAGTAGATAAGGTAGTTTTAAGCTTAGAATCCATGCTTAGAACGAATTTTATAATACGCGTGGAAAACAAGCTAACAGCAAGATATTTTTGAAAGTTAGTTACACTCTAAAGACTTGTCATAGAATTCATTCTAATAACAACCTAGAATAAAGCTTACAAAACAAGACTTGGATGTTAAGCTAAAATAAAGCTATTTTGAAGTTTCAATCTTGTCCGACTAAGACAATTTTCTACCTGGGTTTCGTTTTGCAATTTCGATTTTCGCTTGGTCACTTTTTAATGTAACGCGACTCGTACGTACTTCCGCCTTTACTTTGTAAGACAGATGTAGCAAAAATTCTAAAAATCTAATTCTGGCGTGCAGTAATGACAGTCCAAATGTAAATGTTTCTGGATTTTTTAGGCTTCCTTTTGTCAAGTCATTAAAGCTTTTTGATGTTTTATTACATATGTAGCAGCGCATTGTCTAAGTAGTGTTAGTAGCAGCATTGCGCACTGTTCCATCTACCATTGTTGGCAGTGTAATGTCCGAAGACATCGCCCAAAAGACCCCCACTGCCCTCTACAAAAACTAAACATTTTAGAAAGGACGGGGCCAGAAACCAAAAGAACACTGTAACCCATAAAATAGACATTAAGATAAGCGGCGCACGTATCTTTACTTAAAGGGTCAAAATTTTCCTAAACAGACTCTATAAAATTTTTACGACCTTTCTTAGAACTGAAAACCATTTATTTAGATAATTCAATCGGAAAATTCTATGCAGGAGAGCTTTAGCCTAACCTCCAGAATAGTTTAATTTTACGACCGGAAAACCAATAGAAATTAAGCAAGGAAATGTATTGTGACGTTTCAGGGTTTACCTCTCCTACAAACCTCAACATACTTTAGAATATTTCATTTCTTACATTATTAAAATCAATAAGCCCTTGGCATTGCGTCCAAGCCCTTATTGATCATAAGAAATAAATTAAAAAGTAATTGGAAAAACAATCTCTCCAATTTCCATTACCTTAAAACCAGAAAATCTGGAAGAATTTATAATTAAACTTAAATTATTCATTAATTCCACAGGTTAGAAATCCTGTCATTTCTAATAGGTGGATATTATTAAGAATATTTATGAAATTTATGCATAGAATCATAAAGATCTATTTCCTATATAGATCAATAAACGCTCAATGATGGATAAATGGGCGAATACTTTGCTGTCCTTATACAAGCAGCATCCGTACTCTGAGAGCACAAATAGAAATATCAAAAGACATCCTTATCGATCAAGAGGATCGATAAGGAAGGATAGTATCCTTATCTGAGCGCCAGTGATAGACACTGAGGTTCGGATAAAGGACGCAAGCGCTGTCAGTGAACGAAAAAAGAAACTAATTAAGAATAAAATCCGTTCACTGACCTAGTGCGAATTTCCGTTATCGAATGTTCTCGCAGAAGATGCGGAACATTTCAAATTTGAATTGGCCGAGAACCAATAGATCTTTAAGATCTGTTCGGAGCAGCCAATAGAGGAGTCGATTCCCATAACTGTTTCACGCGCTATTTGAATTCCGAAAGCGGGATTCAAAATTAGCCAACGTGAATCAGGATTAGCCCTCCCCGATGAAGAGCCATCGTTGGGGTAGGCGACAGATTGGGGTTGACACGCTCCGGATAGTATAAAAGGAGCTGGATGATCTCATTAAATCATATCGATCTTCTGCAAGATCATAATAAGATCGCAAAAAAGAGATCGGATCTCAATATTTGCAAAAGAAGGCGATTTAGTAGAAGCACTAAACCCTCTTGCAAATTCAAAGATACCATAAGCCCCCGGCATAGCGTCCGAGCTCTTATGGTATATCCCTAAAAGACACAATAACCCCTTGACATAGCGCTCAAGCTCTTATTGTTGATTAGTAGAAATAAAACCAGTGAGCCCTTGGCATTGCGTCTAAGCTCTCACTGTTCATTAAGATTTAAAAAAATAATTTTTGGAAAAATATATAACCGACTTCGAAAAATTGCACTAAAAAATATGAAATAATTTTTAGTTAGCTTATATGAATATTCACCAACTGTAGATATAATTGCATAAAAGTATGACAAAATGTAGTGAAAAGTATGAAATAATTTCTATTTCCTTTATATTACAGTATATTAAATAACCTTTTCGGAGGCGGCGCAAAATTAAAAATTACTTACATTCAAAATTACCAAACTTGGTTTAACTTTCTATCTGAGGAACAAAACATTTTTTTAATTACTGCTATTATTACATTCGCTTCAGACCTCAGATACATTAACACTATTCAATATCGCCACCCTTACTAAATACTATCTCAAACCAAATCAAACAATATTTCCATCGAGAGAATATATACATTAATTTTTAAATAAATCCCCCCCCGGTCACCAAATCAAATACATCAAACCCTCTCAATCCGTATTTTCACGGAGACAGTGTACATGTATACATATAATAACAGCATTCAATATTGCCGCCTGCACCAAAAACTAACCCAAGGCGGATTTCAAACATTTTAATTTTGCGCCGCCTCCGAAAAGGTTATTTAATATAATTTAATATAAAGGAAATAGAAAGGGTCTAGCCGGATAAGATCGTCAAATCCGCCTTTGAGTCAATCGGGAAACGAATTGTACCATAATGATCGGGGGGAAAAATGAGTAAGAACCTTAGAATTTCAGTCCCAAAAACGCACTAGGGTCCCTATAAACACCGATCTAGTGATTTTAGATTTTTCGACGATATCTCGGTCAGCTTTCGAGCTAGAAAAAAAAGTTTTTTTTCATTCTGTAGGGTTTTTTAAGCCCTACAAATTGTTGATATCAAAACAATTTTTGGCGCGAAATCAAATTTTTAGAGCCGTTCGAAAATTTTAAAATTCAATTGTAGCGCGACTCCGAAAGGGGAGTCGCTCCGCAAATTTCCTCACTCAGGAAAATTCCGGAAGAAAGTCGGGAGGCAGGAAGGCGGGAATTGGGCGCCAGTGCGAGAACTCGGACAAGGATTTTCCCTGAGGGGGCCCGGTCTAGCTCGGAAGGAGCTGTGAAACCCTTTCAGAGGAGATCCTTTGTCTAGATTTGACAATACAAATTTGAATCCAGACGACTCGGTAATTCTAGAAAAATTCTGAAAGTACTTTATTACAAAAAGGGGTGGTTGCGGGCCACCAACATGACAAAATTGGCACACAAAAAGAAATTCGAGTTTTTGATTCCTGCCGGTAGGAAAACCGGGAGGGTTATTAGACTTAAAACTACGACGAGAACACTCGAAATTACAAGAAGAGTGATTAAAAAAAAAGAAACCAAGTCAAAGCAAAACCGAGTTAAGAGAAAACACGCGGGAGCGTAAGTAATGAGAGAGGAATTCGGGAGTTCGGCAGGGAGATAGAAAAATGTAAGGAAGCCAAATTTCCGAATCACCTGGCAGAACCGTGTAGGCGGCGGGAATGCGACTTCCGGCGATCCAAGTCGATCGATCCTCTCGATCCGTCCACGATAGATTATCCAAATCGATCGATCCTTTCGATCTGTCCACAATAAATTATCCAAAGTGATTGATCCTCTTAATTCGTCCAACACGTTATCCAAAGAACAGGTCTTATCAAAGCGGCAGCACAGGAAACTCTGAAGGGAGTCGTTTTTGGTCCCTGCAATCGGCCTTGGTAGCGCCATCCTAGTTGTCGCAGGATTCGGGAATTATCACGCTCAAGTGATAAGTAGGGCATCGACTCGTTATCGACCCGTTTCCTATAGATTGTTAGATGGCACCGTAGGCGATAGTTTGACATCTTCCTTGTACTGCGATAGCCGAGAAGGTTTTCCATCCTTGGATTCGGGAGTCTTCTTTCCTTTTCTCTCTTACCAGGCGATTCGGGATTGGCGAAAGAAATAGGAAGGGAATTTTAACATAGCGATATTAACAGAAGATATAGCACAAAAGAAAAGAATCACTTAAATAATAACAGAGATAATTTGTTACCACGTAGGTGCTTCCGGGTGTTCTCGGAGAGGTTCCTGAGCCTTCTTTTCTCCGTTTTTCTTAATGGGCGCGAAAGAATTTAATGGTAAATTTAAGACGATTGATGCCCCAAAAAAGCTTAATGTAACAGCGGAAATTTTCCACGTTACACAATATATCGAAAACAACGACCGACTCATCGCTGGGAAAAATATATGTTATGTATTTTCACCTCAAAAATTTCTCTGAATTTTTTCAGATTTTATAAAGTGGTTGAACGTACTGAAATAGTAGTTTTCACGCATGGAGGGGGGAGTTGGCGCCCGAGCGTAGCGAGGGCGCCAACCCCTCCATGCGTGTAAGACCAGCTTTAACTACTTGTATCGAAGTTTATTTTTTACAACTGAGTGTGTAAACGAGACTATCCAGCGCAAGCAAAGACAACGAAGATTCTCGACGAGTGTGAAGTTTGTTGCACGAGCCGAAGGCGAGTGCAACAATCACACGAGTCGAAAATCTCATCCGGCTATGGTAGGGAAGATGCGCAGTACCCAGTTCATGCAATGACTCGTTAACTTTGCGCACCAGTGCGTAAAGTAACTACTTTACGCACTGGTGGCTTACTTTACGCACTGGTGCCAAAAAGGGATACTTTACACACGCAAAACTGGCATCTAAAGTCGAGTTTTACGCACTTAGTTGTAAAAAAAATAAAAACCACTAAGAACTCCAGTTTTTTGCTCCTAGCGCTTTGAGGTTATGTTCTATGACAAAAGCGATGGCACCATTAAATTCTGTGGAAAAAAATACATCGAAAACATGCATCACACGTCTCAAAATAATTTTCGGTTCACTTTGAATATACATGGAATATATAGGGACGCCATCGGCCGTCTAGGGATTTTCATTGTTTGTCTAATTCCTTCAGGCGTAGCCTAGTTATCGCAATATCCTTAAACATGCGATACATGATTTCGACGTATTTTTTTCCGTAGAATCCGATTCTGCCATTATTTTTACCATTAGACATAACCTCAAAGCGCTAGAAGCGAAAAGTCACTGAAAAATTCAGTTCTTTGCTCCTGGCGCTTCGAGGTTATGTTCTACTATAATACCAATGGTACCATCGACTTCTACGGAAAAAAATACATCAAGAACATGCATCACACGTCTCAAAATAATGTTCGGTTGACCCAGAATATACAAGGAATATGTCCCTATATAGAGACGCCGTCGGCCGTCTAGGGATTTTCATTGTTCCGTAGAATCCGATACCGCTGTTATTTTTATCGTTGGGCGTAACCCCACAACGCTAGGAGCGAAAAACCTGTTTTTTCAGTGATTCTTGGCTTTTAGCGGATTTCTGTCCAGTCTATGTCCAGTAAGACTTCCCTGATAAACTCTTTGATGCTTCGAAAGGTATTTTTTGCTTCATTCTGGAACACCAGAATGCTCGAACTAGTTTTCCTAAATATTTTGTGTCCTAGCGAGATATAAATTTGATAAAACTTACTTTTTCAAACGATCGTTGATGAGTCCTGACGACGGTATTGATCACTACTGGCTATCAATAATTGTTAAAGAGTTTTTTTTGTACTTATGGTACGTCAAGAGCAATTTTAATAAATTGGAACCATAGAAATGTGTATTTTATTCATTTCAATTGAATAATGGTCTTCCAGAATTTGTATAATAGCCGAACAATGAAAATCCCTAGACGGCCGACGGCGTCCCTATATAGGGACATATTCCTTGTATATTCTGGGTCAACTGAACATTATTTTGAGACGTGTGATGCATATTTTCGATGTATGTTTTTCTGTAGAATTCGATGGTACCATAATTCGATGGTACCAAATTGTAACAAGCTACGTGAAGGCACTAGTGGGCTGTTATTTTAGGGAGCGAAGTGGGCAAAGAAATAAAGCAAGAACCTTCACAAATACCTTTGATCTATTTTTTAATAACAATGGCGATGATGATGAGAGCGCGCGCGTGTGGGTGTGTGTGTGAGTGTGTAGCCGTCCGTTCCGTCCGTAGTCGATGGTTGGTGTCGTGAAGTTCGGCGTTCCACATCCAGCTTCCGCCTTCCGTGATGCGGTGGTGTACCCGTTAGATCTCCAGGTGCAGAAGGGTGTCCTCTGGGATCCTTCCTGGGTCAGGGTTTCGGTGTTCTGGCCTCCGGGATTCTTCCTGGCACAACACTGTTGTTCCTCTCCACTCTCTTCTCTTTTCGCGTACGCGTGAGGATAATGGTATCGCTCCGATTAAGGCTCGTATTAGAGTGTGATGGACTTTCGGCGCTCTTCAGCGGCCGAGGCCCTTATCGATGTCAGTGTGCATGTCTCTTCTACTCGTGAGCCTGTTGGCGATTGTGTGTGTCAGTGTGCTCTCTATGAGATTTCATAGAGAGCACTTGTAACGGATGAAATACCACGTTACATGGTATTATAGTAGAACATAACCTCGAAGCGCCAGGAGCAAAAAACTGAATTTTTCAGTGACTTTTCCCCTCTAGTTCTTTGAGGTTATGTCCAATGGTAAAAATAATGGCAGAATCGGATTCTACGGAAAAAAATACGCCGAAATCATGTATCGCATGTTTGAAGATATTGCGATAACTAGGCTACGCCTGAACGAATTAACCGAACAATGAAAATCCCTAGACGGCCGATGGCGTCCCTATATATTCCATGTATATTCAAAGTGAACCGAACATTATTTTGAGACGTGTGATGCATGTTTTCGATGTATTTTTTTCCGCAGAATTTAATGGTGCCATCGCTTTTATCATAGAACATAACCTCAAAGCACTAGGAGAAAAAAACTGGAGTTCTTAGTGGTTTTTATTTTTTGTCGGTACATTCCACCACTTTATAAAATCTGAAAAAATTCAGAGAAATTTTGGAGGTGAAAATACATAACATATATTTTTTCCAGCGATGAGTCGGTCGTTGTTTTCGATATCTTGAATTTTTAAATTTTCGAACGGCTCTAAAAATTTGAATTTCGCGCCAAAAATTGTTTTGATAGCAACAATTTGTAGGGCTTAAAAAACCCTACAAAATGAAAAAAAAACTTTTTTTCTAGCTCGAAAGCTGACCGAGATATCGTCGAAAAATCTAAAATCACTAGACCGGTGTTTATAAGGACCCTAGTGCGTTTTGGGGACTGAAAATCTAGGGTTCTTACTCATTTTTCCCCCCGATCAGTATGGTGCAATTCGTTTCCCGATTGACTCAAAGACCGATTTGACGATCTTATCCGGCTAGACCCTTTAATATGTTATTTAATATATTATCACTTAATATAATTTATTATAAAGGAAATAAAAATTATTTCATACTTTTCACTGCATTTTGTCATATTTTTAATCAATTACATCTACAGCTGGTGAATATTCATATAAACTAACTAGAAATTATTTCATATTTCTTAGTGCAATTTTTCGAAGTCGGTTATATTTTTATTCCAAAAATTATTTTATTTCACACTTTTTAGTGGCAATCTATGAGCAATACGTTTCGTGCAGTAACAATAATTATGAGCAATATATAATTGCAAATGAGATCACTAGGAATACATGTGCAACTAAATGTGGAAGGATTCATAACGTTTAGTAAATTTCTTGTCGTACTACACCACAGAAAAAAGTGAACTTAAATTTGTTCAAATTCGAACATAAGAAAATATCTACTGCTAAATGTGAAAGGGTTCATTGCCAACGGGTAATTCCTTGTCGAGTTACATCACAGAATAGGAATATTGCAGTAACAATTGTTATAAGCATATAATACAGAATAATAAAGATAAAAAGTCGATTAAAAGGTTCATAAATTTTTTTCCAAATAAGAATATCATGAAACCAGCTGTCATCAAATGCGGAAGGTTCTAAGAAATATTAAGAAATCAGCCATCATTAAATATGGAAAGTTCCATCTCAGTCGGCTAATTCGTTGCCGAGTTACATAAAAAAATAGGAATTTTGCAATAACAATTATTATAAATATTAAGAAATTCATAAATTTTTCCTAATGGGAACATCAGCAAATTAGCCGTCATTACATGTGGAAAGTTCCATCTCAATCGGCTAATTCGTTGCCGAGTTACATCATATACTAGGAATTTTGCAAAAACATTAATTATAAACATTAACAAAATTTATAAATTTTTTTGCAAATGTAGTCATCGTGAAAACCTGCCCGGCAGCAAAATGTAAGGGGTTTCATCGATTTCATCAGTTTGAAGCCGAACATACGTGAAAAAAATAGTATTATTTTTTTGCGATAATAGTTGCATAAAGTGGTAAAAAATGAACCAAGGTCAAATGTATTTTTTTTTGTGCGACCAAGTGGCAGTGATACTCTACCAGATGCAAGAAGTTTCAATCCGATTGGTCTATCCGTCTCGGAGTAATAGGCACTACAAAAATACCAATTTTCGGTTTATTGCAAAAAAACGGATAAAAAAATGACAAATCGCAAAATGTCTTTATAACGGGACCACCGCAGAGACATGCTCTACAAGGTGCAAGAAGTTTCATCTCGATGGGTCCAGCCATCTCGGAGTAATCGGGGAACATACATCCAAAAAAAATATACATGTCGAATTGAGTAACCTCCTTCTTTTTCGAAGTCGGTTAATAAAATCCGCGAGCTCTCGACATCGCGCTCGAGCTCTCGACATTGCGTTCGAGCTCTCACTGATTACAATCATTTAAAAAAAAAATCCGTGAGCCCTCGACATAGCGCTCGAGCCCTCACCGATTATAATTATTTAAAACAAGATCAAGAAGCCCTTGACAATGCGCTCAAGCTCTTACTGATTAAAATAATTATATTAAAAATAGAAAAAAAACCAGTAAGCCCTTGACATCGCGATCAAGCCCTTACTGTGTAAAGAATCTAAAAAGATTAAGCATAAAATTGGGTAAATCCGTAAGTTCGCGCGCGAAGGACAATCACATCGCGTTCGACCCCTTATTGATAAAAATCAATGAGCCCTCGACATTGCTTTCGAGCTCTCATTGATCATCGCTCATAAAAGAACTCAATAAGCCCTTGACATTGCGTTCGAGCTCTTATTGACCGCGAAAAGGGAGGGAACGGAAAGTCCCTCCGCAAAAACCCTCAGACTCCTTTGAATCACCTCTGAATAAAGACCATCCAGAGCCCTTCAAAGATCCTGAAACGTCATTTAGGGAACTCTTAAGACTTTGCCCGTCCAGCACACGAATCTTTACCCGCGTTTAGCTTACCTCGATAGAAGCGTCTTTTTTTTAGGACTAGCAGAGGCGCGTGAAACGTCTCAGTATATAAAGGAAGAAAACTTCCAATCGTGGTCAGTTGTGCCCCTGCTTTATCGGAGGAACAATCGTTTTGAATAAAAATATGTTTGTTTTAAGGTTATTTTTACTTTTATTTATTTTGGAATCATTCGTTTCAAAAGTCGGCTCAGTGTTACTTTTCTTTTCTACCTCTGCGATCCATCCAATTCCAATTGTCAATGTATTCTCTGAATACGGAATCTCAATTTCTAATTCCAATTATCAATGTATTCTCTGAATAGGGAATCTCAATTTCTAATTCCAATTATCAATGTATTCTCTGAATAGGGAATCTCAATTTCTAATTCCAATTCTCAATGTATTCTCTGAATAGGGGATCTCAATTTCTAATTCCAATCCTCGATGTATTCTTTGAATAGGGAATCTCAATTTCTAATTCCAATTCTCAATGTATTCTCTGAATAGGGAATCTCAATTTCTAATTCCAATTCTCAATGTATTCTCTGAATAGGGAATCTCAATTTCTAATTCCAATCCTCAATGTATTCTCTGAATAGGGAATCTCAATTTCTAATTCCAATACAGAATCCTAAACTCCCAAGTGCTAAAATTCAAGGTTTCCTTGATCTTTTAACTCCAAATTCGACGTTTGCACTGAATAACGAATTCTCGATCTCCCGATCTCAAATTACGAGAAGTGTCCTCTGTAAAATGGACCTTTCTAGTATCGATTTCCTTCTTCTTTTATGTCTAAAATCAAGATTTTCTCTTCATAGAGAACCTTTTTACCTTCTCCCTTTTTCTTGATAGTCACCTCGTATCAAATTCATTTGTAAGAAAATGTTTAACTAAAACCCATTACAATTTCGTTTGTATTTATTATATCTTCAGATTTCTTCTACGTTCCCTTCAAAATTATAGATTTCGACTTCGTCTATTCTAACAAATTCCTATCCCTGAATCGGTTTTCTACATCGATTAAAAAATGGAAACTAAGTCTTGAATTGCTCTTGAATGACCCTTCAAACCCCCAACTCTAGACGTAACAGCAGTAATATAATAAATGATAATAATAATAAATGATAATAAATAGATGGCAGTAATCGATATAAATAAAATTCTCGTCATGTCTGTACTTTTCTTAGAATTGCCTCAAACTTCGTGTTCTTATCAATCTTGACGAGTAGAACCCGAATCCGGTCTTAGTTCAAACATCTGTTTGTCTGTTTGTTTGTTTGTATGTTACGGGTTGACATGAGAACGGCTAATGAGAACTTGATGATTTTTTATACCTAAGTACTACTATATATTGCGCAAAACATAGGCTATATTTCGTTTGACCTTGATGCCAAGTTTGACCTTGAAGATCGGAAAGGTTTTGTTTGTATGTCACGGGTTGACGTGAGAACGGCTTGCGAGAACTTGATGATTGTTTATACTGAAGTACATCTATATATTGCGCAAAACATAGGCTATGTTTCGTTTGACCTTGATGCCAAGTGACTTCGAAGAGATCAGAAAAGTTTCGTTTCTATTGACTTTATTGGGAGGAAATTCAATTGTGAATAAATTAATAAATTAATTAGAAGAAAAGAATTTCACCCGTCGGTGACGGGTATTGCAGCTGGTATAATAATATAATAAATGACGATGGGTTAGGGTTCTGCCATATAATTTGTTTCCTACACATTAATCGCACTGGCACAAGGGAACTCAGAAAAGTGTTAGCGTCACTGTTGCTATAATTTTTAAATTTTTGCTTATATTGGCTTTGCTGAGATCCATAACAACCCCACTTAAATATAAGCTCAAAATCTTTGTTCTCACTTTAGAAGTTCTCGACGACTGATTTCAAATATTTACACAGCCTATAAGTTGTATGATCGACCAAATCTTGTAATTTTACCTCGCAAAAGTTTCACCAACACTTTTCATTTGTGTCACGTATGTCAATTCATCGAGAGGAACATTCATTCTAAGCTCCATTGTCTTGTGCCGCTTTGATCGGTCACTTAATTCTACGAATTCTTTGCTTGGTCGACCGCGACCTTTCGAACTGCGAGGAACGGGTAATGAAATTTCTTGATTTAGCCATTTTCGATGCTTTTCCAGGAAGCGGCTTTCTGTACTATTACACGCGAGCCATATACGCTTATAAATTATTTTAAAAGTATTAATGGTATGTTGGAGTACATCAATTTTCTCAGGGGGGCACTTTGTAATGATGACTAACTTTTCTTCTGAATCTTTCAATTTTTCATCAAACAACCGCTTTGTGCTTTCTTTCACTAGCTCGTGCAGTTGCTTTCGAGTCATAGACTTGACGGAATCTCCAGAAACTGGTAGAAAACGAAAAGGAAACTTAACCAAACATCAAATTTAAAACAGACTAAAAAGTATAAAATTATTTTTCCTACCTCCGTACAGATTCCCAACCCCAAACAGACAGTCTTGAAAATTTGAGATTGTGAATTTTTAATTGAATCTGTATGGGGCTAGGAAAAATTATTTTATACTTTTTAGTCCATCTTAAAAACGTGGTGTAACAAAAAAAAATAATTTTCTTTATTTAAATAAATTGTATTGCTATCCAATTCTGTGCTATGTTTAAAGTTTCAAGTCTGTAGCTCATCGAGAAGTTAGTTTAAAGTCAATTTGCAAAATTTGTACCGAACAGACGGAGAAGAAAACAAGGTTCTAAAAAGGGAATATATTTGGAGTCTCATTTTTTTTAAAAGTGAAAACATGTGATAACTTTTTTGCGGTATACTAATTCTAGACATCCTGAAGTTTTATACCATTTAACTTGTATGCCGTTGCAAGCTTATAGATCGGTAAAAACACATATGAAAAAATTTAAACATTGACAAAAATATGATTAATGTAATATACATACCTTCTGTAATAACATCCATTACAAATTACGCCACAAAGATCACTTCTAACATAAAAATTATCATAGGATAAAGACGCGTACGAATGGAATGCTACGATCAAAGACATGTGTATCGAACAAATGCTGTGTTCAAAGTGTAGGCACAGGTTGTTGTTTAGGTAAACACAGATAAGGAGTGCACCACGTGATGGCATATTTATCTGTCTATTTTCGAACACAACCCTCTATTTAAATATTTACAATTTTGATTTTTGGCCAGGTTTTCAGCCCAAATATCACTCTGTGCGACGGATGTCGCAACATGTGTCCTAATCGTGCCAAACCTTGTCCCTTCGAATAATCGCTCTCATCGATATTGCGATCCATATCTTCAACCAATTGCTTATCAGATGTCGCAACATAATACATGATAGCTCATCGCTATTACAACATGTGTCAACTTAACCTATGAATTTGTTGACTTCCACGTTGGGCGGTACTAAGATCGATCCATACCGATCGAGCGTTATAAATCAATTCGTAAAATTAATTTCTCGACGAAATCGTGAAAAGAAAACGGTGTATCGGAGTCCAGGAACTTTGTGACAGAAAATCCGTGTTCTCTGTCACAAGCTCAATACATAATATGAAATATTTATCTATTATGCGAAACTGATTATAATATTAATATACAGATTGTCACATAAATCATATAAAATATTTCTGAAGACGATCAGCAGTAATGATTGAAACGTATAAAAGATGTCCACTAAAACCTGGCTAAATTAGAAAACCAAGAAAAATAAAGAGCTATTTTAACCCCTTAACCTCCAACCTTTGAGATAAGTACCGGAATTTTTTATATGGGTTACTCTGAAGTATCTAAAAATAGATAGTGAAGAAATTTTTTTAATCAACCGCCGGGGAGGGTTGAAAAAAAATTAAAAAGGGGGTTTTTTCAAAATTTTGAGAAAACGGTAAGAACTAGCGAAAAAAGTTCTCATTCAAAGTTATAGAACTCTAAATTTTACACAAAAATAGTCCTCTAATTTTTGTTGCTATTATTTAAATTAAAAGAGTTAGGACGGCTAGAAGCTAGGGGATGACAGTTGCAGCTTCAAAAAATCATAACTCGCTCAAAAATGAAGATATTCCCAATTTTTTTGTTGTTTTTATTTAAAGAATTATAAACTTTTATTCTAGAGATAAATTTTTTTTAAATTTTGTAGAACAAAGTTATAACAATTAAAAATTTTTAATTTTAAACCACAATACTTAAGGGGAGGTTCTCATCAAACGGTAATTTCCTTGATTTTTTTTGGGTTGAAGGCATTAATTTAACAACTCCAATTTTTGCACACATATATTTCTATTTCTATTTATTTAAGCATATACCCTTGTTTCCATGGGGCAAGGAAAGAATACAGTAGACGTGACATGGTAATTAAAGTACATAAGAAATTAAGACTGATAATTAGAGTAAATATTAGAGAAACACGTATAAATTCGAATTTGAATGAGATTTAGATGAATAACGAGTTATGTTAATTATTTAGAGATGATTAAATTGGATAAAATTTAAACAGTAGAGTAAGTGAATACTGAACAAGATAATAGGGAAGGCCAAAGTTAAGGTGCCGTGGAGATGACCCAGATAAGACAAGAGATTGAAATTAGGGATTTTCAGACTTCTCAGACTCGAGTAAATATGAATGAAGTCTATTACGAAAGATTTCGATTTTAGTGGCGGAGCGAATCTCGGCCGGGAGTGAACCCCAGAGATAAGCTCCAGACACTAGAAAAGATTTACGATACGATTCGGTCCGAAAGTGAGGAATGACAAGGTTTATGCCATCGTGAGTCACCCTGTGAGAATACCTGGTCCGGTCATCGAGAGTGGAAAACAGGTTTGCCAGATAGGGTGGTTTGCCGGTGGAAAGGAGTTGGAAGAGGCAACAGCCCAGGAAGTATGTTCTTCTGTTAGCCACCGATAGCCAGCCGAGTCGGTGAAGACGGTAGGGGGTGATATGGTCGTCCGTTCTAAGGTCAAAGATGAACCTGACGCAAGAATTTATCACCCTTTGCAGCCTGAGGTCAAGGATGTCAGGGATAGAATTGTAGACTACACAGCAGTAGTCAAGAAGGGGAAAAACTAGGGACCTGACAAGCTTGGTGCGGAGTGCGATGGACAGGACATTACGCCGGTGTTTCAGCCGATAGAGAACGAAGTTTACTTTATTACAGATAAGTCCAGTATGGGCCTTCCAAGAGAGAGTTCGCGAAAAGATGACACCCAGATTACGCACGTCGCTAACCCAGGGGATGGGGACTCCACCCAAAAGGATGTTAGGGATGGAGTCATATTTGTGCCTGGCAACCTGGCCCGAGCTGCCGAAGATAATAGCCTTGGTCTTGGCGGCATTGAGACGCAAGGAGTTGGCATGAGCCCAGTTTGCGACAGCCCGAGCATCAGAAGCCAGGCGAGCAAGTGCGGAGTGGAGTTCACCAGGGTAACAGGTGAGGTATAGCTGGGTGTCATCAGCGAAAATGATGTGACACATATATATTAGTTATTGAAGTACAAAAAAAATTTGTTTGATGAAAAATTATACAATTTAGTTCTTGTACATAGACCGTAACGTGACGGTCTAAAAAAAGTGTCGATGTCTCCTCCATCGCAGAGTCCTGAAAAATTATCTAAAATCAAAAAACCAAAAATATTTTTTAATATATAATATTTCGTAGGGGTTATACCTATAATATTAATAAAAAGTCAAAAATAAAAAAAATGACGTCTGTTTGAATTGTAGGTACCGATTTTTGCTTTTTTTTCGCCCTTTAAAGTAATAAAACAAAACTAAAAAATATCAAATATCACCTGCATTTTGGTATAACCCCTGGCAAATTTTGTCTAGTTTATGATGAAAAAAAAAATGTCGATTCATCAAGTAATTTTTGAGATACGATGGAGGAAGTTTTCAAAAACATGGTTTTTCAGGAAACACGTTTAAAGTTTAAGCACTCTATGATCATCTAAGCATATATAAAGGCGTACCCTCAAAATTTTTTGGGAATACAGCATACTTGCGACCTCTGCTGGCAGTAAAAGTAGTTATATTCACCTCAGCACGGTCATACTGGCGCAAAATTTAAATCTGGGGACGAAACTACAAGTTATCGTGAAAATTCGATTTTTATCAAAAATTGGGTATCGCGTTTTTGTGCTATATCTCAAGAAAAAATAATATTCGGCTACACAAATTTATGGACACATTCTACACATAATAAGCTACTAAAATCAGCAAAAAAAAATCGATTTTTTGAAGTTGCTTGATGAGAACCTACCCTTAACGCAAAAATATTTTTTTTTACTATTTTGTTTACTATTTTATAAATTGTCTTGTACCTTTGAAAATTTTTGTTTACCTTCTAAAAAAATAATAATAATAATGATAATAATGAGCAGTTATAACAACTACAATATATTATAATTTCTTAAAAATTTATGAACTTTTTTCAATTCATTAATTCATTATTTAGTTTGTTAACTATTCCAATCTCATCAAAGTCGTTGATTGATAAATTTTGAAGTCATCAAATTCTAAAAAATTTATAACATTTGTACAAATCAACCAAGATACCGATTTGTAATTTTTTTTAGAAATTCGAGAAATTCCTTCAAAGGGTATAGCCGAATAAGCATGATAAACGTGCCCCTTAACCAAATTGAACTTATGTTACGTCATTCGAAAGAGCTTTCTAAGAAATCCATTTCCACGAAGTTTTAACCACCTACCCTTTTTACTAGGGTAGTTATTAAGCGAAACACGATTTACAGTTTAAACTTAATTTCTTTTTTTCTATTCCAGCAAAAATTATGAAAAAAATCTACAATACTGTAATTAGTATGTTATATATAATGAAATTTTTTCAGAATATTTGCTGAAAAATTTATTTTTAAAGAATTACAAAAGTTTTAATATTCAGTGTTTTAATTAAAATTATCGAGTGACAAACTTGATATTTTTACGGTAGAAGCTTTTTTTAATGTCTACTAATTCCTAATTTTTCCAGATTTTTGGAAGTGGTGCAACAAAATGAAAAAAATTAAAAATTACTTTTTTTCTCATTTCACCGTGTTTGTCAACTATTAGTCAAGGTTGTTAATCTTGGCAATTCTCTTTGATATAAGTGAAAAACTAATTAGTAATGATGGACCGAACTATTTACTGCACAACAATATCTTAAAATGTAAAAACAAGATAAATCCGTTCAAAGTAACGTATATTTCTGGTATTATGATTATACTGTAAGAAATATACATATTTTAAACTATTACGAATATTTTTTTTATTTTTTAAATGCCATGTGTTTGATAAAATGAACATTTCAATTCTACCAACTGTTACAAATACTTTTTTATATTTAAATTATTGGGTTGACAACCAAGTAATTGCGGATTTTGTCATTTATTTGCTTTGAAAAATCCGCAATTACTTAGTTGCCAACCCAATATATGTGTTAGATAAAATAAGTAATTCAAACCCACCAACTATTATGAGCAGTTTTTTATTTTACAAATGTGCGTCATAGTCGACTCCAGTTCGATATTTCTTAGTGAAAAAATTTGTACACATTAGTCAAATATATATCAAAATATTTTTAAAAGTTCGATAGATTTAATCAATTTTTCTATCCTAAAAAAATTTTCAAAAAAACGTTTTTTTTAGGCCTCCTAATTCAGTATACCCTCTTAAAAATCAAAAAACTGCTCGTAATAGTTGGTAAAATTGAAATACTTATTTAAGTAATATAAAATATGTATATTTCTTGCAGTATAATCATAATACCAGAAATATACGTTACTTTGAAGGGATTCATCTTGTTTTTACATTTGAAGATATTGTTGTGCAGTAAATAGTTCGATCCATCATTACTAATTAGATTCTCACTTATATCAAAAAGAATTGCCAAGATTAACAACGTTGACTAATAGCTACTTCTATACACAGTAAAATGAGAAAAAAGTACTTATTAATTTTTTTCATTTTGTTGCACCATTCCCAAAAATCTTGAAAAATTATTATATATTAATTTCAATTAACCCCTTGCACTACGCTGAAATTCGCAAGAAGCCTTGCCTAACTGTGCACTCGAATGGTCGCGAAAAGAGGCGAAGTGGCGGAGCCCGAGTGTTGGAACTTGTGAAATTCAAATGAATTTGAATAAAAACTTTTAAAAAGTATTTTAATTACATATGATTGCAATAAATTTTAAAAATACCACGTTTTATTTAAAAAATCACGAGTACGGCTCGTGATATTCATGTTTGGCCCGAAATGTCGATTACGAGTCAGACTCGTGATATTCATGTTTGGCATGAAACTAGACAACGAGTCTGACTCGTGATATTCAAGTTTGGCCTAAAATTTTAATCACCAGTCAGACTCGTGAAAATAGTGCAAGGGGTTAAAAAAATTGAATATTAAAACTTTTGTAATTTTTAAAAAATAAATTTTTCAGCTAAAAATTCTGAAAAAATTTCATGATATATAACATACTAATTACAGTATTGCAGATTTTTTTCATAATGTTTGCTGGAATAGAAAAAAAGAAATTAACTTTAAACTGTAAATCATGTTTCGCTTAATAACTACCCTAGTAATAGGGGTAGGTGGTTAAAACTTCGTGGAAATGGATTTCCAAGAAAGCTCTTTCGATTGACGTAACATAAGTTCAATTTGGTTAAGGGGCACGTTTATCATGCTTATTCGGCTATACCCTTTGAAGGAATTTCTCGAATTTCTAAAAAAAATTACAAATCGGTATCTTGGTTGATCTGTAAAAATGTCATAAATTTTTAAGAATTTGATGACTTCAAAATTTATCAATCACCAACTTTGTTGAGATTGCAATAGTTAACAAACTAAATAATGAATTAATGAATTGAAAAAAGTTCATAAATTTTTAAGAAATTATAATATATTGTAGTTGTTATAACTGCTCATTATTATCATTATTATTATTATTTTGTGAATTTTAATATTTAAAATAAAATTTAAATATTTATAGTTATGTCGTTAAAAAGTCATAGTAATAATAATAATAATGATAATAATGAGCAGCTATAGTAATAGTTATAAAAAGTAATTCTGATATAATATTAAAAGAATATTATATTTTACTAACTTATTATATATAAGTAGTTTTAGAGAAAACATTTTTTATCATCATTTATATGCGCTGTATTACTTAAAAAGCATAAAAAATCGAGTTTTCTTTAAATATAAAATAAAGGGTTGCAACCCCTTGGGTCATAAGCACACCTAACATCTTCGACTTTTTATGATAAATATTTTCCACTTTGTTTTTTTGGAAAATATTTATTACAAGCCGAGATATAATAAAAAAATGATTTTCGGATAAAACTTTGAGGGGGGGGGTCGTTTTCACCCCATTAAAGTGGATGTCAGCACATAAAAAAAAATACGTGTCCCTTATTTGTTCGAGTATTACATCATATCAAAAAATTATTGAAATCGGTGAGGTCGGGTTGGACATCTGGTGAAATCGGGTTCCGACCGACCCGATAAAAACACATGCGCCGGACCTGTGCTTGAAATTTTCGTATCGTCGACCATGAATCTAGCATTCGACCAAGTAATTCGCCTGCTTATTTTCGTCGAGCGCGTCTAGTTCACGATGCTCCGCTTCGCGGCGCTAGAGGAGGGACAACTTTCGTGCGGGCTATTGTACATATTTGGGAAATAATTGTCTTTTATTTTCTCATTATGGAATATACATTCCAATACGCGCTCTGCTTTGAGGTTATGGAAAGCACGTATTTTCAATATATATATTCTCAAATATGTAAAAAAATGAAGAATTACGATTCGTAGCTTGTTATCATCCTCGTTAAGTTAGGTGATAATTATGAAATTTAGATCAGTATTAAAAATTTTTTTTAAATTCTATGTACAATTAATTTCATGACAAACTTGAAAAATATTTATTTCATAATTGACTTTTTAAATGACACTGAAATCAACCGACTCTCTGATAATTTTTGAAATTTCTAGAACAAATTAATTATAATATAAAAACAATATTTTTAAAAATTCATACTTTTAATATTTTAATTTCTCGACGTTCAATTTTTTAATTAAAATTTTGCCATTATAATTTAATTGTCATAAAAATTTAAGAAATTGTTAGATGTCGGTCGATTTCAGTATCATTTTTAGACTTGTACTGAAAACTAATGTTTTCATTTATTATAACTGTTACGGCCGTTACGTTCGTTATGACCGTTACGCCGGGGAGAGGTTTCCGATTTCTTGCGAAGCATCTCCTCGGAGCGTTCTCACGGGATTTTGGAGCTGAGTTGCACATTCCGGCTACGTTATCTCCCGTGGGAGACGAGCCGTGGTGCAGCTCAGAGATGCTACGCGGTTTCGCGATCCGCGATTTTGGTCTCCTTACGCCTAGCTGATATTAGCAAGCGCAGTTCTGGACAGGTAGAGACTCTGAGTCTGACCCGCGATCTGTCTGGTTGTTTAGCTTTTGATCGTGACACCTTCTCTCGCGTTAGTTAGAGCCACTTTGTACCCGGTGCCCTCTTCCCAAATTGATATTCAGTTGCCAATAAAGGTCACTTTAGGTGACTTTATTGACCCCTTCATTTCTGTGTCTACGAGTTCTTTTCTTTTCCCTTCCTTTCCCGGCTATCCATTGACCAGGTAGGTCAGTAGATAGCACCTTCTCACGAAGGATCCCACGTGACGACCCTACGGGACGTCACAAATTGGTGTCAGAAGTGTTGAAATCCATCCCCTCAGAACCAGAAACAAAAAATTTATCTGACACACAAATCGGTGTCAGAAATCCTGAAACCCACCCTTCAACAAAAAAAAATATATATATTCGGTTTGAATCGTGGCGAAGTGTATTGGTGTGTGTCGTGAGAAATTTGTAAGGATACGCCGCAAACTAGTGATCACCGGCGACACTCCACACCGTACAATCATCTCAACCCCATCGAGCGAGAAATCATCGGTTCTGGATACGGACCACCGGCGCGGAATACGGATTCGTGACTTTCGGGACCCAGGATTCTGTTCAGCCGATTGAGGAAGCTCACAATTCAAATAAGTATCAATGTTTGTGTTACTGCTCGTGATTTGCGTCCTAAAAGGGTGAGTCACTATAACATAATATTGTTGCAATTATTTTGTTTCTTTTTCTGTCCATTATTGTTTTGAAAATTGTTCATGTCAAGTGTTGACAGACGTGAACTAAGATCCCAAAGATTCAATAACTGGCGTGATATCGATAATACATCTATTAGCTCAGGATCCTCAAATAATTCAGAAATGGCTAGCGAAATAGATGTTCACTTTTCATTTAAAGATGCTCTACACTTAGTCCCAAGTTTCAGTGGTCACAATATATCGTTTGATAGGTTTGTGAAATGTTGTCAGCGCGTTCAAACGCTACTACCGGAAGCGTTCGAATCAAAATTTTTAGTAGGAATACAAACAAAGTTATACGGTCAGGCGTATGAAAGGATAGAATCAAAATTAGAGTCTCTCACCACAGTAGATAGATTTTTGAAAGAACTAAAGAAATTATATACAAGAGGCGAAGAACTTTCGGATTTGGAGCATGAACTGAAGAACATGTTCCAAAGCCCGAATGAAAAAGTTTCAGATTTTGCTGCAAGAGTAAACAAAATCTTGAGAAAAATAAAAGATCGGATTAATACTACTTATTCTTTAGAGAACCAAGTAACTTATAGAAATCAAAGACGAGAAGTAGCACAAGAAATAGCTCTTCAAGCTTTCGTGCGAGGTCTTTTAGATGAAATTGCGAATAATTTATTGAATAAGAATCCCATCGATCTCGATGAAGCAATCGAAGAAGGTAGAACAATTGAAAAAGAACTAGCTAAACGTCTTTTAATTAATAATAAAAGATATTCACATTTTGATACCAGTTTCAAAAATAGATCTCAAATTAATAATGCGAGAATCAGATTTTGCGAGTCAGAAGAATTAAAAGATAAAACAAAACATTGCCAAAATTGTGGAAAAACCGGTCACTCCTTTGAAGAATGTAAATTTAGAATAAAATGTTATAATTGCCAAAAATTAGGTCACAAAGCAAATGAGTGTAAAATACAAAAAAATAAATTTCAAAATGAACTCCCAGAAACTTATAACAAACAAAGTCGTGAGAGTAACTACCAAAATAAGAATAGAAATAGCTCATACTCGTTTATTCAAAAATAAAAAACCAAGTGAGTCACAACAAAGAAACTTTGGATACCAAAATTTAGATATTGAAGAAGAAAAATTAAAAAACTTGGTTAGAACACTTTTAACTGAAATTAATCCACAAGCTTTAAACTCGAAATCGACTCCTCAGGAAGGTGCGCTGAAGAGTCAGATTCAGAAGAAGCACCAAATCAATGTCATAAACTTGAAAAAGCAAACATTAGATTCGGAAAAGGAATAAAAATAAAACCTGGTACCATAATTTGGAGTTCCCCAAAATTAGAAAAGGAAAGCGGTGAATTTTTCCTAGATACCGGCGCGGAAATAAATATAATAAAGTGTTCCTGCGTAAAGGATCACATAGTTTGTAAAACAAACACAAGATGTGAAATATCGGGGATTACCGATGGTATAACCGAGTCTTTTGGGACTTGCGAGTTGACCATCAATGGAATCAAAACCATATTCCACATCGTAGAGAATAGCTTCCCAATAGAGCAAGATGGAATGTTGGGAAATGAATTTTTCCGACACTATCGGGCTATTATCTCCTACAAAGATGAGTACATTTCAATGCATGGTCAAAGAATTCCATTTAAATCCTGCGAATTTATCAATATACCACCTAGAACGCGACAACTATTGAAATTACGTGTAACAAATACTGAGATTAGTGGAGGATATATTCCCTCCATAGAATTAGGAAACGGAATTTATTTAGGAAAAGCGTTAGTTCAAAATATTGACGGCTTAGCTTCAGTTTATGCAATAAATACCACAGAAAAAACAGTTACAGTAAAAATTCCAGAAGTAGAACTAGAACCTTTCATTGAAACTAACGAAATAGAAAATAACAATAAAATATATCAAGTGAAAATTTCAGAAAATGATCGATTTAAACAGTTAAAACCATTATTAAAATTAGAACATCTTAACGAAGAAGAAAGACAGCATGTGGAAAAACTTATTTCAGAAAACACAAACTTATTTCATATACCGGGTGACAAATTAGGATCTACTTCAGTAATGAATCATGAGATTCATACTACAGATAATATTCCTATTAATGTAAAACAATATCGTTTTCCACCAGTCCACAAGGAAGAAATTAAAAAACAAGTCAAAGATTTATTAACAAACAATATAATACAACCGTCCTCATCTCCGTTTAATTCTCCTGTTTGGATCGTCCCCAAAAAGGAAGATTCACAGGGTAACAAAAGATGGCGTATGGTAATTGATTTTAGGAAATTGAACGAAAAAACAATTCCAGATGCATACCCTCTTCCAAATATAACGGACATATTGGATCAATTAGGAAATGCTCGTTATTTTTCAGTTTTTGATCTTGCCTCAGGATTTCACCAAATCGAAATGCATCCCCGCGATAAATACAAAACTGCGTTTTCAACACCTAACGGACACTATGAATTTAATAGAATGCCCTTTGGTGCAAGAAACGCCTCTGCAACGTTTCAAAGATTAATGGATGTAGTTTTATCAGGATTACAGGGAAATGAAATTTTTGTATATCTAGATGACACAGTCATCTACGCGGAAACCCTCAAAGAACACGAAACAAAATTTAAAAGATTAGCAGAACGTCTCACAAAAGCTGGACTCACTTTACAAATTGACAAATGTAGATTTTTAGAACCAGAAGTAGTATATTTGGGGCATATTATTAGTGCCAATGGAGTCCGACCGAATCCAGACAAAATAAAAGCAATAAAAGAATATCCAATACCCAAAACGGATACTAATATTAAACAATTTTTGGGTCTTGTAGGTTATTATCGTAGATTTATAAAGAATTTTGCAAAAATAGCATTACCTTTGAGTAGACTATTGAGAAAAGATGCGAAATTTGTGTGGGAAGAAGACCAACAAACAGCATTTGAGATATTAAGAGATAAAATATGCGAAGAACCAATTCTACAGTATCCAAAATTCTCAGAAGAATTCATTGTAACCGTAGATGCATCAGACTATGCAATCGGCGCGGTATTAAGTCAAGGAAAGATAGGTTCTGACAAACCCGTTCATTTCGCTTCTAGAACATTAAATACAGCCGAAAGAAATTACGAAACAACGCGAAAAGAATTGTTAGCGATAATTTTTGCAGTACAGCAATTTAGACCTTATTTGTACGGTAAGAAGTTTACTCTCGTAACTGACCACAAGGCGTTAACTCATTTAAAAACAAAGGATAGACCGAGTCCACAATTGCAAAGATGGCAGATTCTTTTGAATGAATATACTTTATAGATTTAAATCTTCGAGGGGTTCTCCAGGGGGTTCGCAAAATGATTTTAACAGACTCGATTTTCTTAACGAAGGGTCGTGGTTGTTGTTTTTGTTGTTCTTGTTGTTGTTTCAGTTGTTGTTCTTTTAGTTGTTGTTGTTGTTGTTGTCGAAACTGATCTTTTATTAGTTCTTCTACAGATCTCTCTGGATCGTGGTAGAGGGGTGTTTTAAATGTTTTGAGGAGCTTGTCCTTCAAGACGCTTCTGCCCCCACGGGTGGTCTTCCTGAGTGGGCGACGGACTTTACGCGACTTAGCCACTAAAATTAAGATTCAGTTAAATGAGTGAAAAAAAAAAATTTAATTGAGGATTTTTTTAAAAAGAGATAGACTTATTGAGGAGATGCATCGAAATGCTAACAATCCTCAAGTCTGGATAGGATTCCTCACTACAACGATGCATCGAAATGCTGACAGACCGTAGTAGAGGAAGAAGGGACTAATACTCAGCGATGCATCGAAATGCTAGCAAACCGAGTAAAAGTATAGGATAGGAATTGAACTCAGCGATGCATCGAAATGCTAACAGACCGAGTGAGGGTGGGACCCAACGATGCACCGAAGTGCTGACAATCGGGTGGAGGTTAAGAAAAGAAAAACCAAGGGCTTACTTACTTTGAGAAATCATTTGAAATAGAGACTTGGTTTTGAAAAATTTTGGTTCTTTACTCCAAAAAAGTTGAAAGACAAGTAAGCGATGTACAATGATTTTGGACGTTGATATAGGACGAAAATCGTTTCCTGTCCTTTAGGACCAAGTACATTTTGAATTTCGTCGGTCTTTCTCTAATATTGCCCTCTTTGTTTTAAATGGCATTCCTGTAGTTTCTTTCCTTGTCGTTTTCTCTGTCTTCTTTCAAAAAGAAATAATCTTTTTCTATTTAGTTTATGCAGTTTGACTTTTATGGCTTTTAAGTGACAATGACAAGTCATAGGAAAGATCTACTGTCTTTCTTCAACCTATTGGAAAACTCCTTGTTTAATACATATGTCTCGCATGGATCAATCGCCTATGCACTGTAGTATATAGGCTTTAGCTCTATATAAAAAAAAAGGTACTTGAAAGGGTCTACATTAACCATTCGCAGTGAGAGAGAAGAACTCATATGAAATAAGAGTAATAATGCAGTTTTCTGTTTTTAATTCTGGTTGAATTTACTATGTCTAATATTCAGATCGATTTCGTTAATCGTTGGACGTAACACAACGTAAAAGCTTTACAATCATTGGAATTTATTGCCGTAAAAGATATTGCAGTTGGAGACTTACCTATATTATCTTCTTTTTATTCTGCATATCTTTGGGCCAAATTCTTAAATATTAAAATACCATCATGGAAAGGGTATATGCAAGTTATGTCTGCTGGAATACCGTATGCAATGTCGGAAATTGTTTGTTTACCATTTATCAATGGACCACCATCAAACTTGACGACATTGAATAGTTCTTTACACTATGCAGCAGCTGAGACACGTAAGCTGAATAGGCAAACATGCTTTGTTACATATGATCAGCCATTATATGCTAAAGCTCTTTCGATAGTAGAAGAATCGCAAGGCGAAGAACTAAAAAATGTTGTTGTTCGTCTTGGTGGCTTCCACTTATTAATGTCGTTCTTCGGAGCAATTGGATATATTATGTCCGGGAGGGGTTGAAGATTTATGGACAACTGTATATGGGTCATTCCACGCCAAATCAATCACTTTTGACCCTTCTATTTTTTGATTTGTCTGAAATTTTTTTATGTTATTCTACTCTCTAAAAAAAATTTTAGAGAATTTTTTCAAATTTTTTTTCAAAGCCGATTTCAAGATATCGATTTTTTCGATTTTTCCTTCAAATAACTTTGTAAATTTGTAACTTTGCGAAAAATAGACGGATTGGAAATTTTTTTTTTCATTTTATTGCATTTTTTGCGTACTTTTTAAAGAAAATTGTTAAAAAATCTTCACTTGCGTTTTTCGTAATGATTTTTCAATTTTTATGTCCAATTATTTTTTTTTTTAATGATTGCCATATTTAATTTTTTTGAAAAATTTATATTTCAAAGTACTGCTTGTTTAACATCTTTTGTGAAAATTTCATAATGGGATGCGGATTTTTTATATTTTTTTCACATTTTTTAAAAATTAAGAAATTTTTTTATCATCGTATGAACAGTTTGGATCTTGTTATTGACAGATAATATATCAATGTATAATCTCATTATAATCTTTCCACGCAATTATCTCGCAAAATATTCATCATTCGAAAAAAATGTTTAAACAAAACTTGCTCTATTTGAAGGGGTACATTCAATGATGTACACTGTTTTTTTCTGGGTGGAGGTGTGTCCGAAATTTGAAGGTAACCTTTCTTTTTATAAGGTAGGTGTCTAGTCTAGAGAGCGAAAAAACCAGCTTATTTTCGAAAAGGTTTTTCTCAGCTTCTTTATTAGATATCACTATTACAACATTTTCTAGGACATAATGCTATTCTTATCGAATGGGAAAAAAATGGTTTACATCGTCCAGCGCTTTTTTTTCAAGTTTCAGAAGGCGCCAAAGTCGAGTCCTTAATAAAAAGGCGTTCCCACGGCGGACAAACAATCTCCGCAACCACTACATCGATTTTGATGAAACTTTGTACGATTCTTTATTAAGGTGTTTTGTATGGTAATTCAACAGATTTTTAGAAAAAAATTTATAATATAAAAATTTACATGACGCAAACGGTGCAAAAATATGTCGATTTTTGTACAGTGTTTTTCAAATAACCGTCATATTTTTCTATTATCGATTTTTGATAAACGGTGGTGATTTACCATGTGGCAAACCTTCCTCTTTAAAAAGATTTTTCCTATTTTTGTTTCAAACGTTCCAATCCGAAGATTGTTTGTCCGCCATGGGCGCACCTTTTTATCGAGGACTCGACTTTGGCGCCTTCTGAAAATTGAAAAAAAACGCTGGACGATGTAAACCATTTTTTTTCCATTCGCTAAGGATAGCATTATATCCTAGAAAATATTGTAATTGTAATGTCTAATAAAGAAGCTGAGAAAAACGTTTTCGAAAATAAGCTTGTTTTTTCGCTCTCTAGACTAGACACCTACCTTAAAATGGAAACGTAGCTTTTTTTCACGCTAGACACATAGCTTACTTCAAGAGGAATCCATTGACCTAAACTATGTTGATCTTGAATTGTCATTTAAGGTCATTTCAATGGCTTGAAGTTTTCTTCTTCACTGCCCGTCCAAAAAATGTTTCTCATCTTCTAAATTCAACAAGACGAGTTTGAATGCTATTGGCATTAATGTTTACAAACACAGAATATGAAGGCTCGAATAACAAATGTTTGCAGGCAAATTGCTACGGAAACTTTAGAAGAAGTTGAAGTGTCACTTAGGGATCGAATCAGGTGCTGCATAAATGTTCAAGGACATACTTTTGAATTGAAATGACCTTGAATGACACTTCAAGGTCAACATATTTTAGGTCAATGGATTCGTTTTGAAGTAAACTATATGTCTAGCGTGAAAAAGACTACGTTTCCATTTAAAAAAACAAAGGTTACCTTCAAATCTCGGAGACGCCTCCACCCAGAAAAAAACAGTGTACATCATTGAATGTCCCCCTTCAAATAGAGCAAGTTTCGTTTGAACATTTTTTTCGAATGATGAATATTTTGCAAGATAATCGCATGGAAAGATTATAATGAGACACCCTGTATACATTATACATTCATAAAAAAAATTTCTTAATTTTTAAAAAATCTGAAAAAAATATAAAAAATCCGCATCCCATTATGAAATTTTCACAAAAGATGTTAAACTAGCAGTACTTTGAAATATAAATTTTTCAAAAAAATTAAATATGGCAATCATTAAAAAAAAAAATAATTGGACATAAAAATTGAAAAATCATTACGAAAAACGCAAGTGAAGATTTTTTAACAATTTTGTTTAAAAAGTACACAAAAAATGCAATAAAATGAAAAAAAAAAAATTTCCAATCCGTCTATTTTTCGCAAAGTTACAAATTTACAAAGTTATTTGAAGGAAAAATCGAAAAAATCGATATCTTGAAATCGGCTTTGAAAAAAAATTTGAAAAAATTCTCAAAAATTTTTTTTAGAGAGTAGAATAATATAAAAAAATTTCAGACAAATCAAAAAATAGAAGGGTCAAAAGTGATTGATTTGGCGTGGAATGACCCATATGCAGCAGACTCAGTGAAAAAAATGTTAACAGGTCATGCTTATGCGAGGGCATTACGAGCTCATATAATGTCTTTCACAGCTCTCGGTATTATAATTTGCAGAAGCTTAAACCCTTCTGATGAATTCAAGGATTACATTAAATATACCTTCGGCACATGGGATTCAGAAGCTCCACTTCTCACTGATTGTGATGAATAACCAAAGATTTTTGATATGTGTGAAGAAATTGTACAGAAGCTGATGGTGTTAGAAAATAATGGCCCAACTTCCAAGCTATGGGTTCAGTATTTCAAAAGTGTTATTATTGCATTGCAATTTTTGGAAGCCGAACGGTTAGGTAATTGGGAACTGCACCTACAAAGTGTCAAACAAATGCTGCCATTCTTTCATGCAAGTGGGCATTACCAGTATGCTAAATATGTTCAAGTCTACTTGCAACAAATGGCAAACCTAGAATTGACCATGGATCCACTTGAATTTGATGAATTTACGAAGGAAGGTTATTTTACTATTCGTAGTTCAGATAAAGCATGGGCTGGGATCTGGTCTGATATGGTTATTGAGCAGATACTCAATCGTTTTTTTGGTACAGACTTGAAGCATGGAAGAGGTGTGACTTCTAGTGTTGTAACACGGTATTTAAGGGGGGACAACCATTTAGAACCTCGAAATTGAGCAGTTTTTTGGGAATTTTTTTGAAGGGGCAGAAATAAATAGATCTTTTTGAAATTTCTACAGTTTATTATACCTATTTTAACGAGTATTTTCCATTTTTAGTAATAAAAAAATATTGAAAATTGACGGAGATATCGCATGATGAACCCGAATGGTCGCAGGGGCATTTTTTTATGGTGCCAAGTGTAGCGTCGTGAAAAATGATCTGAAATAGAAATACAAAAGAATGCGGTCAGTATATGCCTGTAGTCACTCGGTAAACCTAATTTTTTGATAATAAGTTAAGAATTGTAGATATGGCAGACATAAAATCAAAAAAGTCGTTATTTTCGAAAAAAAATTCTTCTACACTTATAAAAAAAAATCGTTAATTCTGAGAAATTTCTAATATTTTTAGGTTTACCAAGTGGTCTCATATGTTTTGAAAACATGTGCAAAATTTTGGCCCGATCGGTTGAATAGTCTCTGAGCAATCGTTGGCACCGAAAAAAATAAAGTGCAAAAAAAAGTTTCGAGAAAAACGCGTTCAAAGTTTTGGTAACGGAAAAGTGTTTGATAAAGCTACTTACCGACTAATCTGCTATGCCAGCTCCATACAGCAGGCCTTTAGTTTCTTCAAAAAAGGCATTTTGCTCCATCCTCTCCTCTTGTCGCGCCGTTCGAACCTCTCTCGTCGAGAAAAGGCTGCGCCTGTCTTCCCGAACGATTCGACGCTCATCGACTTTGCTAGCGTAATCCATAGCTTGCTTGCCGATTTGCAGCTCCAGTTCTTGCATAACTTTTAGGATTTGAGAATAACCTTCGTTGAATATAATTGCTGCTAAATCAGCCGCAATTTCAACTATTTTGAAGCCGCAATGAAGGTGTTTAGGAGCCAAACGCCAGATAATTGCGTTGAAACTTTCATTGGCGTTCTGCGTGTGGCCTCCTAAGCACGTGCTTAATAAATCGTCATTACTTAAATCGTTGAATATGGGTAAAATATGCTTTTGTACATCAGGGTGAAGAGGTGGAGGGTGCTTTATGGTGTTGCTATTTACTCCAATAGCTTCAGCCTTTTTCCACTTGCACCAGCTATCTTTTCCAAAAGGACAAAACTCGTGTCTTGGATTTTCATCTGTTGAGGACCAATGGTGATAAGTAATCATTATTCGATTTTTCATATCATTAACGTTGTCTTCATTGCATCTAATAGCTAATCCATAGTAAGTTTGAAGTTTTTTCATCAAAGCGTCAGTTAATTTTCCTTTCCCTCCCAGTTTATGCAACTTCTTAGCGTTCTTCAGCCGAGTGCCCATACGTTTTTCAACATGTCCAACGCATTCACTTTTTACGACTGTAAAATCATCACCGTACAGATTGAGATCTAGGATGGCCTTGAATGTCTTGGAGTCGCCGTCTCCAATGTAATTTCCGCATTTGACTCCGTACTTTTCTTCCGATCGCGAAAACATTTCAGTTATAGCAGAGACCTCCATTTTTCCACCCGAACCATCGTGATTTTTGGAGCAGTTTTCTACATGTTCTGTTAGCCATTCCTTGTACTATATTTACCAAAAACATCCGAGTATACCCTAGTATGTTTATAATAACATTGCCTACAGAAATTTTGAATAGAAGGGCTCCCCGCTGCTCTTTAGTTCGTATACCTGCGCTCGGCTTTCGGAGTGAATGGACGGGGTCTCGGAAATCGGCTCTATCTCCGAGAGTTTTTAGTTTTGGCTTAAGTCATAAAGTTTTTGGGATTCTAGACATATTAAAGTAACTTTTAAAGCAAAAAAAATTCGATTTTTTGAAGGTTCTAAATAGTTGTCCCCTCTTAATTGCGATGCCATCAGCATTTACGATTATGGAATGGTTAGAGAATTACTGTAACATAGAACCGAGTAATAGTGAGCAACATGTCCATATTTCAAAAAGCAGGATGACGAAAGATGACAAGGGAATAAAAAATTTTCTATTCTGGCTTGATGAACGAAATCCATTTGATGCTCGGACGTCATTGGTGTCACTTTCCACTGGAATAATTGGTGGACCAACTATTAATTGTCATATGGCTGTCGAAGTTGGACTACAAGGTATCGCTACGATGGTTGGTATAAACGTTAATAACGTTTCACTATCTAACGCATTCAAAGTGAAAACTCTTGCAGCTGCTAAAGATGGAATGCATATTGGGGATGATTTTGTTGCCGTTGATTCATTTCTGTTGATTCAAAGAATATCAGCGTTTTTTCATGGCGATCCTAAAGAAACACGCAACGCGTTGAATTATCAGTTGTCTCCATTTCCTCTTAGTTTATTTGATGAGCATGGATTGATGAGGAAAACAGCTAAATCTGAATTGTATAACATTTTCCAGCCATTTATTCAATCGCTTACTGTTATTTCGGGGTCGATTTTTGTAATTGATGGTGGTTGGTTACTACATAGTGTAGTTTGGCCGCACGGAAAGAAGTATTCTGATATTTGCAATATTTATTATTTGTATATCCAAAAACACTTTGGATCTGATGTAGCTGTCATTTCCGATGGATATTCAAGGGGGACAATGGGAATCAAGTCTTATGAAAGGTATCGTAGAAAAGAAAGATGTGTCGCTGCAGATGTTGATATTTCCGAAGATAATATTGTGACCTTAACCCGAAAGAAATTTCTATCCAATATTGCAAATAAAAAAAATTTGTTGATGTACTGAGATATTATCTTCAAAATCGTGGTATCAATGCAAGTATCGCTTCTGAAGATGCGGATCTTATGATTGTCAAAACTGCTATCGATTTCAAGCGTAAGAGAAGTGGACGATCAGTCACGATAGTTGGCAATGATATTGATTTATTAATTATTTTGATTTCACTTGCATCTGCTGGTGATATAATTTACTTTTACAAAATTACTCCAGGGAAACAAGCAAATGTGATTTATTCCACACAGCACGATAGAAATTTGAAGCCTTTTTTGCTATTTGCGCATGATTTTGCTGGTTGCGATACTACAAGCGCAATTTTTAAAAAAGGAAAGAAAAGTATTATATCCCTACTTAAAAAAAACACTGAATTGCAAAAATTGATTTCAGTTTTTTATAATGACAATAGTTCGATTAATGAATTGTACACTGTGGCTAAAAAGATGTTTTTACCTTTATACGGACAGAGCAATCAAGAGAAAATAACAATTGGTGACTTAAAGTACAATATATTTACATCATCCGCTGCTGCTTTTAAAGAAGAAAATGTCTTGGCATTATTGCCACCAACGGAGTCAGCCCTACAAGAACATACTAAAAGGGTATATTTTCAAATGTAACAATGTAACAATGATTCAAATGTTAGAAAATGACTTAGATCCTTAAAGATTGGGGTTGGAAAAAAACCGCTTTCATGATGATACCAATTATGTCGACTGCTGAGCCAGCACCAAAGGAATTGATTCAAAAAGTATGTTGTTATTATCATTAATTTATGTAACATTAATATATAATATCAATCGAAATATATTATTAATCTTTTATCATGTTTATTACAGGTTTTTTGTGGCTGCAAAACTAATTGCCCATCAGCTAAATGCGGTTGCAAGAGAAGTGGTATAAAATGTAATCAACATTGTAAAAGTTGTCAGGGCCAAAGCTGCGATAATGGACCAAAATCATTATTCGTTCATGGGGACGACGAAAATGAAGATAAAGACGAAGAAATATATGAAGAAGATGATGATAATGATGATGACGAAAATAAAGAAGACGATGGTAATGAAGGCGGTGAATATGATGAAATTGAAACTTACACGGCAAATACAAGATCGGCTGTTAAGGCTGTTGAATACCAGCCGCCCGCCCCCCTCGAGGGGTCAACAAATATGCTTTTCGCCCAAGTGCCATAGCTGCTCTATTTCTCAACCGATTTTAATGAATAAGCTCTCATTTTAAAGATAAATAAATTTTGTACGAGATGACTTTTTCAGAATTTTGAAAAAATTATGATTTGAGTAAAAAAACTCGATATGAAGTATGTGTTTATATTCATATACATATATCAGGGCAGAGAAACATCTAATCGAAAATTCGAAAAAGTCATCTCGTACAAAATTTATTTACCTTTAAAATGAGACCTTATTCATTAAAATCGGTTGAGAAATAGAGCAGCTATGAAACTTGGGCGAAAACACTTTTTTACCACATTTTCATCGAAAAAATAACCTAAATGTGGCGCCACCGCGTTGTCACGACAATATTCTAAAAGCTGGAAAGTAATGTAGGAGGTGACGGTTTCCTCCACTCCTTCTTGCCAGCCGTTGTGTAAGCATGATACATGTGTTGACTTACACATATTTGTTGCTCTCACGTATATTACGTCATTAGCAGTCGCCCGTAATGCAATTGTTTCAGCGTTCAAAACAAATTATCGAATTCATCATCTTGAAAAGGGGTAAACCAACCAGTGGATGACCAAATTGATTCATAATATTATATTTGTAATATAATCTATTATAATATAATACTAATACTATATTACTGTTGTAATATAATACTTGTTTCATAATTATTATTATTATGATATACAAGTATAAAGATTGCATAGAGAATTAATTTTTTTTACATATTTGTAAAAATAGTTACTTTTTGTAATCGCAATTACTATGAAATTAACTGTAAAGTGCAACCCGTGTAAAAGCCCAATAGATGACCTAAAACTTCCATTGTATAAAATAAGAATATTATTTATTACTATTTAATCATGACACTTATACAAAGATATGGAAGATTGAATTTGTAGAAAAACTAGATTTATCATTATTTATTCATTTACAAGCTTATAATTCACATTTATTTATGAAATGCTCAATCACTGGCATGTGGTCCGTCACTAGGTAGTTTACCCTATATAGGAAAGAAAAGCTTTTGCACTCTGATTTTTATATTTTGAAAATGAAATAACTAAAATATTATGGATGGTATATTTTTATAGGAAAACGAATGCTCTCCAAAAAAAGATTCTCGTAAAAATCTTATAAGTTTAACCGATACAAAGTTATAAGCTGATAAATTTGAAATTTTAATAATTTGTCGGTTTTTCTAAATTTTTAATGTGTTTTTTAAACTCTACAAGTTAAATTTTTTATAGTCACAACGTTATTCCAAACATTTTTTAATTTGACTGAATTAGTATTCATAATTGTAGATAAATAATCCATTAACGTCTGAAAGGCCACTCTGTAGACCACTACTTTCGAGCTTACTGTGCCGATACAATTTGATTGAAAAAAAGCGAAACGTGAAATTTATAGTTCTTTTAGTGCTCTTTCAGATGGTGTCATTGAAAATTTGAAACAAAATTTGTTGACTACCCTAAAATGAAGTTGTAGGATAAAAAAACCTTGAAAAAATAAATTTTTTTTTCGATTTAATTTTTCGGCAACTTCCCGTTGTGGAATTATCTTGAAACCGGTTTAGATGGGGGACGTGATATCTGAACTTTAAAAATATGTATTGACATATACTAATAAACTATTAATTTTTCGAAAAAAATGTTTAGAGTAAAAAGTGTTTAGAATTGATCAAGAAATACCCCAGAATTTTGTCAGATTTTTTTGACGCATGTAAACAAATTTTTGAACTCAGATTTTATAAACTTCAAGAAACTCACGGAAAATTCTAAAAAAAATTCTAGTGTGTTCCTTTAATAATTCTAAGCTTTTTTTATAATTGTTAGTTTTTTCTGAAAGTTGATAGTTTTTGAGTAAAAAAATCTAAATGGCAGAAAAATTTAGACGCATGGAATGCGGCAGATTCTTTTACTCAAAAAGTATCAACTTTAAGAAAAAATTGACACTTATAAAAAAGCTTAGAATTATCAAACGAACAAACTAGAATTTTTTCAAGAATTTTTCGTGAGTGTGACGTGGATTTCGATATCCTAAGACAGTGGACCGTAACCCCTGTCACGTCACCTCTTATCACCTGAAAATCTTCTAAAAAGGAAAGGAATCCAGGTCGCGGGCGCCAGGTGCAATGCACCGCGTCGACCAGCTCAGGTCGCGAGAATGGTAGAGGGGAGGGTTCGTTAGAAAACGACACGAAGAAAAATAAATGAAAATAAATATATTCAATAAAAAAAAGACATCCGCTAGAATAATAATAATAAAAAAAAGACTATAAAAATGCAAAAAAGAGCTAAGCAAAAAAAAAGAACTAGAAGGGGGCGAAGTCCTGTCGGCCCCTTCGAGACAGCTGGGGTCGAGCACGTAATGGGAGCTCGCTCGGAGAGGGCCACCCACAAGACTTGGGTGGCTCAATCTCTGAGCTCGCTCGAATTCGTTTCAATAAAAAAAAGATAGCCGTGGGGGGACTCATGATGACTCGCAGGTCGTCGGAACTCCTGCGTTTCCCTCCTCGAGTTCTCGGTCTCGGCTCGGACAAGGCTCTCTCGTTCTCTCTCTCTCGGTGCCGTTCTCGGCTCTCGTTTTCGCTCGTTTCGAATTGCGAGGCGTCTCGATTGGCGTCCAGCACAGAAGTGAAGACTTCGGTGTCGTCTCCGACGTCTTTCGTCGAGTGGGGAGGCTTCGTGCCTCCTGATTGGCTGCGAGGGGTCACGTGCACCCCTCGAATCGATCGACGATCTCTGGATCGAAGGGAACTCCATGTTCCTTTCGAATTCGTATCGAGGACGATTCCCGTAACGTGCGGGAAATCGTCCCTCGATTTGTGGTTCTCGGCCGGGGCCTGGATGACTCCCTGGAATGATCTCCGGTCGGTATCGATGCTCGATTCAGCGTCGTAGATGACCATCGTGGTCCCTCTTCGCTGATGACGTCATTCCTCAGTCGCTTCGGTTACGGAGCTCCCACGTGCTCGAAACGGTAATTCGTATCGGTAGCGACGGATGTCGCGACGTGTCTCATAATCGCCGAACTTCGCCCCTTCGAACGATCGCTCTTATCGATCTCGCGATTCTTATCCTAAACCTATTCCTTAATAGATGTCGCAATATACATGATTTGATTAATAATATACATGATTCGATTTCGCTCTTATACCGCGGATCAAGTTAACCTAAGAGTTTGTTGACTTCCGTGTTGGACGATAATTCGATCGATCCATGCTGTTCGATCGATACGTAAATGTATTTATTAATCACGCGTCGCGGACGAGGAAAGAAAACGGTTTTTCGGAGTCCGGGACTTTTGTGACAGAGAATCCGTGTTCTCTATCACATGAGTTTTTTTAAATTTATAAAAGTTCTGAGTTAAAAAATTTTTGGAAATGCATCAAAAGTTTGAAAAAATTCTGGGGTGATCCTTAACAAGTATTAAACACTTTTTGCTCTTAACATTTTTTTTTCGAAATATTACTAGCTTATTAGTTAAAGCGTCCTACAGATATTAAGTACAATTTTTCATTTTGGACGCCATTTTGGGTCATCCAGGTGAGCGAAAAAAATTTGTTAATACATATTTTTAAAGTTCATACATCGTGTCCACCATCTAAACCTGTTTCGAGATAATTCCATAACCGGAAGTTGTTGAAAAATGAAATTTAAAAAAAAATTTTTGTTTTTCCAACGTTTTTTACCCTACAACTTCATTTTAGAGTAGTCAAAAAATTTGTTTTCAAATTTTCAATGACACCATCTGAAAGAGCACTAAAAGAACTATAAATTTCACGTTTTGCTTTTTTTTCAATCAAATTGTATCGGTACAGTAAGCTCGAAAGTAGTGGTCTACAGAGTGGCCTTTCAGGCGTTAATGGATTATTTATCTACAACTATGAATACTCATTCAGTCAAATTAAAAAATTTTTGGAATAATGTTGTGACTTCAAAAAATATTTAACTTGAAGAGTGAAAAACACATTAAAAATTTAGAAAAACCGACAAATTCTTACAATTTATCCGCTTACAACTTTATACCGACTAAACTTACAAAATTTTTACAAGAGTCTTTTTTTGGAGGTCATTCGTTTTCCTATAAAAATATAACATCCATAATATTTCCAATATTTAATTCTCAAAATATAAAAAACAGAATGTAAAAAGTTTTCTTTCCTATATATTTTAAGTTGCATCCTAGTCCGAAAATTTGGTACGTATTATTCATTATAAAAAACGTTAGTCTCTTTAAATTTGTCGATGGATGTGTTTGCATATGTAAACACAAATCGACCATCTAAGGCAAACCTACACATGCAAAAGTAGAGTCTTCTTTTTTTCACGACAGTAGGAAGATTTGAAGAGACAAGCTTCCTACATTGTATATTTTCTGATATTTTCTCTCTGTCTCTTTCGTATTATCACCTCTCTTTGTCGCAAAAATGGAAGTGGTGGGGAGAGCTCTATCGTGAGTTCTCCCCTTTTCTTGTGAAGCGACCATCTCACTCGACTCTATCTTAGTCTCTCGCACAGGAGTGGAATCAGCGCCATCTCTTGAGAGAAGTAAGCAAACCACTTAGGGTATTCAACAACCTTAAAAACACCAGTTCTAAGGCTTCCACAAAAAAAGCAAGAGCTTATTTTCATTAATTTTATTTTCTTCTATAATGATATGATGACACTGAAGATAAATTATTTATTTATATAATTTTTTACAGATTGTTTGTGCCTGTAAAACTAATTGTGTATCAGCAAAATGCAGTTGCAGAAAAAAATGGCTTAAAATGCAACAAATTTTGTAAAACTTGCCACGGTCACAGTTGTCTAAATACGTCAAAAACTCACTCTGTTCCAGGAGATGATGCTGATAAAAATGAAGAAGAAGAAGAACAAGAAGAGGAACTAGTTCTGAGAAATAGTAAATCACCTGATGAAATAGATCTGAACTTTGAAAAGTATTAAATATTTCATAGATTTTGCAAATTTAAAAACTAAAAATATTAGTGTGTAACATAATAAAAATATATTTTTTTTATAAATGGCATGTACTGTAATACAATTTTTCGAAAATATGTTTGTTGAACTATATTTATACAGGGTGATTCAGAATGTTCGCGAATCCTTTTACAGGCATATTCTTCGTGGAAAAATAAGGGACACGTATTTTTGCATTTTGTCCTACGATAAGTAGTTTCCGAGATAATTAATGTTAAAGTTGACCAATAACAGGACAGTTCTAAGTCAGAATCATGAGCGTAGCATATCCGAGAAAAAATGCTCCTGATTCCGGGCCAAATTCGTTGCATACCTATATCATCTGTAATGTAATACCACCGAAAAGTTCGTTCCAAAACAAAAGATAGTCTGTGTTTAAAATTTTATTTTGCTACAACTATCTTCCTATTTTATCGACGGTAGGTGTCGAAGTATCAAATTCTTCTCGCAATTAAAGCATACGATTAAAAAGTATAAGTTCAGAGACAGAACAAGATAAGTAATCGATATCACAAAATGTTTATTCATTGGATGGACATTGCGGTAGCGATAAAGATCGTATACGGCGTCAACAGATTCACTAAGCTGAATTTGTTGTTTGCTCGCATAAAAGCAGCGTCGTATAAAAAAGCCGGTAATATTTGGGAAATCAAGATCGTACCCCAAATATTACCCGCCAATACAAGCTTACGATCTGTGAGGAAACATGTTCCCAAAGTACATCCAATGTTTTTGCGACACTTTGAGGAGATGAAGGAGTTCCTCAAGCAACAGCCGTGAATCCGATGCATTGATCGGCCCTTTTCAGGGCCACAAAATCATACTAAAAAATAAAAAAATCCATACGTTTTTTACGCTGTTTTAAGCAGCAGTATTTATTTTTTTAAAGGTTGAAAACAAACGACGTTTGTATGATTTTCGTAGGAATAGACTTTTAAAGCGATTGAATACATTTTGGTTTTGAGAAATGAAACATTTCTTGCTCTCCTGCAAGGAGGCGAATTTTTTATGGAAAACTGAGATTCGTTTCACTTACAATTCGGGGTACTTTCTAGTCAAAAAAGAAACATTTATCCCTTTTCTATGCTGTAGCATTTTTTGGAAGGCTGAAAATACATCGCAAGGTGTAATTTTACGTTCCAAAACAACTATTCTTCGATTTTTGAGGAAACGTATTTTTGAAGGATTCTGAGATTTATCTCACCTACAATTTGGGGTACTTTTTAATAAAAAAATAAACTTTTCTCTGTTCTGTAAGCCACAGCATTTTTTGGAGGGCTGAATATAAATGGAAGGGCGTAATCCCATGTTTCGAAAAGAACATTCATTCATTTTTCGGGGAATGGATTTTTTAAGTATATAATATGCCTGTAAAAGGATTCGCGAACATTCTGAATCACCCTGTATACATGTATACACTTTTTTTAGCATGGGACCCAAAAAAGGTATTTTAGAGTATATTTAAATATGCGTTAGCTTTCAATGAAATTTTTAAATTTTCCATTTTTTTTTATCATGTAATCCCTTCATTTTTATTGTGAATCAATATTTCAGAATATTAATTAATCTCAACATAATAAATTAAATATTTTTATCTAGTTCTACATGAAATTTTTAGATTTACAAAAAAGACTAGAAAGTTTACTTAATCTTGAATATTATATTTAAAGCGTGCATTTTATTTTTGGAATAAATTGACAATTACATGCCGGTATTTTTTCCTCTGCTTTTCCTTCTTTCATTCGATTTTTCTATATATCATTCTCTCTCTCTTTCTTTCGTTTTTTTTCTTTCTCTCACGCCTCATTACTGTACTCTAGAATTTCTTTGTCATCGATTGTCATCGATCGTCATCGATCGTCGACTGAGTCTTGTGGGATCATATTACACTTTACACATAGAAATGAATGTACGTGTGGCAACTACACACGCGTAGGCCCATTCAGTATATAAACGCATGCGCGGTTGTGACGCGGTTCTATAGTAAAAGCAAACTCGCCGCCACAAAAAATCTTCCACCAGGTAAATAAATTTATACCTGCCTGGAAATAGAAGGTAGAAAAAATTTTCAAAGGTACAGGCAATTTATAAAATAGTAAACAAAATAGTAAAAAAAAAATATTTTTGCATAAAGTAGAGTGGTTTAAAATTAAAATTAAACATTTTCGATTGTTATAACTTTGTTATAAAAAATTTTTAAAAAAATTTACCTCTAGGATAAAAGTCTATAATTTTTTAAATAAAAACAAAAAAAATTTTTGGAATATCTTCATTTTTGAGCGAGTTATGATTTTTTGAAGCTGTAACTGTCATCCCCTAGCTTCTAGCTACCCTAATTCTTTTAATTTGAATAATAGCAATAAAAATTAGAGGACCATTTTTGTGTGAAATTTATAGTTCTACAACTTTGAATTAGAACTTTTTTCGCTAGCTCTTACCGTTTTTTCAAAATTTTGAAAAGACCCCCTTTTTTACTTTTTTTCAACCCTCCCCGGGGGTTGATCAAAAAAATTTCTTCACTATCTATTTTAAGATACTTCAGAGTAACTTATATAAAAAATTCCGGTACTTATTGGAATATGGGAGTTGTTATTAAATAAAAGACAAATTGAGAAAGCTGTATTCTTTGTTAAAGTCAATTTATTTCCTAAACTCGAAGGACGTCCTTTCTTATTAAGAGTCAAAACTGAACTAAAACTTGTGACGTGGATCTCGCTATCCTAAGACAGGGGACCGTAACCCCTGTCACGTCACTTCTTATCACCTGAAAATCTTCTAAAAAGGAAAGGAATCCAGGTCGCGGGCGCCAGGTGCAATGCACCGCGTCGACCAGCTCAGGTCGCGAAAATGGTAGAGGGGAGGGTTCGTTAGAAAACGACACGAAGAAAAATAAATGAAAATAAATATATTCAATAATAATAAGAAAAAAAAAGACATCCAAAGGAATAATAATAATAATAAAAAAAAACTATAAAAATGCAAAAAAAAGAACTAAGCAAAAAAAAAAGAACTAGAAGGGGGCGAAGTCCTGTCGGCCCCTTCGAAACAGCTGGGGTCGAGCACGTAATGGGAGCTCGCTCGGAGGGGGCCACCCGCAAGACTCGGGTGGCTCAATCCCTGAGCTCGCTCGAATTCGTTTGATAAACAAAAGATAGCCGTGGGGGACTCACGATGACTCCCAGGTCGCCGGAACTCCTGCGTTTTCCCTCCTCGAGTTCTCGGTCTCGGCTCGGACACGGCTCTCTCGTTCTCTCTCTCTTTCGGTGCCGTTCTCGGCTCTCGTTTTCGCCCGTTTCGGATTGCGAAGCGTCTCGGTTGGCGTCCAGCACAGAAGTGAAGACTCCGGTGTCGTCTCCGGCGTCTTCCGTCGAGTGGGGAGGCTTCGTGCCTCCTGATTGGCTGCGAGGGGTCACGTGCACCCCTCGAATCGATCGACGATCTCTGGATCGAAGGGAACTCCATGTTCCTTTCGAATTCGTATCGAGGGCGATTCCCGTAACCTGCAGGAAATCGTCCCTCGATTTGTGGTTCTCAGCCGGGGCCTGGATGACTCCCTGGAATGATCCCCGGCCGGTATCGATGCTCGATTCAGCGTCGTAGATGACCGTCGTGGTCCCTCTTCGCTGATGACGTCATTCCTCAGTCGCTTCGGTTACGGACCTCCCACGTGCTCGAAACGGTAATTCGTATCGGTAGCGACGGATGTCGCGACGTGTCTCATAATCGCCGAACTTCGCTCCTTCGAACGATCGCTCTTATCGATCTCGCGATTCTTATCCTAAACCTATTCCTTAATAGATGTCGCAATATACATGATTTGATTAATAATATACATGATTCGATTTCGCTCTTACACCGCGGATCAACTTAACCTAAGAGTTTGTTGACTTCCGTGTTGGACGATAATTCGATCGATCCATGCTGATCGATCGATACGTAAATGTATTTATTAATCACGCGTCGCGAACGAGGAAAGAAAACGGTTTTTCGGAGTCCGGGACTTTTGTGACAGAGAATCCGTGTTCTCTATCACAAACTGAAAAGACTTTTCTGAAAATGCATAGAAAAGCTGACCCCCAATTTTAAGAGAAAATTTTACGACTTGGGTCTGCCATGTGTTTTTCACACTGACCACTTGGGTACAGATCCCACAAGAGGCCCATTGAATGTTGACAGCAGAAATAAAACATTTCCTTATTTGAGGCCTGGCGTCTCCTAACTCTAGATTTATTTTTGTTTATTTATTTAATAATAAATCAACACGCCCCCTCAAAAATAAATTTTCATTTTTAACTTAATTTAATATATATCCGTTATAAGATCATATATATATATATATTGTGACGTGGTATTTCGCGAGGCTCGGGGAATCTCACCACGTGCACTTTAATTGAACCGTTGGGCGCCAGCCAGGATTCGCCTGGCGATGCTGGGTGCTGAAAATTCGGAAAAGGGGGAGTCCGGTCGAAAGAAAACTCCCTTGACCGGCGAATCTTAATAACAAAAACCGGATCGACCGGACAATATATTTCACAAAGAATAAAACATAAAAAGAACAATAAAAAGAACAATCGATAAAACCATTACAGAATATTCGTCCGTTAAACAATCCTAAAATGGCGACCGGACACGAGCCGATTCGCCTTCTCTCTCTCACTCTCTCTTTGCCTCTCACTCGTCCGTCACACACGCACGCAAAATACAAGGGAGGACTCCCGGTGAGGCCGGAGGATCCCCCTGGGCACGCTATGATCGGTCCGGCAAGCCGGAACCGCTATTTCGCCGTGGGGAAGAGTAGAAGACTCTTTCCCCGGAACTCTCGGGTCTCTACCGGGCGATCCCGAAGCGATCGTGCCAACCGGTAGGCGACAAGTACCCGGATCAACAAATAAATAAAAGAAAACGAAACGAAAAACCATAAAACAATCGAGAAAACACGAACGAAGCCTTCGAAAAGCTACGCTCACCAACCTCTTTCTCCAGAACGCGTCCGCTCGCTCGTCCTTTGCCCCAAAATCTCCTCAAAATGGCGGGCGGCGGCTGCAACGGGGTTGACGTCGTCCGTCTGGTCGTACGCCGAGCACGAGAATGGCCGCTGCTTCTTCTCCGATGATCGTTGCAGTTGAGAGCCGAAGGGAGGGGGAAGATCGACCCGGATCGTAGCGCCTGGTTACCAGCCGGCTCCGTCCGGTGCTGCCCTCGGTACTAACCGCAATCCCCTAGGCCGCGCGGGAGGATTCGAAATGATCGAATCTCGGTTCCCTCCTTCCGGTCGTTGCATACGCCGGGACTGTCCGGGATCGGTTGGGGAGGCTTCCCTGTCCGGAGTCGTGGTCGTATCCGTGGATTCCTCCGTTCCTTAGTATGGGAAGGAGGTATTTTCCTCTGGACGATGATCGTACGGACGAGCCTCCTCGAATAGTCCCGCGCAGACAAGATGGCTCCGGTCCTAGTTCCCTCCGCCCTCGCGCATTCGTGGATCGTGCCGTCAATCTCCGATCGATGTTGCGATGATAATGGAAGAATAAAAGAACGAGGCGGAAAAACGATATTTTGAGGTTGGAGGTCCCAGGGGTGACAACGTGCCTCGCCGGTTACAGAGAACCCGGGTTTTCACCCCGATTCCCGTGCTTGACGTACTTTTCCCGGTAAGCCTTTTTATTTAACTTATTTTGGATGGGGTTCGTAAAAACCCCATCACAATATATATATATATATATATATATATATATATATATATATATATATTGAGACGTTTCGCGCGCCTCCGCTAGTCCTAAAAAGACGTTTTTTACGAGGTGGGCTAAACGCGTGTGAAGATTCGTGTACTGGACAGGCAAAGTCTAAGATAATTTTAATAATTAATTCCCTAGTGACGTTTCAGGATTTCTAGGGATAGGGATAAAATTTATTCTTTTAAAGTAATTTAAAGGAGTATTTGAGGGTCCTTTTAGTAGAGGGCCTTTCCTTTCCCTCTCTTTCTGCGGTCAATAAGAGCTCGAGCGCAATGTCGAGGGCTTATTGAGTTTTTTCACGATCTGTGATCAATGAGAGCTCGAACGCAATGTCGAGGGCTCATTGATTTTATCAATAAGGGCTTGAGCGCGATGTCAAGGGCTTATTGATTTTTCTTCGCGGGCAAATCCACGTTTTATCCGGGTTTATCTTTTAATCCCTTTTTGAATTTCTCTTAGATGATAATCAATGAGAGTTCGAGCGCAATGTCGAGGGCTCACGGATTCTCTTTTAAAAATGATCCTGGTCGGTGAGGGCTCGAACGCAGTGTCGAGGGCTCACGGATCTGTATTCTTTTGGTGATGTAATCGGTGAGAGCTCGATCGCAATGTCGAGGGCTCACGGATTTATATTTTAAATAGTGTAATCGGTGAGAGCTCGAGCGCAATGTCGAGGGCTCACGGATTTTATATTTAAATAATTTTAGATGGTGAGAGCTCGAGCGCTATGTCGAGGGCTCGCGGATTTTATATTTGATCTTTAGTGAACAGTGAGAGCTTGGACGCAATGCCAAGGGCTCACTGGTTTTCCTTCTACTAATCAACAATAAGGGCTTGAACGCTATGTCAAGGGCTTATTGTGTTTTTGGGAATCTACCATAAGAGCTCGGACGCTATGCCGGGGGCTTATGGTATCTTTGAATTTGCAACAGGGCAAATACTGAGATCCGATTTCTTTTCTGTGATCCTTATTCCGATCTAGCAGAAAATCGATCTGATTTTAATGAGATCCTCTAGCTCCTTATATACTGTTCGGAGCGTGTCAACCCCGATCTGTCGCCTACCCCCACGATGGCTCTTCATCGGGAGGGGCTAGTCCTGGTTCACGTTGGCTAATTTCAAATCCTGCTCTAGGAATTTGAATAGCGCGTGAAACAGTTACGGGAGTTGACTCCGCTATTGGTTGCCCCGGACAGATCCTAAGGATCTATTGGTTCTCTTATAATTCAAATTTGAATTGTTCCGCATCTTCTGCGAGAACATTCTATAACGGGAATTTTCACTAGGTCAGTGAACGGATTTCTTTCTTAATTAGTACGTTTGCCCGTTCACTGACAGCGCTTTAGTCCTTTATCTAAGCCTCAGTGCTTATCACTGGCGCTCAGATAAGGACACTATCCTTCCTTATCGATCCTCTTGATCGTTTTCTCGGCACGCGGTCGGGAAAGTTCCGGGGGAGAAAAGGGAAGCGTCCTTTTTCCCCTTCTTCGTTATATTTCCGTTTTTCCTTTTTTTGATATTATTCCCCGGTTCCGGACGCCCGGACCGGGAGTGTTGCCCAGGGGAGCTGTCCGGCCTCTCCGGGAGCCCCCAGAATAGATTTAAGTGTGTGAGAGAGAGAGAGAGAGAACGAGTGAGTGTGTGCGAGAGAGGAACGGGCGAGCCGGTCGCGTCTCGGCCGCCATTTCGCGTACACCGGGTGAACTCCGATCGCCGGATTTTCTCCCGGTGCGAATGTCGATTATTGTCGCGTTAAGAATATCATTATTATTTTCGATTTCTTTTTGATGTTATTTCTTTTTTATGGGATTTGACCGGGAATAAAGATCCGGTGTTGTGATATCATAGTAGATTCCGGGAGTTCTTATTCATTTTCCCGGTCCCCAAATCTTATTTTCCGTAGTTTTTC